>CAUYUJ010008002.1:452053-734553 GCA_963575745.1 Prorocentrum cordatum | reverse complement strand
CGAGTCTGCAGCTGGTGGACGCGTGCCAGAGTACAGTCATTAGCAGTATCACACGTCACCTCCGACGGGCAGGAGGTGAGAAGCAGTTAAATATCCTTTTCGATTCAGGCCGACGACTATTGGAGGACATCCCCGAGAGAGCTGCAGAGATCATTCGACACACAGACAGCTTCTCTTGGGATTATTGACATCACCTCCTTGGTCATTTGCGCAGTAGCACGCTGGCCACCTTGGACGTCAGCTCCCAGGCCATCGAGAAGCTAGCGGCTCGCAGTCAACGACGTGCTATTGGACAGGCCATGGGAGAGTTCAGAGAATGGGCCGAGACGGCACCAGCATTAGGCATTCTCCATAAAAAGTTGAAGGAACCGATGCCAGAGGCTAAAGAAGTTGCGGTTGACGGCAAACCGATTTTACATCCAAAGGACGTCTTGGATCACAAGAGTCATGAGTGGGAGCAGATCTGGGCGCCATCATTCTTATCAGCCAACGGGTCCAGCATCGAGATCGAGGGCTTAGAGCAGTTGTTTGATGACATTCGAGAGCGGGTGAGGTACGAGTCCCTGCCCCCGCTGACAGTCACCGACTTGCGAGAAGCCTTGAAGTCCATCAAGGCATCGGCGGCGATGGGGGTGGATCGCCTCAGCTCGAACGACTTGCTTCGCCTACCCGATGAGGCCTTGCAGGAGCTGTCGACCTTACTCAGTGTGTGCGAGGCCACGCAGACCTGGCCACACCAAGTCTTGCTCACCATCGGAACTCTTCTTCCAAAGAAGGTGAAAGGAGACAGAATTATAGGCCTGCTACCACACCTGTCAAGGGCGTGGTCGCAGGCACGGGAACCACATGTGAAGCAGTGGACCTCTGAATGCGAAGCTCATTGGGACGCAGCCATCAGAGGAAATTCAGCAGTGAGGGAAGTTTTCTTGCGAGCTATCGATGAAGAGCTCGCAGCTCGGCTTCATGTTCAGCTGGGCAACGGCTTGCTTGATACCAGCCAGTTCTACGACACCGTATGATGGCTGATGGTGGGCAGAGCGGCTACGAGGCTTGACTTCCCAGCCGAGGTGCTGGGGCTGGAGTTGATGCAGTGCATGGCGGCGAGATGTTTGAGGCAATCTGGTACATATTCGGAGCCATTCGCTCCACTTCGTTCAGTTGTTCAAGGCCTCCGAGGAGGCACGAGATTTGCTAAGTGCGCGACGTGCCACATCACGCATCGGCTCGCGACGGCGCACGTGGGCATGGCGCAGCGGCTGTGGCTGGATGACCTCAGCCAGTCAGTCAAGAGCACTCGGGAGACGATGCGCAACAAGCTGGTGAGGTGCCTTGTCGACACCTGCCGCTCGATGAAGCGAGCGGGGCTGGTCATCTCTCCCAAGAGCGCGGTCGTCTGCACGAAGCTGGATGACGCCAAAATCATTGCCAGGCGAGTGCGTGCCCACGGATTTCAGGTTCGTGCTGTTCCCCAGGCGCCATACGTGGGGGCCGACCTGGGGGGGGGGGGGGGATCTCGACATGCTCGCGCGTGCAGGGCCGCTCGGCAGGCCAAGCACGCGGCCATGCACAAGCGTGTGATCAAGTACGTACGAGCCACTCGGCGCTACGGCCTCACCTCGAGGCTGGAGCAACAGGGTGCCCAAGCTGCAGGGTCACACGGGCACCAGCTCCATGACGTTTTCGGAGATGCCATGACTCAATGTCGCAGGAAGCTAGGCAACGCCCTCGGCCCCAAGATGTCGGGCAGATGTCTGACGACCCTGATCGACTTGAAGGCAGCAGGACGCGGCCCAGCATGTAAGATGCCCCTCGAGTGCCTGCGGCTGTGGCTTTCTTGTTGGACACGACAGCCGAGCATCCGCGACGGCATCAATCGCACGTGGCCTACCTTGGTTCGTGATTTGTCGGCAGTCCCTCAGGCTCAGCGTGCCAGGCACATTCGAGGGCCCCAAGGAGCTGTGATATGCTACCTGCTGCAGGCGGGGTGGCGGCCTGTTTCTCCTACATGTTGGAACACACCTAGTTGTGGCGACGGGCTCGAGCACAGTTGGCAGTTCGGAGTCGATCAGCCCACAGGTGTTGATAGTATAGACATGCCCAATGAGTTCTTTGAAGAATATGAGCGCACGGTGTCTGCAGGTCTCTGGCAACGAGCAGCTCAGCATTATGAAGGTGCAGGGCTCGAAGCGGGAGCTTGCAACCACTCGTACCGACGACTACTTCAGCACCTCGAGGGCGCACCAGGAGGTCGTCGCCTCGCGGGCCTGATGCTTGCGATTGCTGTCGGGGCCACGTGGCCACGAATGAGACGGCAGGAGCGAGCCAAGCAGGAGATGTCACTGGATTGCCTTCGATGTCGTGGTCATCGAGAGACAGCCTTTCACCGCGTCTGGGCCTGCGAGAGCAAGTGTCAGCACGACATCTACGGTCTCACCGAGAAGTATGTGGGGGAAGCCTACGCGCAGGGGGAGGCAGATGCCTGCTTCTGGACGCGAGGCCTCATACCTTCAGCATGGTTGGCAGTGGAGCCCCCTCAGAGTGACGAGTCCTGGAGCACTACTGGAGGCGAGTACGTCGACGGCTGCTTCGGGGAGCACGGAGGAGGAGCCACTGTACGTTTTCGGGGACGCCAGCGGCGGCCCAGAGAGCAAGGACCCGCGGCTACGGAGAGTTGGCTGCGGTCTTGCTTGCTACCACGACCTGTCAGAGAACATGGAGCTGTTCTTGGGAGTGTGGGGAGGACTTCCAGGAGTGCGGCAAACAGTTCCACGAGGTGAGCTTCTCTCATTCTACCTTGCCCTGCGGTGCGGCGCGGGGCATGTAGTCTACGCGACCGACAATGAGAGCGTGATCATCGGCTGGTACACTCAGAGGCATCGCAACCCAGCTGGACCCGACAGCGATTTGTGGCGGAAGATTGGACGGCATCTCGACGCACATCCCAGTTTGCAGTGCACAATGTTGTTCGTCCATTCTCACCTCGAGGCTCTGGACCTGCTACAGGGCAAGGCGCCCAAGCTGCTCGTCACAGGTAATACCGCGGCTGACGCCTTCGCCTCGACCGCAGCGGACAGGGCCAGAGTGTCGGGTGCAAACAGAGCGAGAGTACATCAGATCGAGAATAAAGCGTTCTTGGTTCGCATGAGAATTTTGCAGAGTACAATCGAAGCATTGGCCAGTGAGCAGGAGCATGAGAAAAGCCTCGGTAGGAAAGCTGCCCGTCGAGCCCAGCCTAGGCCTCCTGCCCCATCCATCTGTGCTATGTTTGCGTCTCAGCATGTCTTATGCGAATCTAATGTCAATAAGTGCAGTAGGTGTAAAGGCACGGCCACCAAAGCGAAGCGTAAGGACTGGCTAACCTCCTCTTGTTTCGAGCTAATTAATGTCGACGGGGCTTTCTTTGACCCCCCCCCCCTGGGCGGCGGGTGCATATAGCGGGGGGTTTTCCCGACCCAAGTCATAATTTGAGGCATCACGCGGGACTGGGAGTTTGGTTCTGTTCAGCGTGCGGGTTCTATGCAGGTCAGCAGCTTAAATAACTAGCAAAGCCGTGTGTTGGCCGAGTCGAGGGTAATCGTAACGTATACCTCGATCGGATTTCTCGTGGAATTTGGCCTAAGGCTTACAGCAAAGCCGAGCTAGCCAAGAAGCAGAAGTCCAGTGTTTAATTCTGTCACCCCGACCTAGTCGCTATATCCAGAGCTCCAGAGCTCCTCCTCCTCCTCCTCGTCCTCCTCCTCCTCCCTCCTCCTCCCTCCTCCTCCCTCCTCCTCCTCCTTTTCCTCCTCCTCTCCTCCTCCTCTCCTTCTCCTCCTCCTCCTCTCCTCCTCCTCCTCCTCCTCCTCCTCCTCCTCCTCCTCCTCCTATCCTCCTCCTCCTCCTCCTCCTCCTCCTCCTCCTCCTCCTGCTATCCTTTTCCTCCTCCTCCTTCTCCTCCTCCTCCTCCTCCTCCTCCTCCTCCTCCTCCTCCTCCCCCTCCTCCTCCTCCTCCTCCTCCTCCTCCTCCTCCTCCTCCTATGCCTCTGTTCAGCCGGCGCCGCAGTTCATCCAGTGCCGGGGGTGATTGTTTGCGCCTGTTATTTGCCCACGCGCCGGATGGCGCCTGGCTGGTGAGCGGGAGTGGGCCTGAGCCACGGAGGGAGGAGATGCGGCACCACCACTCCCTAAGGGCTTGTCAATTGTTTGGCCAATCCACGTGTGGGGGTCGAGCCACATAGACCCAGGCAAATGCAGATAAATCGAGGTAAATCCAGGTAAATCCAGCTACATCGAGATAAATCCAGGTAAATCCAAGGTTCTCCAGGGAAAGTTGGGCAACTCGCGGCCGCTCCAGCGCGAGTCTAAGGACGGCAGAATTCGTTAAGCCCTCAACAAACCACCACCACCACCACCACCACCACCATGAGGGCCACCTCCAGCGAGGAGGTCCACGATGCCTCCCCGAGCTGGGACAGGGGATGTCTCGAGCGACAAGGGGCGGGGGGGCTGCATCACCAGGGGGACCTCCCCTGGCTCCACCCGCTGGTTGTCCCTGGTGGTGGCGGCGTCGCCCTTCCCTGCTCCTAAAATGGGCGACGCAAAAAACAAGTGGCACGCGCGCCATGGCTCTTGCACGGAACGGAAGGGGGAGGAGGCGGAGGGGGCGCGCCGGCAGGTGAATGAGGTGATGGAGTGGGCGCTCGGGATGGGAGTCGGGGCGGAGGGGCGTGTTGGTTGGTGGATGGAGGGATGCGGATGGGGGCGCTCGGGGTGGGGGGGGCGGTGCCGTGCCGAGATGAATGTGTCAGGGCGGAGGGGGCGGTGCCGCGCCAAAACAAAGGGTCGGGGCGGAGAGGGCGCGCTGGCTGAAGGGTGGGGGGGTTGTGGAGGGGGCGCGCGCGGAGGGGGCGGAAGGGGGCGGTGCCGCGCCAACATAAAGGAGTCGGGTCAGAGGGGTGCGCGTGCCGAAATAAAAGGGTCGGGGCGGAGGGGCGCGCTGGCTTGTGAGTGGTTGGTTGGTTGGTGGGGGGGTGGGGCGTAATAGAGGGGTTGTGGCGGAGAGGCGCGCTGGCTGGTGGGTGGGGGGGATGCGGAAGGGGGCGCGGGGGCGCGCGGGAGAGAGTGGGGCCGTGCTGAAATAAAGGGGTCGCGGGGCGGAGGGGACGCGCTGGCCGGTAAGTGGGGAGATGCGGGGGGGGGGGGCGTGCCGAAATAAAGGGGTCGGGGCGAAGGGGCGCGCTGGCTGGTGAGTGGGGGGGATGCGGAGGGGATGTGCCGTGCCGAAATAAAAGGGGTCGGGGCGGAGGGGTGTGCCGTGCCGAATAAAAAAAAGGGGGGCGGAGGGGCGCGCTGGCTGGTGGGTGGGGGGGATGCGGAGGGGGTGTGCCGTGCCGAAATAAAGGTGTCGGGGCGGAGGAGGCGCGCGGGGGGGGGCGTGCCGAAATAAAGGGGTCGGTGCGACTGGTTTCGTTGGCTGGCGGGTGGGGGGATGCAGGGGGGAGGAGGGGAGGGGCGCGCCGAAATAAAGGGGTCGGGGCGGGGGGGGGCGCTGGCGGGTGGGTGGGGGGGATGCGGAAGGGGGTGGTGCCGTGCCGAAATAAAGTGGTCGGGGCGGAGGGGTGTGCCGTGCCGATATACAATATATATATGTATACACATATATATATATAATATATATATATATATATATGTTATAAATAAATATATATATATATATATATATATATATTATGTAGAGAGAGAGAGAGAGGGTTGAGGCGAGGTGTGGCTGGCGGCGGGTGTGGGGGGATGCGGAGGGGGTGTGCCGTGCCCCAACAAAGCGTCGGGGCAGAGAGGTGTGCCATGCCGAAATAAAGGGGTCGGGGCGAAGGGCGCGCTGGCTGGTGGGTGGGGGAGATGCGGAGGGGATGTGCCGTGCCGAAATAAAGGGGTCGGGGCAGAGGGGTGTGCCGTGCCGAAATGAAAGGGTCGGGGCGGAGGGGGCGCGCTGGGGGAGGGCGTGCCGAAATAAAGGGGTCGGGGCGGAGGGGGCGCGCTGGCTGGTGGGTGGTGGGATGCGGGGGGGGGAAGGCGCGCCGAAATAAAGAGGTCGGAGCGAAGGGTCGCGCTGGCTGGTGGGTCGGGGCATGCGGAGGGGGTGTGCCGTGCCGAAATAAAGGGGTCGGAGCGGAGGGGTGTGCCGTGCCGAAAGAAACGGAGTCGGGGCGGAGAGGCGCGCTGGCTGGTGGAATGTGTGGGTGATGGAGGGGGTGCCGTGCCGAAATAAAGTGGTCGGAGCTCTAGACACCCTGGGCAAAATAATAATTACACCAAGGTAAAATCCCAATCAGTGGATGATTTGATCGATAAGGAGATCGACCGGGAACCCGGGAACCCGGAACCCACCGAAGTCGGCTTGGAACCACTAGCCAGGAATCCGGAAACCCAGGAACCTAGTCGGCCACCACAATCTGCGGGACATTTTCGCCAAATCTTTCAATTCCCGCTAGGACCCCTTCAGTGCAAGCACTGATTGGGGAACAATGCCGTCTGCGGCGGCAATAACGCGGGGTCTGCCCGCGTATGGTCTCGCGTAAGCGCCCTCGTCTCCAATGTGGCCTGCCGCGCTTGCGGCCCGCGTAAGCCACTGCGCAAGGTCGCTATGCCATCTCGCGTAGACTCCTTCCCAGAAATCCGGCTGCTCCAACTTTTCCGATGCGTGGGCCCCGGAGGACTGGACCATTGGACCATTTCCCTAGAGCCAGTTTTTTTGTCCTGAGTCGTTCTTTGACGGTCCTGAGGCCCAGCGAGGGCCCCGAGACCCGAAAACAACTAAAAGCCGCCCGCTCAAAATTTGTGTTGGAGCGTCGGATCTCTGGGTGCGTCAGCTCGCGTAAGACCCTTTCTTTTCTTCGCTCACATGAGGCAAGCCCCTCAGGGGCAACGAAAGGGGGGGATAGGCCCAGGGGGCACACATCGGCCCCCAATCGCACACTCATCGCCGATGGGGGTCTGATGGGCCCGGCCCGCCCAGGAAGGTGCGGATTTGCCATCAGGGGCCTATCGCCGATCTGTCGGCGATGCATCGCCGATCCCAGGTCGATGTTCCCCCCCTCCTGTGCCGGTCCCTCCCTATCGTGGCCCCTCATTTCCAGCCCTCCAGCGCACTGCAAAAGTCGACGAAGAACCAATCGGCGTAACGGCAGACCGACAACGGTCCGCGCAGGGTTTTCAGCGGCGGCGCCGCTTCTGCGCGCGCCGCGTCACGGGGAGGGTGGGCCGGCGCAGACCCAAGGATTCTGCGCGCAGCGTCTAAAGCGTATGTCTACGCTCAGGAGGGGAAAACACACACAGACAAAATTCATCGTCGATTCCCAAGAAATATTGGAAAAGATGGGAAGTGGGGGGGGGAAGACCAAAAAACCCAGGCAGCGCGCCACCTGAAGCTTCATGCAGACACATCGGCATGCACACTTTCGTACGGAGGCGGGCTCGGCGCCACCATGAAATTCCTCCGTGCTTCCGAGAAGGGGTCCGCGACAGGCACCAGCCAGTGCATTGTCCTGTACCCTCTTCTTCAAGATTTGGTGGGCAATACTTACGATTTCTCTTCGGGCATTTGGCGCAGGCTCAGGTTGGTTCGTCTTCATGCAGCTGACCTTGCTCGCGACCACGCCATGGACGAATTGGGCCACTTGCACTCGGACCTCCAGGACCTTTCACCAGAACAGGCCACGCGTCGTCGGCAACGCAACCATCGCCTCCTCACCAGCCTGGCGCCTGGACGCGGCTGCTCCCATCACGCCCTGAGTGACCGCTCAGGCCACATCAGCACGGAGCCCATGCACGTCGCCCGCGCCCTGCGGGAGCACTGGTCACGGATCGTCCGTCGACGCAGTACCGACGGTGCGTTGCGACAGGCGTGGTTGGCCGACGAGTTGCGGCATACCTCTGCAGAGCAGCGCCAGCACGTGCCGGGCGACGTGATGCCGTTCGAGGTGTTTGACCAGGCGATCCGTTCGACTAAGAATTGTTCTCTTGGGCCGGATGGCATTCCATTCCAGGCATGGCGCCAGTTAGGGGATTTCGCGGCCCAGGGTTTTTACGACGTTTTTTTGGCGATAGTTGGCCCTTATGGTTTCAATCTTCTCGCGGCAAATTGGGGTTCGTTCAACGAGATCTCCATGGTGTTCTTACCTAAGAAGCCGTCTGGCACCACGGCCGACGGCATCGATTACTTCACGCTTGCGAACATGCGACCCTTCAACATAACGAACACGGACAACCGCATCATCTCCAGTGCGGTTCGCGCGTGGATTGAACCTGCGATCGCACTTGGGACATCGGACTCCCAGCGAGCCTTCTACAAGGCCGTTCCATGTTGGCGAATTTGATCGACGTGGAAGAGGCGACGTTGCACCACTCCTTGGAATCGGACTCGGCGGCAACAGTGCCCTTCGATTTTGAAGCGGCCTTCCCGAGTGTCAGCCAGCAGTTCCTCATGGACGTGCTGGAGGCTCGCGGTTGGCCGCCGTGGATTCTTACGTTGGTCCGGGCGATCTACCACAACAGTCGGTGTCAGCTTGTTGTGCACGGGGCCGTCCTCGATGGTTTCGATCTCACTGCAGGTGTTCGGCAAGGATGCCCCCTCTCGCCCCTCCTTTTCGCGGTGCTCTCGGATGTGCTTCTACGTCGGTTCCCTCTTCTCCTCCCTGAAGCTTTTCCTCGCGCATGCGCGGACGACCGGGCGATGATTCTTCCCCGGGGGGTGGAGGGCGCCCCAATCCTGGAGCACGCGTTCGACGAGTGTACGAGCGCATCGCTGGTTTGCGCCTGCACCGATGTAGAACCGTAATGGGCAACACCCGCTAGAGTGTGCAGGCACCGCCAACACCAGAAAACGCTCGAAAAAGTGAAAACCCACTTAAAATCCATAGCCTCAAAAAACTATCAAAAAAAAAGTATCAAAAATCGGTCGCGTACGAAACACTGTAAGGAACCCTGGTTGCTGGCGCCAACTTGCAAACTGCTGGAGGCTTCTACGACGCAAGGCATCAGGATTTCAGGACGGCTGATGCGCGCGAAACCACGCGCGAATAGAATGGATGGCACGAGAAGCGTGAGGTGTAGATGGCTCGCGCAGCGTGAGGTACGGGGGGCGCGTTTTACGGTGGCCACGCGGCGAACAGAATTCCCAGGGCTGGCGGGAACGGGCACAGGCCAGCAGAGAAGCGGCGAAGCCTGGCATATCCAAGCACGGGCCAGCCAAGAAGCGGCAAGGCGGGCACAGGAAGGACCGAAGCGGAGATCGAATCTGACCGATGAAGGCTCGAAGGGAGCAAGCTCGGAGAGGGCTCCCAGCTCACCACCTTCTCTTCATGATCCTGGCCTTCCCCCTGTTCATTCCTTAACTCCCCTTCCTCTCCTCCCGCGCCCGCCCCCCCTCTTCCTCCTCGCCGCGCGCCTCCCCGTCCCCCGCGTCTACCTAGCGACCGCAGTCGCCCAGTGAAGCCGCCGCCCTCAGTCGCTCGACACAAACTCGGAGTCCGAGCATTCCCCCTCCTCCTGATGCTGCAGGGGCTCGGGCGCAGCCGCTGACGCCGCCGCGGCCCCCTCGAGCGCCGCGGGGCCCACCAAGCGCTTCACGTCGCCGTGCGGGAAGGCCTTGACCAAGAAGTGCCGCGGCTTGGCGGATTTCTTGATCGTCTTCCCGCTCTTCAACTGGGAGACTTGATCGAGCGGTCACTGCGCATCACGGAGCGAGGATGTCTCAAGCGAAAGCCGCCAGCATGACCAAACACATTGCACCGCGACCCCCACGGGAATGCGATGCGAATGACGTCACAAGCGAAACTGGCACCCCTGAAACGCAGCAGGCCGCGCGAACGATCTCGATGGGGGAGGGGGGGGGCAGCGGGGGGGGGGGAAGGGAGGAAGTGGACAAGGAGATGGGGGGTTAAACAGGAGGGGGGAGAAAGAGGATGAGGAGGGGGAGGAACGCTCGAGAAAACAGCCCCACCAATCTATCTCAGTTGTTCACTTCCTGTTCGACTGTGTCCCTCCTCCACCTAACACGTCCTGACCCCCCCCCCTCCTCCTCTTTCTCATAGTCTTCCTCCTCCTCCTCTTACTCCCTCCTCCTCCTCCTCCTTCTGATTCGGACCCCAGTCCAAATGGGAAAATATGGTCCGTGATCGTCTTCTCCGCCTCTGCGGGCATCAGCTTCGCCGTCATCTTGACGAGGCCTGGGAGGGCGAACGCCTGCTTGTCCAGCAGCTCCCTGGCACCCGCGGTCTCCAGGGCGCGCAGCGCCTTCGAGACGTTCGCGTAGCCGACCTCTGCGAGGCGAACCGTCGGCCTGGGCCCCGAAGCGCCCTAAGCGACCGAAGACTCGCCCCTGTCCGCAGACGAGAGCGCCAATTCGATCGCCAAGGGAACTTCGGAACCCAGGGTGGAGATTCGGTCTCGGGGGGCCCCTCGCAACGGTAGCCGTGCATGTCCAGCCTCGTCTCCTCGTTGATCGCCGTGACCAGCTTGAAGCGGCTCAAGGCGACCTTCGAGGGCGACAGCTTCGCTGGGGCGGCGGCGTCCGAAGGCTGCGGCTCGGCCGCGTCGGCAGGCGCGACGTTGGGCGCACCAGCATCAGCCATGGGCCCCGATCCCACTGAGCGTGAAGGCCAATCTCCCCACTCGGGAAGATCCGAAAACTCGAAGACACGAAGCTCGGACCTTGATCCAATGTCTTCGGAAGCAGGGCGCGACCCGAAGCCCTTGGATGGGACCCAACCTCAGCGTCAAAATGCACCCTTCCCCCTGAAAGCCGAATCGAACCAGGACCAGGGAGGGGGCGTACTAGAGGGGGGAGGGGGGGGGGGGGCTGGCAAGGATAGGAGACTGCAGATCTGCACGACCCCCATGCACGCGGTAGGGGGGGAGGGAGGAGTCGGGGGCGGGGAGGGGCGACAAGGTCCATTGATCCCCCATCTTAGTTCTAAGCCTCATGTGCGAGTCCCTCCTCCTCCTCTTCCTCCCCCCTCTTTCCTGCCCTCCTCTACGTACATCTCCTCATCTCGTATCCCTAATCACTCCTGGTC
This sequence comes from Prorocentrum cordatum, assembly GCA_963575745.1. Lineage (NCBI taxonomy): Eukaryota > Dinophyceae > Prorocentrales > Prorocentraceae > Prorocentrum > Prorocentrum cordatum. The sequence continues at coordinate 723,502 of CAUYUJ010008002.1, read as the reverse complement.
CTAAGGCATCCACCTCGCATTGGTTTCAGCGCCCAAGTTAGCGCGAGGGTCGGTGAGCCCGAACGCGCGCGAACGCATCCCAGGATGTTGGTGCCACCGAGGCGCAAACCCACAACTGATTTTGAAAATGACCGAACTCTCAGGCCAACTTGAGATTCGAACTCGCCCAACACTTTTCAAACGACGGGAACCCGACTGAAACATTGGAAACGGCATGGGCGCCAAGAGAAAGGAGGAGCATACTGTGATTTCCCTTCGAGCTGGCTGGCAGCACCGCCATGTCCAGCCTAGCGCCCTCTCGAGGGCAACATATGGAAGCACGCAGCCACCACTGCGCGCGAATGAAGGCCAGCACCTGGCCGTCTCCTCAGATGGCCTGCAACTTCAGGGCGGCGCGGTACTTTGCCAAAATCACATCGTCCATGTCGACGGGCATGACCTTCCACTTGGCGAGCTCCTTCTGCACCGCCACGCACTGCCCGCGCAACCAGACCTTGTCCTTGCACCTCGTATCGCAGAACGCCTGCATGAGCTGGATCTCGCAACCCACGATGGCAACTTTCTTCGTCAAGTCTGACGTCGTGCCGATCAGATCAGCGTCGGGTTTCAGCACCATGTCCTCGGCGCACTCGGTCACCGCAGTCTGCGCCTACGAGGCGAGCAACAGCAAGACAGGACGAGAAACGTGAGAGAGATGGGAGCAATAACGCCATTATCAGAAGGAAGCGTGATGGAGAACAGAAACATTGAACCTTGAAGCGGGGAAAGGAGAGTAAGGACACGATGATACACACGGAAGAAGCATCGAGCGCTTGCTCGATGTTGCCCAACGCGTTGAAGATGCCATCCACGCTCGCGCCGTCCAGGAGCTCCTGCGCCTTGGCCTTCTGGTCCTCCCAAGTGAGCTTGTCCCTCTCCACCCAGCCCATCAGGCCCGAATTGTCGACGGAGAGGCTCTGCGCCTTCAAGCGAGCGCCCGCCAAGACGAACTCCCGCCTCTTCAAGCAAGCCTGCGTCACGCGCATGCACAAGCCCGTCGAGACGTCCACGATAGACGTTGCCCTGTCTTGGAAGATCGATGCCACCTTTCCAGACGAAATGACCTCGTCGTCGAACTTCATCTTCAACATCTTCGTCACTTTGGCCAGCTCCCTCTTCACGGCCGATGCCTGCTTCTCGGACGTGGAGCCAGAGTCGCCGTCGCAGTCATCGACCACTGTCACATTCAACATAGCGGTCTCGCGCTGCAACTTCATGAGCGCCCTCGAGGTAGACAGGACCACTTCCGCCGTCTTGCTCAAATCCTTGCGCATGAACCCAGACAGCACGCCCTCAAACTCCAAGCTCGAGTCGGTGGGCGAGCGATTCGAGGCTGGCGTGAAGTCCCTCTCGGCGAGCATCTTGACATGAGAAGCGAAATAGCCAGCCATTTCAGCATGATCTGCCTCCGCCAACGCATCCGAATCTATCCCTTGGGCCATGTCAAGCAGCCCCTTGACGTCTATACTCTCGCCAGCGTTCGCCTTTTGTGATGACCTTCTTGACGGCGTGAACCTTGGCGCGCGAGTCGGCGTCCCCGATGATCTTGCCGATATCCCGCATATCCCGCATCAGGTTCTCAAAAGACGGGCACGAGTCCGCAGCCTCAGCGAGCAACGCCTTGTATGCGGACATCAGCTCCAACTCCTCCTCAGAAATCGCACCGCCCTTCGGTTGCCCAGCACCGCCCCTTGTCCAGTGCTGGACCGCGTGGGCGAGTTTGTTCATCGCAACGCTCTCGAGCTCGTCGGCGGCGCCAGGTGCCAAAGCAGCGCGCAAGAAAGGAAGCTCGCCAACAGCAGATTTGGCCAGGGCCAAGAACGCCTTTGTCGGGGTAGGCGCCTCGTGCTTCTGGAAATCCCGTAGAAACTGCGAGACCTTCGGCGCGTGCGTCTTCATCTGGTCGTTCTTTCTCGCTGCTGTCATCAGGCGCGCCTTCCACCATGCATTGTCGCCAATGGCAATGGCCACGCTGGTCATCAAGTTGCCCCTCTTAGTCGTCTGGTGAGCTGCCTGCTCCATGGCTTTCACGTCATCAAAGAGGGCAATGTCAGTGTTGTGGCTGATGTTCTGGTCGCTGATATACCTCAAGACGCCGACGGCACGCTGCGCGTCCACCAATACCTGGGCTGCTTCATCGGCAATGTGTGCGTCAGTAGGAAGCTCCCACGCCTCGATTACGGCGTGCGCGAACTCCAGGACGAGCGGCTCCTTCTCCTCCCCAGCCCCAATCCACTTCACAAGGTGGTCGCCGAACACCATGTTCTGGAAGGCCTCGGTCAGCTCGGGGGTAACGAGATCCATATCGATCAAGCGCGGGTTCGCCCACTGGAACTCCGAACCGTCCTTCTGCTGCCAAAGCTGCAACATGCCCAAAGCACGCCTCAGACAGTGTTGACCGTGGACCTCTCGCGGTGCTTTCTCGAACTCGTCCCAACAAGGCTGCGTCTTCCTGCGCAGGATCTCCATGTGGGTGACGGGAAGGAAGTGCAAGCCTGACGACTCGAACACCTGGCAGGACTCCTGGAAGTCCTGATCAGAAAGCTTCTCCATGGAGCCTGGGACAAACTGCATGGCCCTGTCATGCAGCTTCACGTGCGCGGCCAGGCGGTTCCGATCATCGCCGACGGGGAGCTTGTTGCGCAAGAGCTTCGCCTGATTGTACTCGCTCCCGAGCCGCTTGCCAGCGGCGACCTGGCGAATGGGCAGCTTCGCAATCCAATAGTCTGCCGTGCCCTTCTTGATGTTCGGGTCGACCTGCCCGTCATCATCTGCAGCTGGCCTCTTCGAAGCGGACGCTGGTCGGGGGCCTGAAGCGGTCTTGGCACACGACGCCCCCTTGGAGACCTTGGCTGGTGTGGGGGAGCGGCGAGGCACGTGCTTCTCGGGGTCGTCACTCTCGCCTAAGCGAAGGCAGCTCGAAGACCGCCTGGTCGCAAGCTTCTCGCTTGACTCCGCTTGGTGAGCATCCTCGCTGCCTGATCCTGAGTGGAGCCCCTCCCCCTCCTCGCCCTCCGCGAAGCCATCGTCGCTGGCACCACCGCCCGCTGGCAAGTCCGCAGCGGGCGCATCTGGAAGCTCGTCGCCGCTGCCGACGGCCTTCGATATACCCAATCGGCGATCCAGGTCCTGCAAGGAAGGCAGTCGGTTCAACCCCCCCGTCTCGCTACCCGTCATGCCGAGGCGGTGCACACCCTTCAAGGCGACAGGGATCTGGTCCGCGAAGGCCGCGGGTCTGTAACCTTTCTGGTCGCTCGAGGCGCTGGCTGACAATCTCGACTGCAACCGCAAGATCTTGTAGGGCTGCTCGGGGTTCTTGAACGGGTAGTAAACGTTATAGGCCCCCTTCTGCTGGTAGCTTGGCAGCTTGACCCCCTTCAGGCGAAGAGTCGTCGGCGTCTTCTTCCAGCGCTGAGTGACCTGCCACGCAGATAGTAGCATGAAGCTCTGGTCCACGACCGCGTGGGTGGAAGCCCCCGTGGTCGCTGAGATGGTGTTGATCTCAATGCCGTCGCTGGCATTCGTCAGACCCTCCTCCAAAGTCGTAGCGAGAGTCTCGCTCTCCTGGCGCTCTTGTAGCAAGAGGTTCACGGTGCACCCTGCGATGCAATCAACCACGCCCCCAAACGGACAACGCCCCATGCACCCCCACACGAAGCATGACGCCACAGGCTGGCGTTGTACCGAGGTGTTCGTTGATACCGACTCGGGTCGGCGGAACAGACCCCCCAGGGTCCACTGGCCTGGGTGACTGGCACACTTGCGACCTAAAAAAATCTAGCATCCCGCCTTACCCCCAAACCTTTCATCGTCAAACCCCGCCGTCAAGCCTCAAGCCTCATCCTCAAAAACGCACCCAGACTCTCCTTCCCAAGGAGGCCCAGATACCCCAGAAGGCTCAGGGCCCCCGAGCCCCCCTGAAGGCCCCACCACACTGGAATGCACTTAGTACGAGGGGCATGGGAACGCAGTGCGCCCGAGGGATAGGAAGAGGCATGGCCTGGCAAGTGCGCTTCGGTGAAGGAGGCGCAATATTCGCAGACGGCGTGCGTGCTCTCGTCCATGCAGGTCAAGTGCTTGGAGGTCTCTGGGTCGCACATGGTCTTGTCCTGCGTGGCAGGCCAAGAGACGCGCGTTAGAACACGTGCCCCCCCCCCGACTAGAGAAAGGTAATCGTCACCAAGGGGGGCTTGGATACCCAATGACATGCTAGCAACTAGTAGGGCAATAAGGGGGGCTCGAGAAGGGCTGGGCAATTGTTCGTGGGCGGAGGGGTCCCTGGAATTGCCGTCACAGATCGCACAGCACAGCAAGGCCGCCTTGCCCTTCTTGGAGGGGGGCGCGCCCTTTGGACAAGCGCGTGAAAGCACCCCCTCCCCTTCTTCGTCAGCGGCTCGCTTATTCGAGATGCGGCCTCCACCGCGCCCAGAGCGGCGACCGCCACTGCTGCCCTTTCTTGCCATTATCTGGATATAAGGACACGCCCAAAATTACTTGGCTAGAGTGGGCTGCGGAAAAACTGTTGTCCCAGAGTGTTTCGCTGAAGATAATCCTCGACACACGTGCCCAAATTTCTCGGATGCGGCGGCCCCTGGACTCCAGCGCATACATCATCAAAAAACGTGTTGGGCTGAACCAGAGGCCGGCAGCACCCCGAGCACGCAAGGAAACCATCAAGAGAAGATCCTGGCGAAATCAGGGCACGCAGATGCATCCACTACTGTCGTCCAAGGGCCCATGCGAAAGGTGACCGTCGCAGTAACCCCCTTCCCAGGCGCAGGCAACAGAGCTGGGGCGCGGCCTCGCACCTGCATTTCCTCATCATTGGATGCGAGGAGAACGCCCCCCCCAGTCTACCCCCCCTTGCTTCTGACGGGGTTGACATTGAGTCACTAGGATGTTATACAGTCATGTCGTTATACTGTTGCAAGTGCCCCCCCTGGACCCTGAACGGACGAGGCCGCGACGCTGTTCTCTTCATATAGACCGCCGCTAAGATAGATATGGGCTTGCCTTATACTTATTGTAGGCCACGCTCATGCAGTTATAAATCAACATGGTTCCACATGAAAGCGCTGTGGCTGGCGTTTACAAGCGCAATATACACAAGTGGCTATCGAACGCGCGCCTTGGTCTTCGTTTGCAACCATGATGAAAAATGCGCGCGGTGGCCCCATGCCCCACCCACCCCCGCGGTGTCCACGCGGAGCGGGGGAAATTATATCGCCGCCAAATCGGCAAACGCCGACGCCCATGCTAGCGACAAGACAGCTTTGACTGGCAACGGCGGCTGCCCACGACGTTGGACGCTCGGAGTCACGAACCTTTTGGTGGGCAAAACGACAGATTGGGCGGGCGCGCGAGAGGCCAGGATTAACGCCCCGACACATGTATATGAATGCCTCTACATGGCCACTGCTTCGATAACGCAAAAAAGCGGCCCAACGCCACGCGCCGCTCACCGCGAGCTGGCTTTGCTTTTCAAGTGGGCTCGGCACTTGAAATGCGTCTACTGATGTGGCTAATTGGAGACTTGTGATCGAAAGAGACAAAGAGGTGGGTGAGTGGGTGAACGAAAGACGTGGAATCGGATGGCGTGCGCATGCGTTGGTGGGCGTGGCGCGCGGGGCGGCAAGCGCGCGTGCGCGTGGGTTGGCGGGGGTGGGCGGGGCGGCGCAGGTGTGGGGCGGGCAAGGTGGGCGGGCGATGGGGGGGCGACGGTGGCGCTGGCTCCCCAGCGCCTGGTCGCTGGAGCCCGCGCGCGCCATTTGACGAGTCGGCTATGGCGCGCGCCTACGCGCGCGCGGTTGGCTGCGAGTGAGTAGCAACTCGCGGCGCGCATGGCAGGGCAAACATGATCGCGGCACCATTGGTCACGCGCGCGCGCGCGGTGCCATGGCGGGGGCGCATGAATGCCGAGGGGGGGGTGGCGGATTGCTCCAGAAACTTAGCGGGCGCGGGGGGCGCGCGCGGCGATGGCGGCGGCGGCGGCGGGGGGCGGCGCATTAGGGCGGCGAGGGGGCGATGCGAGGGCGAAACGGAACATGATGGCGGATGGCCGCGGCGTAGTCGCGACCGCGGCACGGAATGTAGCCGCCGTTCGCGATTAGGAGGCGGGGGGGGATTGCCGTTCGCGATGAAACCCCGAGGGAAATCCCACTGGCGCGAACGGATCGCACTATTTTAAACAGACAGTGGACAAACCAATTGGTCGGCCACGCGACAGAGGAGTTGGAGGAGGCCGCGAGGGCACCTAGGAAGCGCTGGCTGCTGCTACCGAACGCACATGGCGGCGAATTCATTTCCTCGGTTGGCGACCCGACTTAAAATGGGGGCGGCGCGAACGGCGGCGCAAGGTGGACGAGGCGGCGCTGCGCGGGGCGATCAGATTGTTGTTAGTGAGAGGCGGACGCCGCTGGCGCGGTCAGGCTGGGCGGAGGCAAACCAGGGCTGCGGTGGCAGCGCGCGCGTGCTCGTTGCGATGGCTGGAGTTTCTCGGCGGGGTGGACACTGTCGCTTGCGAGGCGCGGATGGGCAGGCAACGCATTGCCGCTGGCGAGGCATCTCTATCGGGGGGCGCGTCTCGGACAACGAGGCAGGAGAGGACGCGCGCGTGCACGCGCAGCGCCCGCGTCCCGCGCGGGGAAGAGCGCGCGGAACGATGCGCGCGGGGGGTTGGCGGTCGAGCCCGCGGGTGGCGAGGCGATGGCATATTGCTGCGAGCGAAGCGCAAGTTGACGGCGAGGAGATTGCCGCTGGCGGCGCCTTCTCAACAAATGGGCGGCGCAACGAACGCGGCGGATGGCCCATCGAGGCTAAGCAGAAACGGCGGATCGGTGCGGCGGAGCGGCGTGCGTGCTCGCGCGCGCGCAGCGTGCGCGCGCGTAGTCGGAGATATGGGGCAGGGCGGCGGGCGCGCGGAACCAGGCTGCTAGGGGGGCGGGGTGCGCGTGCGTGTGTGGTGGTGGTGGGGGGGGGGGGGGGGGGGGGGGGGGGGGGGGTAGATTGCCGTTTGCGAGGCACGATTGGGCGGGGGGTAGATTGCCGCTGCAGGGTCATCTCCAGCAGGGGGTGACGCAGCGGAAGACGCGGCAGGAGCGGGCGCGCGCGCGGGTGCGCGCGCGAGGCGCGCGAGGAAGGATGCGCGCCGCGAGGTGCGCGGGCACGTAGAATGGGCGGGGGGTACGGGGGCCGCGGTGGGGGGGAGGAAGGGGGGGGGGGTAGATGGCCGTCTGCGAGGCACGATTTGGCGGGGTGAGGGGGAGGGGACGGGGGGTGATTGCCGCTGCAGGATCACCCCTAGCAGGGTGTGACGCAGCGGGCGACACGGCATGAGCGGGCGGGCGGGCGCGGGCGCGTGGCGCGCGAGCAAGGCGCGGCGCTGGGGGCGGGCCATGGCCACGGAGCAAGCGGGCTGACGGAAGCGGGGGGGGGGGGGGGTAGACTGCCGCTTACGCCGCACGGCTGAACGAGAGGTAGAACGCTGCAAGCGCAGGCAACACGGGTCGGGGGGGTGCACGGTGGGCGAGATGGCAGAAGTAGAAAAGGTGAATGTTGCTCCTGGCGAAAGCCACACCTCGAACTCAGGAGCACACGCGCGCACCCGTTACGCCTGGCGCAGAATGGAACAAGGCGTCGGGGCAGCGTTGGCGCTCGCGCTGGAAAAGGCAAAAGTGTCGAAGGTATACTTGTAACTTTCGCCGAAATCCCGTAAACACTTTGCAAGTGTCTAAAAAGTATGAAAAAAGTGTCGGTGCTAACCTACTGACACTTTGTAAGTGTCTAAAAAGTGTCTAAAAGGTATCTAAAAAGTATCAAAAAAACGAAAGCTACATGTTGACCCTTTTTGGTATGCGAATCGCCCCTCGCGTTGGAAGCTCCATATTGGCCAGCGTGCGCGTACCTTCTCGGGCGACCACCGCCGCCCCGCCCCTCCCCCTCCCCCCTGGCGCAGCGGTAGGAGCGGGAAGCTCGGCCAACGCCGATGCACCTAAGTTGACAGCGCACGCGGTACCCCTGCATTGCTGCGCGACATCTTTTTGTTCCACCCAACGCGAGCTCGAACCGCTGGCGAAACCGAGCTGCCTGGCCACATGAAGTCAAATAAGCAGCCCCCTTCCTCCCCATTCCCAAATACAAAATACACCACCGCCACGATGCTACCCCGCCTCCACTCTTGAAGCAGATCAACATTGGCTGTATCAGCACACGCGCACAAGTAAAACTGTACAGCTGATGAAGATAACGGCGGGGCGCGCGGACAAATGGCTGGGCACCATCGGCTGCCCCTCTTTGCGGTATTTGACAGGGCTTCCTTGGACCGAGCACCTTGAGCGCGTCGCACGGTGAACTTGCTGCAGCGACAAATGGAACTGAACACATTGAGCACGGCTTCTGGTTGAGCGATACCTCGAGCACCTTGAGCACGATGACCGCCTGCAGCCTTCGTCCACCTCGGGCGCGATGTGAGCCTGCACCTTGAGCAACTTGAGCACGATGTCAGCGTTAATCGCCATGCATGGCTGGACAACGCCTGTGCACGATGTCAGCCTGGCGCGGCGCTGCCGCCAGCCTGCAGCAACCATCCATATGCATCCCTCCCTGCCCCCCCTCTCCATTTCCTCAAACGGTCCGCGCGTCAACCCCCGATGCACCCCCGACCCGCGCCCGACGTAAACGAAGTTCGGAGACACCAAACGTGCAGGTACTACTGAGGGGGGCGACGTTCTCGCAATGGCGCCAGGATAGGCCGAACGACCCCGCCCGACAGACGAAACGAAATGCACCGACATGCGCGTCAGGAAACCCAAGGGGGCCCCACCCGAACGACAACCGAAGTGACCGATCGAACCGTCCCCCACCGAACGTCAGAACGGCGGAAACCGCCGACGTCGAAACGAAACCGTACTGCTTTAACATATGTGACACCGAACCTTGACGACGATTGGAGGCACCAGCCCGACGAAAGGCGGAATCCTCCCGAACCACACCTCCCTGCCCGAACGCTAAGAGATATCATCGCATGGTGTCTGCGCAATCCCGGATGCTACGGAGCGGCCCGCTTCGAACCGCAAGCCGCATGACCGTCGGAGCGCACCCAACAGGAAGCCGTGGACGTCAAGGGCAGTATCTGGCCATGCTGGCAACCCGAGCCGACTGAACGGCCCAGATCCGAACGCACCCTTGCCCATCGGAGCGGCGACGGTCCGACGAATAACGACAAACGGATCAACTGGCTTGCGTCCGATCGAAAGTTGCGGGGAACGATCGACACACCCCCGCGGGAAAAACGAGGCTGGTTGCCCCGCGGTGGGCGCCGCCACTTTCTAGCGCAAAAAGCAAATGCTTCAAAGCGCACGCGCGTCGACGCATCACCTCGAGCGCTTTTTCTATGGCAATCCGCCAGCGGATTGCATGTAGCCGATTTGCGGCCCTTGCGTCGCGGCCTCCGCGCCACCCCCGATGCTGCGGTGGTTTCGGCGATGATGGCGAGCGCCAGTCGGTCGCGCGCGGCGGCTCGGTTCGCTTGGGCGGGCGGAAGGGCAATGAGGGGTGAGGGGGCGATTTGTTTACATGGTGAATCGCGCTCTAGCATTTGCCAAGAGGCGGTTGGTATGTTTCGGACGTACTACGGCGCTCAAACGAAACGCAATGCCAATCAACATTGGAATTTCGTGCGCGGCCTAGCGGCGCTAATATCATGGACATCGCGGTTTAACAAAAGAAATGAAGGGGCTCCGCCAGGGCCTCGGGCGGCATTATGGGGGGGGGCGATCGCACAGGATTTGGCAGACGCAGTGAGCCTCGAGCAGACTCACCACCGCGCCAACGCACGCGCGTAGGAACAACGATTGCCTCCAACAGAATTCGCTAGAATAACATATTATTCAGCACATCAGTTTGTTACGCAATTACATGTCAACCATCTTATAATAAGTGTTGTAACGTACATGGCGGGCTAATGCATTAACATGTCTAGTGTTGAATTGAATTGGCTCGAATCCCGTCGAAGGTCCTTAGTAGATCCATGGGCGCACGTAGTAGCCCAACAACAGCAGCCAATCGCATGCGCACTCGCCATACCAAGCTCGGCGTTCACGTACCAACGCCAAGTCCTCCGAGGACCCCTAGCCCCCTGCAGGTGGTGGCCCCCTCAGAGGGCATCAGGTGGTCTGGGGGGTCCCCTCAGAGGACCTCACAGACCAAAGCCGAGCCCCCCCCCCCGAGGGCCTCAAACGCCGAAGTGCAGGCGGGGCCCCCCTCAAAGTCCTGGGGCCGTTGGGCGAGCTGCCTGTGTGTAAAAACATCCATGTAGCTGTCCCGCATCTGTCGGCAGGTGTTCGCAAGGTTTCTGAGGCCCTCAGCGCACTCGAGAACCTGGGGGGGGGGGGATGCAATGTAGAAGTGCCCTGCGCTGTCGACTGATCGACACTCGGGTTTGATACGTTCGTTAGAATCCCCACAAGGGGACACATGTCGTTATACGGCGGAGGGGGGGGGGGGGGGAAGTCCACAAGTGCAAGACCCCCACTTAAGCAAACCGTGGAACGCGATCATGATGCCACATCGCGGCCATGAGTTCATCGTCACTGTCTGGCGACTCACGCCCCCATACTTCTGGATCGGTGTAACATCTTGCGCCAAAAGCACTGCAGCTATGGGTGGAGAGGAGGGGGTGTGTTTGTTGTTGTGCATTGCTGTTGTTGCTGATGGGGTGGGCGTCGCACGGGCGATCCAGGAATCACCGCGCAATTGTCGACCCCCACCCCCCGCGGCGGTGGGGGGCGGTGAAAGGGCGAGGGGGGATGGGGAGGGCGCCCTGCCAAGGACTCGGAGACTAAGCTCCGTCCGCACGAGAATCGGGCTCTTCCAGACTGGCGTGCCACTCGGCTGCGAAGATAGATGCGCAAGGGGCTTGGAACTGCCGCGCCCCCTACCAAACCGATGCCCCAAACGCAACAGAACGCAATCATCCTCGCACCAACTGCGCTCGCGGGCGCGGCCATCCTGCCACTCGCAAGGGACCCTGAAGGAACCGCAACCTAATGAAGCTGATCATTCGAACGCGAAGCGCGACGATCTTCGCACAACCGCAGGTAAGCTAGCGCCACCGCCCCTTCACTGCGCAGGCTGGGACGTCAGAAGAACGTTGACAAGAGAGAATGAAAGCTGGGCTCGAGATGCATGTCGGCCCACTGGTCTACCAAGTAACTGGCGCGACCATTCCCGACCGCACGGCGCTCGATAGCACGATTACCTTCGCGCCCCCGATCACCCCCTAGAGAATGACAGCCACCTCGGCCAAGACCACCGAACGCGAAGAGCCACTATAGTTGCGCCCCCGCTGGCAAGACAACAATGAGCCTCGCCGCCACCCGCGACAATGAGCAATGGATGTGATGGGGCAACGGGGTGGAGCAGAGCGCAATCTTGTAAAAGTGCAGACAATGGGAGGGCCAAGCAGGATGGAGGTGGAGCGGAGCGACTGGGCCAGGACGCGGCAAATGCGGATCGGGCTGGATGCCCGCCGAGACTGTCCCAGGACCAAGGCAGGAATGGTCTGTAATGCGACGACCTGCAGACGAAGCGCTGGCACGATCACCATGCAGCTGGGGGCTCGGCAGGCTCCCCTGGGGCCATGCCCCGCTCAGTCGAAGGGAGCAAACGAGCTGCGAGACTTCCCGCGTCGCGGGCGTCCTCAAGCACTTTACGAGCACGAACTCGCTCGTCGAAGGAAGGGACGTACAACGCATGGGCACCCTGGTTCGGCGTGTCACACCCGAAGAGCACCCAAGCAGACAGAAAACCGAGTGGCCGCCCTTGGTGGATGTTTGGGCCTCGCTTCCACCCCGAGGATGTCGAGGTCTTCCTACACTTGCAATGCAACGCCTTATTCGGGCAAGTAACTTCGCACCTACGGTTGGCATAATGCGTGATCTTGCCGCCGTTCGGCAGCATATACATACAATCGATGGCTTGGCCGAAAACTTCTGCATCTGCAAACGGCGGAGGCGGGGGAGGAGGGGGGGGTGGATCAGGGGGAGACCCAGAAGACGACGAGGCAGCAACGCCAGCACCTCCGCCGCCAACGCCTGGCGGCTCATCGGAGCCGCCGCCGACGGCATCGCCGAAGATGTCCCCGACGTCGTCTCCGAACTCGGGACCGCCGATGGCCGCGCCGCCCGCCGCCTCGGCGCCGTCGCCCTCGCCAGCCCCCTCGGCCGCCTCCTGGAGCAGCTCCTGGCGGGAGGGCAGGGAGGCAGGAAGGAGGGAAGGGGGGTGGTAAGAAATCGAGCGCCCCTGAATCCTGGACCGAAATCGCCTCCAGATCGCGCACTCGCGCGCGCTTAGGTTTGGCGCGTCGCAGCGCCGACGTAGAGGAAATCTCGAGCGGAGCCAGCGCGCGCGAGCACGTTGCGAAGATGTCTCGGGCGAACTTCCCAATGCTCAGCAAGCCCCATCCCCCATGCCCCTCCCATTCGACACTCTGCCGAGAACGGAGCGGCCCAATGAGGGCCCGCGTCAACGTCAGAGAAGAGACGCAGAGAACGGAATTACAGTTGCCCTGCTTTCTCGGGGAGAGCCCAAGATGGCTCAACCTTTCTCGACAACCTCCGGCTGGCGCGGGAGGATGGGCCCAAAGGAGGTAACGGAGGTAGGGGGTGGAGGCTGAAAAGGAATGAGGGTTGAAGGGGAAGAGGATTGAAAAAAAAAAAAAAAAAAAAAAAAAAAAAAAAAAAAAAAAAAAAAAAAAAAAAAAAAAAAAAAAAACATTGGGTTGGTTTCCCTGAGTCCAACGCCGCGGCCACGGGGTCGCCCTCACGGGGCGCCTCGTCGGGCGCTTCGTCGCCAGACTCCTTGACCAAGGCCTCGTCCTCCTCGGGCTCCGACCCCGAGAGGCTGAAGCCCTCGGCGACGACGTCGTCGACGTCGTGCTCGCCGCCCTCGACCGCGCCCACCTCGCCCTCGCCGGAGCCGTCGGCGAGCGGGAGAGGATCGGCGGCGCCTCGACCTCGACCTCGGCGACCTCGCCCGCGTCCAGCTCCTCTCCCTCCGCCTCTGCCGCGGCCTCTGCCATCGCCAGCCCCCGCCCTGCGCCGCCGCCGCGGCAATGGCCAAGCAGCGTGCTCTCCGCCAGCGTGGAACTCGGACGTCAGGACGAGGCACGGGCGACAGCGCTCGACAGCCCGCGCGTGGATCAGCAGCCTCCTGAACTCCATCACCCAGTCGAGGTCCATGTCCAAGGTGAGCAGAGCGCCGTACATGTCGACCCACTCGCCAACCGCCTACTAGGGAGGCGGGTGGGTGCGATTCGCGGCGTGAGCGCTGCGAAGGCGCAGTGCACCATGGCGCGCGCTCTGGCGCAGCAGGCCCACCAGGCACTCGCAAGGCCCAGTCTCGCGAATGGCCCGCCACGCCCGAAAAGGGAAAACCACTTCAGCAACAACAACTGTTTGTCCGCCTAGGCCCCTGGACCCCTATATGGAACCACGGCGATGGTTCAGAGGCGCGCGAGCCTTCAAGGGCAGCTCGCCATCCACTGCGGCAGACTCGATGGCCTCGTCCTCATCGCACTCGCGGCACTCCTGGAGCTCTGGCAAGTACGGGCTGAACGACATGCTGGAGATGTGGAAATACCGCGCCTGCAAGCCCCACATCTCCGCGACGGCCTCTGCGTCGTCCACTCCGCGCGGGCGAGGCTTGAACACTATAAAAACACGATCATCCAGAAGAAGCTGTCGATCATCAGGGCGGTTGCGATGAAATACAGCCTTCAGTATCTTCAACGCGTGATTCCGAAAACGGTGCAGGTCACGACCAGACTTAGAACATATGCACACACCAGCCTTGTAGCAAGCCGAAAGCTGGATCACGCCGTTCTGCGTCGCGCCCTCCGTCACGTCGCCAGGCGCAGCAGCTACTAAGCGATGCATCTGGTCCCAAGACTGACCAGCAGCTTGCATGACATTCTGCGCGTGCAGCGGCATGGCCTCCGACCACGCCCACAAGTCAGCGGCCCGCATCGCTGCGGCTGAATTCTGCAATGCCACCGCCTTCAGATCGGGTGCCAACGGCGCGGCGCACAAGTGCGACCCCATCGCGTTCAAGGCCGGAAACTGTCGCACGATGTCGGAGACGACCATCGCATTGTCCTTGGCATGCGATGGCACTGCCAGCTCATCGGCAGCACCCTCCTCGCGGCCACGGCGGGCAACGGCCATGTCGAGCTGCCTGGCGAGAGCGCGCGTCTTCTCAGCCGACCTCCCCAAGGCGACACTTTCAGCCATGAGCGCGTCGACGGCCTCGGCGTTGCCAGAGTCGGATCTGACCAGGGCCTGTTGCATCAGCTCTCTTCGCCGACTGCGCTCGCGCTGGTCGACTTGCCTCTGGGTCGGGCCGAAGTTCGTTCCAACCTGCGCGCCTTGGTTCGCCGTCGCCCCCCGCCCCTCTGCCAAGCATCTCAGGTACAGGTCCGAGTCGCGAGGCAAAGCGTTGTACGCCACGGCAGCTTCACGCAGGTCGTTGGTGCGGGCGAATCGCAGGTAGGCTCGCCATGCTCCACCACCACCTTTCTTGACCTCCTCCGCGTCGCCGTCGCCGTGCTCGGCGCCGTCACGCCCGCCGCTGCCCGCCTCGCTCGGCCCGCAGGCACGCCCATGCACGGCGTCGCCAAAACCACTGCTGCTCCTGATGTGGTAGCCGCTCCACTGGGCACTGAGCTGCGGCATGTCGATGGCGTGGGTCTGGAGACGGCTCTTCACGAAGCGGTGAACCTGGGCATGGCCGCTTTCGACGGGGCTGGTGTTGGTCTCTGCCAATTCAGCGTGCAATACCAGTCGGTGTCTAAACTCCATCGAGCCAAGGTCGCCGCTCTCGAGCATCCGCTTGGACCAGGGGTCGAGCAAGCACGGCGGGTCGGCAGCAATGATGGACGCCATGTCTGGCTGGTCAATCAACGTGAACAACTTCCATGGGTAGCCGCAATGCGGTCGCACGAGAGACTTCTCAATGCCAGCTCCTGCTTTCGATATCTGACGGAAGGCGAGCGATCGAGCACGATTCGTCATCTCGGGCTCGTGGATCAGCATCCACAGGGCGGGTGTAAAAAGCAATGCCCGAAGCTGCATCATCGTTCTTCCTTCCAGAACACCGCGGGCTGCGACGAGGATGCGGTAGTCCCTCTTCGCGGCGCCACGAGAACCATCGCTAGTAGCGCCCCTGGCAACAACGGCGTGCTGCCGCCGCTGCCATGCCCGATGCGATATATGGAGCTGCTGTCTCAAGTTGAGCTGCAAAGGGGCGATGACGTTGCGCACGACAATCAACCTGGTGAGCGGCGATGGCCGAGAAAGCGATAAGAAAGCCAAGCCCTCACGAATGTGCTTTGCAGTCCTCTCTTGCTGTGCGTTCATGTTGCCATCGGCATTGGCGTTCGCCTCGTCGTCCGCGTCGTCGTTGTCGCTGACGGCGCCGACGACCCCGCCGTGCCCGCCCTCGCCATCGTCGCCGACGCCCTCGATCATCAAGCCCGCGGGAACGACGGGAACTGGAACTGGGATACCAGGGGCCCTGCAGCCGCGCCGTTTCGCCCAAAGGAAATAAGCTGGCGCAAGAAGACCGTGGCAAACTTCAATCAAACCAATGTCGCACAGCGCCTCCTCCTTCCCGACCCACTTGATCCTCTTCCAGGCCCGAGGGCGGCGATGGCACAGTGCTGACATCATGCCGTCTACGACTGTCTGAACTACGCGCCCCTCGTCAATGTCACCGTCGCCCGCAACCCAAACCTCGACACGCTCCGCGTTTGTCCAGTCCCCGTTGGACAATATATGAAGGAGGGCACGACGAACAGATTCATTACCCCCTCCTGGGACGAATGAACGAATCGCAGCACGACGGTACACCGATGTGCTGTCGGGGGGCCGCCCACGGCATATCTTGATCCTAGTCCGAATGACGTGGCGGAGACATGCACGAAAATCGCTCATCACCCCAGCTGTTGCAAACCCCAATGCGATATGAATGGCACCTTTCACAACGTCTTCTGCTAAGGCCATCGAGCGTTTCTGAACGTTGTGGACGACGCGCACTTCGCACACCAACACGAGAGATGACCATCCATCCCCACGAAGCTGCAAGTACCCCCTTTTCAGCTGCCAGATTCGAGGGGTGGCCGTCAACCGATGCGATCCTGGTCGCGTGCTCGAATTTGTTGTCCAACAAGGTGGTAGATTCTGCGTCTAGCAACGCGCGCAGGATGTTGGCGGCATGCGCTGTCTTCAGCGCCTGAAGCCCGTGCACGCAGGAACCTTTGATGACGAAGTATCTGGTGGCAGCATCATCGCTCTCGCCCGTGGCGAAGAGGTATGCCCAGCTGGTTCGGGTCTGGAGCAGCTTCGTTGGGGTCTTCTCTGAAGGCTTTGAAAAAGAAGCCGACACTGGAACCGAAACGATTACCTCACCATCGAACACGGAGGTCGCGCTCCGCTGCGCACCTGGTGCCCTGATGTCCATCGGTGTCTCATCATACATTGTGTTCTCGATGCACTGCACGAGCCGCAGATGTGAAATCTTGGATGTCGTTGCTGCTGTAACGACCGACCGACGAGAATAACGATCCACGCACCACGTCAGAGCTGCCAACCGTTGCACGTTCGTTTTGTATGTTTTCCTGTCGATGCCACATTCTGCGGCCTGCAACTCCAGAGACTTGGCCGACAAGGCCTCGCACCCCAACAAGAACTTCTGCACAACAGTCGGGTTCTCACGTGGCTGTGCAGGCGAGCGAAATGCGAGAGGGAGCACGGTGCCCATGTGGCCAACAAGAGGGTGGGGTACCCCAGGCAGCTTTGGGGCCATCATGCGACGAAGATCAACTGCGCCAACCCTGAAACCCACAGGTGTCGATGAAGCTTGTACGAGCCGTCTCTCCCGCCTGTTGGCCAGGGCCGTAGCGCGACCAGCAGCTAATGCATCCAGTCTCCGCCGCTTCCCATCAGGGGCGGCGGCTGCGATATCGGACATGAAGCCTGGATGTCCGTGGGCATTGCCACGAGGAAACCCTAGCCCCGACGGGGCCTGAGAGCCAAAACGGACGGAATGAGCGACGCCATGTGCCTCTTCGGGCATGAACCATCCATCAAGTGCAGGAGGAAAGGGATGCGTATGATGGTATCAGGTAAGTGTGGAGATGACGTTGGGTCTTCTGGAGGTTGAGGGGAGATCGGGGCTCTATTGTGGCTCGTTGGAGTCCAATGACATGTACTGAACAGAATGCCCAGTCATTGTAGGATAGATTGCGTAGTACAGAGAACGAATGTGCGAATAAGCTGGTCATCCGTACGCAGCGGCACCCTCATGTGGGGGTTGGTGACCGTTTAGCCTCAACAATACACAATGCGGAAAGACACGCTGAACTACGCAGAGCGGCACGGCCAGAAACATGACAGCTGCGCACGGCACGGCGCAGCACAGCACCCAGGTCGATACATCAAGGCGGTACGATGCGGCACGCCACCTCTTACGTTGGCACGGCACGGCACGGCAATGTATTATCAGGGACAATGGCGTCAGAACTACTCTTGCAAGCGCAGGAAGTAAGAACGAGGAGGAGGAGGAGGAACGAGAGGAGGAGGAGGAGGAGGAGGCAACCCGCTGGCTCAACATATCACAATCATTATCATACGGCATTGCATCGTTTCTGAAATGGCCAAGCGAATTCTGACACTTTTTCTGAGGTCCTCATAAAAGGGTCGCCCGACACTTTTTCGACACTTTGGGCCGATATACCAGGGGAACACAGCCTAGCGGTCCTGCCCATTATAGATGTAGAATTGTTTGGGCCCCACTCTCTTTGGATCCTCTCGATCAGGCCAGGGCCCGTCTACACGCAGCGGCGCCGACATGGGGGAAGTTCGCCGTCCGCCGGCACGCCACGTACTTGGGCTTCGTGGCGGGCCCCGAGACAGGAGAGCTGTCGTGGAAGAAGCCACTGGAGAAGTTCCTCTCCACGGCCAGGGTGTGGCGCGATATCGGGTGCGGTACGTTTTACACCATCATGGCGTACATGGCGTACATGTTTCCGGTTCTGGGCTTCCTGTTGCAGCTGGGCGCGGCACCGTCAAATTGGAAAATAGCATGAGCAAAGGGCGTGCTCGCTGTTGTTCCCAAGGCCTCGCTCTTGGACTTCGCCGGCGGCCTTGAGGAATTTGGTTCCCGTCGGATTCCCGACGCAGCTGCCAGATGCATATGCTACGGCGCTGGCAGCCGAATGCCGCGTGCACAGGTGGGAGGCCCGAGACGGTGGCGGATTGCAAATTGCAAACCGGATACGCTCGCTGCTCGCCTCGAAGCTGCGCTCGGACCACTTACTCCGGATCGCGACATGGCCCGCATGGTACGAGGGCAAAAGAATCGTGCATCTGCACAACGCTCCTGGGCAATTGCAGGTACGCGCCGCTCGGGCGGGGTTGTCGGCCGAGACATGGTTGCAAGGCTCCGCTGCGGAACCAGTGCCTCGAGCACGGTGGCAGCAAATGTGCCGGGAAGTCTTGACGACGCCAAGCCCAAAGAGCATCACCCTTCAGCTCTCCCGTTCCTTCCCCCGTTTTTCCCTTTCCCTTCTCCCCGGCCGCTGGGCACCGCGAGCAGAGGCGGCGTTGCGAGGGCTTGCCGCGCTCGTGTTCCCTCGGGTTTGGGCTGCCGCGTACAGAGAGCATTACGCAACGGTTGGTGCACGGGCCGCCGCTTTCAGCGCCGGACTCTTTGCCCCTCTGGATGTGGGAGGGGCGAGGACAGTCTGCAACGTTTCGCATTTTGCCTCCGCCTTGCCGAAATCGGCGCCCGGCACCTCCATCTTCCTCTTCCTCTCCCCTGATCGTCTCTCCAGTTTTCTCGTGTTGACGCCGGCTTTCACAGATAGCCCCTCCGAAGTGCTGGCACGCAGGGGGTTGTCCACGTACTGTGCGTATCTCACCTCCTCGGCTGCCCGGCACGGCACGACGGTTGATGCCTGCGGCGCCTGGTGGCAGTTCGGTCGCGATGTGTGTGCAGCCTATCCACGTCTCGCGAGCATCGTGGCGGCAGCATGGCGCACCTTGCTCGGCGTTTTCCGCCGTTCCTGCCCTCCCTCCTTCTCGTCCCGCCCTTCCTTCTTCCTCCTCCCGTTCCCTCCAATTTGCGCACGTTTTGCCATGCGTGTCAGAAACAAGGATGCCGAGACACAGTGCGTGTGCACATTTTCGTCAGTGCTTTGCAGACTAGGTGCCCGCCGGGGGGGGGACATTTGTTAACCTCAGCTCGGGCCGCTGTTGGCAAATTGGTGCCGACAGAATGCACCACCAGCTGGTCAATCCGTCGGTGTCGAATTTGTGCAATGAGTTCCCCTGGCCCACAATCCAGAGACGGTATAACGCAGTCCCCGTTGTCACATGAATATACGGCCTCGTTCTGCATCGATTCTCTGGCCGGTCGGTCGGCTGGCCTTGGCCTGCGACCGATTAGATTGCCATGCGGACTTGTTGCGGGCTTGTTTGGCATCTTGGCATCGTCGCGTGAGGCGACGTTGTTCACAAGTCGTGCAAATTCGATGGTACCCCGTTTTCGGGGGGATGCCAGCCCGTCGATAGATTTTTCGCCAGCGCTTATGAGAACAGCCCCTGTGACCAGTCGCGCGCACCCAGAGCGCGGTGACGTTCATCCGGTCGGCGCTGTCAGATAGTTTTTCGCCGATGTTTAGGTGAATAAGGTTGTTTCGCCACTGCCTAGGAGAACAACTTGCGTAAGCAGTCGGGCGCATCCGGCAGGCAGCTTCGAAGTTGGTTGCAGCTTCGTTCGCTGCCTTTTCCGTGTCCGTCGAGTGTTCGGGTCGCAGCCCCTTCCCTTCTAGTTTTTTTTGTCCCGCCCTTACCTCCGGAGGCGGAACGCTGGCTTGCCCTGCTGGGGTGGGCCTGCTTTCTCTCTCCTCTGCCTGTCTCGTCCTCGCTCCCCCCCGAATTCCGCCACTCGGAGCTCCAGATCTGGTCCGCGGAGGGGGGGTAGCCGGCGCTGCGTGCAGAACCATGCGGCGGCTGCGGCTACGCCCCTCTCTTCTTCCTCCCCTCGTCGCTGTTTCGGTCGTTCGTCTCTGCCGTCCTGCTCTGCTCCTACCTCTTCTTGCATGCCGCCTATTATTACGTATGTGATAGCTGTCTGTTGCAGCCCTCCAGCGGGCCACTGTGATGTGGCTCTGCTTATTGTTGCATGTTTGGTTAGATCTCGGATGCGCGCAACGGCTCGCCTATGGCAGGTTGGCTTGAGCGCTGCTCCTTGAGTGCTGGTTTGATCCTCCTCCGCCTCCTCCTTTGTCCTCCCCTCCTCCCTCTTCTTCCTCCTCCCGCTTCTCCTTCTGTATTGGCGAATATTGTTCGCTCGGAGTTGGGCTCCAAGAGCATGGCCAGACATTGGAGATGTCCCAGCATTATCGGCACGCGAGGTCTTCGATTCTGACCGCCTCGTCTCCTCTGCTCCTTTTCTGTCTCTTGTCGTTTGAGTTTGCGTGGGGGCTCACGGAGCTTAGACGCGTGTCAGGTCATTCCGATTTCAACCATGTGCGATTTGCGTTTCAGGGCACGTCATTGGTTGTTAACTCGTCAGTACTACCGGTCCCTATTAGAGAAAACAAACAGCCCAGAACAGATGTGAAATTATGGGGAATCCTGTTATCTGTGTCTATTTATTTGTGTGTCCTTGGGCCCCTTCATACGCAGCTTTTTCGATCGGCGATGTATCGCCGATTCCAGGTCGGTGTTTCCCCCCTGCAGTGGAGACCAAGGTCAAGAAATGCCTGCTTGCCTCCAGGGTGCCCTGGCTTTTCTTGGGTTTCAGTGGCGTAGCTGTGGAGAGCGTGCCGCTCCCACGCCGCAAGTCAGTGGACGTCCTTGGGACTCAGGGTTCCTGGCATCGCTCGGACGTGTGCGCTTTTCCTTCGGCGAGGACCATCGAGGAGCATCCTTGATCATTTGGCGAAAAGCCACGCACAACCACGCACAAAACCGAAAAAAACACGGGGAATGGACGTCCGAGCGATGGCCAGGGCTGGGGTCTCTTGTGGAAGGTGTCACTGCAGCGTACCCTCGCGCTTCGCCGTGGCAGGGAATTGCAGCGTACAGTCGGGGCGCTGAGGAAGGAACTCTTTTCGTTGGGTAGCGGCTCCGTGCGCCTTAATTGTTTCACAGTTTGCCCCACGTTTTCCTTGGGTTTTCGAAAGGAAATCGAAGTTAAACTTCTGGCGAACAGGGTGCTCGTTCCTTATTTAGGGTTCTTTAGGTCAGCGCCCCGACTGTACGCTGCCGAGGCATTGCAGGTGCGCGTGTGCACGAATCCCGTTCTAGTGCACATGCGTCTCACGTGGCCAGCCTTGCCGATGCGCCCGCCGTCCAGGCGCGGCTCTCTCTCTCTCTCTCTCTCTCTCTCTCTCTCTCTCTCTGTGCGTGCGTGCGTGCGTGCGTGCGTGCGTGCGTGCGTGCGTGCGTGGGTGCGTGGGTGCGTGGGTGCGTGGGTGCGTGGGTGCGTGGGTGCGTGGGTGTGTGGCTGTGTGGGTGTGTGTGTGTGTGTGCGTGTGTGCGTGTGTGCGTGTCTCAAGGAGGAGCTGGCTCAAGCGCCAGCGCGGGGCTCGCGCGGCTGGCGCCGCGCGGGGGCTTGCGATGTGGCCCGCGGGGGGCTCGCCTTGGCCGCGCGGGTGCGCGGCGTGGCTGCTGGCGCTGTGCGGCGGCGGCCGGCTCGCTGGGCCAGGCGTGGCCGGCGGCGCCGCGGACGGCATCTCGGAGGGCCTCCGCGCCTCGGGCACGCGCCTGGAGCGGTTCTGGAGCCTGGCGCCGTACGAGGAGCTGCGGCAGCTTCTGGAGGGCGCCGACGCCCCCGCCATCGACAGCGAGCTCGGGCTGCGCCACGTGGCCTTTGTCGTCAAGGCCACCAAGGCACGGGAGGAGATGGCGGTGCGGATGGAGCGCGTGTGGATGGGCGCGACTTCCAATCGGATCTTTTTGGAGGACGAACTCACCGACGGGCCGCCCGAGAGCCGCCAGGTGTTGATGAACGACGGGAGCGGAGTCCACGGCCAGCGGGACGTTATGGCGGCCTCCCGCTTGCTGATCTGGATGCGCGGCGCCGTGGCGGAGGGGGCGATGAACGGCCTGGCCCCCGAGACCGAGTGGGTCGTCTTGTTCGGCGACGACGTGTTTGTGAACCTCGCGCGCCTCTTCTACTTTGTCGTGCAGCACCCCGCGCGCGAGCACCCGTTGGTCTTCGGCCACTGCCTGTCCGACACCGAGGCGTACGACTTCGACGCGCCGTGCCTCGACGGCGGGGCCGTCCTGCTCAACCGGCTCGCCCTCGACGCGATCGGCGAGGTGGCGTCGTGCAGGGAGTGGCCCCACGCCGTGTCCGACCAGGCGTCCCTGGGCTACTACGCCTTCGTCAACGCCGTGCCGCTCGTCCACCTGCCCGCGCTGCACTGCCACACACCGCGCATGGGCGACTCCGACCGGCACCTCGTCAGGGAGTACCCGCCCGACTCGCTGACGACAGACATTATCGACACCGGCGGGAGGCCGCATCCGTGTGTGAACGTGGAGGGGGACGTGAGGCTTGTGGACGCAATGAGTGGCACGCCCCTCGCGCCTTTTGCTCTCTCCGCCTCCTGCCCCGCCCCTCCCTCCGCCTCCCCGCCCGCACATGCCTCTGTGCGCGGCGCGGGGCAGCCACCTGAGCCCAGTAGTTCGATCCTCGAGTTTTGCAGTTTTGTTCAGAGCGAGGTGCATGAAGACAATTGTTTTGCTCCCTGCTCTTACCCGCGCCCGTGGCCCTTCTTCTCCTCCTGTTCGTCGTCCTCCCTCCGTCTCTTTGCTGCTTACCCTCCCCGGCCTTGGCGCGCGCCGCGCGAAATTTTCGACGCGGCCCCGAATTCGGAGATCTCGGAGGCGGACGTGGTAATGTCACGGCGCCTTCGATCAACTTGCACGCCTCCCGAATGCGCTGACCAGGCTCCCGCTTCCTCCTGCCCTCCATTGCCCAATGCTTCTGCTTGCTCACACCCCCGCCCGCCCCCACGATCCCAAACATCCACTCGATCGCGACAGTCAGACAATCGTCTCCCAACCCAGCACCCCAGCCCGACGCCCTTACCCAGCCCGACGCCCAGCCCGACGCCCTGCCACAACACGTCGCCCTATTCCAGCCCGACGCCCTTCCCGACTCCCCACCCGACGCCCTACCTCAGCCCGACGCCCTGCCCGACGCCCTGCCCAAACACGACGCCCTGCCCGACGATTTACCTCAGCACGACGCCGTACCCGACGCTCCCCAACCCGACGCCCCACCCGATGCCCAATTCCAGCCGGACGCCCTATCCGAAGCCGTGTCCCAGCACGACGCCTTACCCGACGACTTACCCCAACACGACGCCCTACGGAGCGCCGTACACCAGCATGGCGCCCCACTCCCGCCCGGCGCCCTATCTGACGCCCCACCCCAGCCCGACGCCCTACCCGGCGCCCCACCCAGACTGGCTGGACTTCTCGCCCTGCGGCCGCCAGACCGCCAGCCCCGGCCCGAGCTGGACGATTTCGTGGACACAGGGATTCGAAACTCAAAAGGGGGTGACTGGCTCGCCTCCCCGTGCTACCCCGGGACCCTTTGGCCTGGAGCAGGACTCAGACGGCTCATTCCGGGGTAACTCCACCATGCTGTGGGGGTCAGGATTCCCAGGGCCTGTTTGCCCCCAAACCCCCAACCCCCTCGGCGGATTTCCCTGGGGGGCCACTCCCACTCCGACGTCGTCGTCCTCCTCCCCCTCCTCCTCCTCCTCCTCCTCCTGCTGCTCCTCCTCCTCCTTTCCTGCTTGCCCGTTCTCCCCTCCCCTGCCTCCGTCTCGCCCGTCCCCGTACCAGCATGTCTGGATCGCGGGATGCGGTTGCGAGTTTATTCTTCCTTCTAGGGCTGTCACATTTGAGGAGTCCGCCAGCCGCTTGCCGGCGCCGCGCGCCGTGCTGACGCTGCACGTGGACGACCCTCCGCCTGGGATGCCGCTGTCTCGTGCGCGGTCGTGGACTCAGGGGACTATCCAAACTCAGTTGGGTTTAGGTTCCGTGGGGCCCACTTTCGCCCACCCTCCCTACCCCATCCGCGGATCGCCCCTGGTGGCCTTTCTCATTCCGGCGTCCTCCTCTTCCTCCCCCTCCTTCTTCTGTCCTCCTTGCCCGTTCTCTCCTACCCCGCCTCTGTCTCGCCCGTCCCCACACCAGCACGTCTGGGTCGCGGGGTACGGGTGCGGGCTTCTTGTTTCTCCTTCTAGGGCTGTCCCATTTGAGGAGCCCGCATGCCCCGCGCTTGCGCCGCGCGCCGTGCTGCCGCTGCACGTGGAGGACTCCCCGCTGGCGCCGAGCGCTGGGCTGGTGCTGCTGCCGCGCGTCGCTTGGGACGCTGGCGCCGCCTCGTCGCTTGGGACGCCTTCGTGGACTCGTGGGTCCCAATGCCACGGAAGGCCGATCGATCCCCCGCCCCCTGTGGCCCTGGGGGCCCTGGCGTCCCAGAAGACCTCGGAAGGTTCGTCTAACGCGATCGTTCCTGTCTTCCCTGCGTCTCCCGACGGGATCCCAGGTCCTCTGCCCACCAGGGGCCAGGTTCCTCCTTGCCCAGGCTCCTTTGCGCACCCGCCGGGACCGCCCGCCCGTCGACGCAGCAGGATTGAGAGCGTCCGAGGGAACGAGGGTGCTGCACCCCTGCGTTCGCTTTCTAGGGGCTGGAAGCCTTCCCGAGGATTCCGCGCTAGGAGGGGCCACCTCTCCAGCCATAGACCCTCATGGGGTCACGGGATTCAGGCCTTTCAAGCGGGCGCTCCAACGAATTTTCCCCTGAATCTTGGTCTGTTTTTTGGTCCCCTTTTAGGTGCTGATCCCTCCCCAGGTTCCCTGCAGGACCGTGCCGCCGCTCTGCCGACGTGGTTCGACGTCCTCTGGAGGCTTGGGCCGACGGGCCTCCCCACGGACTTTCAGACCAAGACGGTCCGCATCTCGGAGCTGTTCGGATACCCGCCGATGCCACTGCTTAGAGCCCGCGCGCTCGACAGCGGCCCGCCTGGGCAGCGCACGTGCGCGGCCGAACTGGTATTTCTTCAACACCTGCGCAGCTGTGCCTCCTCCGTTTCAGGAGCTCGTTCGACATCTTCGAGTCCGTTGAGTGCGCCCCGGACGTATTCGCCATGGCCCCGCGCCACTTCCGGAGTTGAGCGGGCGCTCGTGCTTGTCCACGACATCCTCAGCTTACTCCCTCCGGTGCTTGCGGCTTTCCCATGGCGTGCTGTCGTGTGGTTAGGCGGCATTGGTGGATCCCACTGCTTACACCTGCTGGCGGGGACTCTTTCGACGAACACTTTGATCCAGCAGATGGTCGTTCTGTCGGCGAGCTTCGCGACTTCGCCTACGCAGGTCATGTCTTTCGGGGCAGCGGTATACGGGTCGCGTCGACAGCAAGTTCTCGCTGGTGCGTGTGCCTCGGCACTGCTGTCCGAGATTCACTTCGTCCGGCCAGTGTGCATAGCAGTGACGGTGGCGTCGACTTTCGCTCTGAGCCCCATCGCGGACGCCCAGTCGCACCCGACATTGATGTTGTGCGCGCAGGCCGCGCTGCTGACCAGAGCCGTCCTCACTCCAGCCTTCCCTGCTTCGGGCTCGGGCGACAACGACATCCGTGAGGCGGCCCTCCCTCAGCAGAACGTGGCAGTGCACAACACCTTCGTGGAGATGGGCAGGAACCAGGGCTCCCCAGTGCGCCAACTCCGGCGCAACCGCACAGAGGGCGACGAACCAGATCCACAGATTGCGCTGCGGATGGAAGTGCTGCATATCGACGCGGAGAGGGATATGCACGTCGATGCCGGCGTGCCGCTGGAGGAGCAGCAGCGACAGCAACGCCCAGGGCGAGCAGCAGCTCGGGGAGAAGCAGCGCCGTCGGGAGGCGCCCAACCAGCCGCCGAGCACCAACCGCCGCAACAACACGCAGGAGCCGCCGCGGCAGCCCCGCCACCGCCAGCTGCGCCCGAGGGTCCTGACTTCGCCCGGCGCGTGCGCCCGCGCACTCGGGCCTTCTGTCCTGTCCCCGGGTGTCCGCGCGCAGACCCAGCGGCCACTGCAGGGTGGGCGGACCACCAGTCCATGCGGCTACACCTGAACGAACATGCTGCTGGTCGTTTCCCTGGCCTCCCCCCAGTGCCTCAAGACTACCTGGACGATCACCGCTTGAGCCAGTGCTCCGTGTGCCAGCGTTTCTTGTCCACTCGCTACAACGGCATCTGCCCCCGCTGCCGCCCCGCCGCCCGGGCAGCGGCCGCGGGAGCCGCCCCGGCCGTTGACGACGCTGTGCCGCGACCTCCGGGACTCCCTTCCCTGGAGGAGGTTTTCGCCAGACGCGCGGGCACCAAGCGGTACGTGCCCAAGGGCGCTCGCACGCTGTGGGCGCGGTGCCTGGTCCAGGCGACGGCGCTCGCCACCCACGCCAACAACGAGGCTGCTTGGATCCAACTGGCCATGCTACCGAAGTGCGTGCTCCGGCCGCACGCCCGCGGCGGCCGCAACAGCAGGAACGCCGCGGAGGCGGAAACGAAAGAGCTTTGCAGACGGTGGTTAGAGGGCGAGCGAGCGTCACTATGGGCCGAGACAACAGAGCGACGCGAGGCGAGGAAGCAACATTCCGAGGACGAGGCCGCGGGGCGCGCCCAAAGGTGCCTAGAACTGGCGGCCGACGCCCAGTACTCGAAGAGTTGTGCCGCTCTTGTGAGCGAGCCGCCCGTCGACGTCACTCCAGAGGTCGTCGACCAAATGCGCCGCAAGCACCCTCTCAGCAGCCGGGCAGTAGACTTCTCCAGTTTGCCCCAGGTGCACGCCGCGGCGGCCCTGCAGGTGGACGCGGCCGCTGTGGAGCGGGAGATCAAGGCATTCCCTCGCGGGTCCGCGGCGGGGCCGACTGGCCTGCGACCGCAGCACCTCAAGGACGCCCTGCAGACGACGGCCCACAAGGACGAGGTCCTGGAGCAGCTCCTCAGCCTGACCAACCTGCTTGCCCGGGGCCAGGCGCCCCCAGCCACCGCGAAGTTCTTCGCCGGGGCCTCGCTGGCGGCCCTCCCGAAGAAAGACGGCGGCCTGCGGCCCGTCGCCGTGGGCGAGACCCTGCGCCGCCTGGTGGGCAAGTGCCTCTGCGGCGAGGTGTCAGACGCGGCGCGTGGCAGGCTTGCGCCTCTGCAGCTGGGGGTGGCGGTGCCCGGGGGCGCAGAGGCCGCGGTCCACGTCGCGCGG
Source organism: Prorocentrum cordatum (assembly GCA_963575745.1). NCBI lineage: Eukaryota > Dinophyceae > Prorocentrales > Prorocentraceae > Prorocentrum > Prorocentrum cordatum. The sequence goes on along the minus strand of CAUYUJ010008002.1, from coordinate 696,137 downwards.
CAGTGGTGGAGCAGGAACCAGGGGGATCGCCAGAAGGTGTTCGTGAAACTCGACCTGTCGAATGCCTTCAACACGCTTGACAGGCAGGCAGTCCTGCAAGCCGTTCACGAAGACTTCCCTGGTCTAGCCCCCTTTGTGGACTGGTGCTACGGCGCCCCGAGCTCACTGTTCCTGGGGAAGAGAACTCGGCCGCTGTCCTCCGAGCGCGGCGTTCAACAAGGCGACCCGCTCGGCCCGCTACTCTTCGCGCTCGCACTGCAACGCTGCGTGGAGCAGGCGCGCGCTGAGCAGGCCGACCCTGCCGTCGGCTCCCTGGACTTGGTGTTCTTCTACCTCGACGACGGCTGCCTGGCCGGAGACGCGCCCGCAGTAGCCCGCCTTATGCACCACTTGGTGAGGCGTTTAACCGCAGTTGGACTGGACCTCAGCACTGGGCCAGGCAAGTGCGAGGTGGTACCTGCCAGCGGCGCGGACAGCAGCGTGGATTTGAACTTGTTCCCGCCAGGCTTCCGTCTCAGGGAAGACAACAGCTTCGAACTCTTGGGGGCCCCCGTGGGGGACGACAACTTCTGCGCGGAACACGCCAGGACAAGAGTGGCCAAGGCTGCTGACCTGCTGGAGGCTCTCGGGGCTTTGGAAAACGCCCAAGTTGCCTTGCTTTTGCTCCGCCAGTGCGCCTCCTACTGCAAGCTGGGCTACTCCGCGCGCGTGGTTCCGCCGACGGCGCAGACTGGCGCGCTGCAGACCATGGACTCCGCCGTCCGGGCTTGTCTGGAGCAGCTCAGTGGATGTTCCCCCTTGGACGACTCTTGGAAGCAAGCGCAGCTCCAGCTCAACCGGGGCGGGCTCGGGCTCCGCTCCGCCGAGAAGCACTCAGCGGCCGCCTACTTAGCCTCGCGCGCCCGCAGCGCGGAACTCTGCCGACAGCTCTACGGAGCCTACAACGACGCCGACGGCGGAGACGGAGGCAGCCTGGCGGCAGCCACGCAGGCTTACAATCACACTGTCCTTCCAGCAGACCAAATCGCCTTCGACCCCGCCCAGCACGAAGACCAGCGGCTCCTCTCTGGAAAGGTGGACGACGCTGTCCGCCACGACCTCTGGCAGCGCGCCTCGCAGGCGACGAGGGCCCACCTTAACTTGGTGGCGGCCCCAGGCGCTGGAGCCTACTTGCAGGCGCCGCCGTGCCGGGCGCTCGGCACCGACTTTCCGCGCAGCTTGATGCAAGTTGCGCTGCAGCGACGCCTTCGACACCAGCTGCTTGAAGAAGAGGCGTTTTGCCCGGCGCGCGGGGAGGTGATGGATGTGTTCGCAGACCACGCGCTCACCTGCAGCTGCCGCGGTGACCGCACGAAGCGCCACAACTGCCTCCGGAACCAAGCCTGGCACGAGGCACTGGCTGCTGGCTACGCTGGGGCAGATCTCGAGCGCCCGGGCTTGCTGCCGCCGCGCGCTCCTGGAGAGGGCCCCCCGGCTGGCGAGGCTGGCGGCGACGACCTGGACGGCGACGGGAGGCGCCCCGCGGACGTCTTCGTCCCGCGGTGGCGAGGCGGCACGCCGGCGGCGTGGGATTTCGCTGTGACCTCGGGCCTCCGCGCGGACTTACTCGCGGCTTCTGCCGCCGAGGGCGGCGGCGACGCAGCGGCGACCCGCTGCGAGGAGCAGAAGCGCTTGCACTTGGACACGCAGCGCAAATGCTCAGAGGCCGGCCTGACGTTCATACCGATGGTCTGCGAGGCCCACGGCGGCGGTTGGGGCCGCGAGGCGCGACGCGCCTTTGCGGTGCTCGCAAAGCGCGCGGCCGACGCTACTGGAGACGACGCCGCGCTCGCGGCCGATCAGCTTGCCCAGCGGTTTTCGATTTCCCTGCACAGGGAAAATGCGCGGGCAGTGCTGCGGCGCCTCCAGCCGCGAGCGGGCGCGACGGCCGAGCGGTTAGCCGCGGCCAACGCAGCCGCCACGGCGGATGCTGTGTGAACCACCCCCTGCCCGCCTTCGCCGTCGACCCCGCCCGCTTTTCCCGACGCCCCGCCTGACCCCAAACGGCCAGCAACCGCCACGACGACCACGACGATCCCTTGAACCACGACGACCCACGACGACCCACGACTTCCACCGACGTCACTCGCCCCCTCCGCCCCCCGCCCGCCCCTGCTGCCTTGCTGCCTTTGCCGCCCTCCCTCTCCTCCTGCATGTTGGCGCCTGCTAGTTAGTTGTGTTCTTCTTCCTCCTGCTCCTCCTTCTCCTCCTGCCGGGCGCTCGCCGGCGCTGGTGTGCAGGACTGGGGCGGGGCCAGCACTGTACCTACGGGAGGTGCCCCCAGTTGTTTTCCTCCGCATCTTAGCTCTTGTTCCTCCTCCTCCTCCTCCTCCTCCTCCTCCTCCTCCTCCTCCTCCTCCTCTCCTCTCCTCCTCCTCCTCCTCCTCCTCCTCCTCCTCCTCCTCCTCCTCCTCCTCCTCCTCCTCCTCCTCCTCCTTTGGACCTGCCCAGCCTAGGGGGCTGGCTTGGCAGATGTTGGTTTTCCAGTCTGGCATTGGGGCCTTCTGACGGAGGCGGCCAGCATGCCTGCACGCATGCCTGTAGCAGCATTCGGCTCGGGGTTCTCACCGGATTTAAAAAGGAGCGCCGCTGGAATCTCCGAGTCCTCCCGAGTCCGCCCGCATCATCCTAGCTTCTCCCATCTGCGTCCAGGACGCTCCAGCAAAAGTGGCCGTCCAGGACTGGATTGATTCAGTAGGCCATTGCACGGTTCACTTTGACATGCTCACGTGCACTGCAGCGCCGACCGCCGAACCGCACGGCAGGGGGGGAAAAGAGTGAGGGAGGAGTAGGAGGAGGAGGAGAAGGAGGAGGAGGAGGAGAAATACGATGTGAAGGATGAGGAGGGGAAGGAGGAGGAGAAGGAGGAGGAGGAGGTGCAGGAGGGGGGGAGGAGGAGGAGGAGGAGGAGGAGGAGGAGGGAGGAGGAGGAGGAGTAGGAGGAGTAGGAGGAGGAGGAGGAGGAGGAGGAGGAGGAGGAGGAGGAGGAGGAGGAGGAGGAGAGGAGAAGAGGAGGAGGAGGAGGAGGAGGAGGAGGAGGAGGATGGAGGAGGGAAACACGTCGCATTCTAGTTCGCACTTCTTTTGCGTGACGTTTATGTTTCCGCTGCAGATCCTCACCTACATGTTCCTTCTACCTGTCCTGTACATGCAGGCGTTGTGGGGTACACTGGCGCTGCGTTGCACGCGGATGCTGTGGTGCAGACGGGCGTTGTGGTGTGCACAGGCGCGGTGGTGCACGCAAGGATTGTGTACACAGTCGCTGTGTTGTTGCACATAGGTGCTGCGTTGTACACATTCGCTGTGGTGTACACCGGTGCTGTGGTGCACGCAAGCACTGTGGTGTACACAGGCTCTGTGTTGCACACGGCTGTTGCGGTGTACGCAGGCGCTATGGTGTGGTCGCGCGCTGTGGTGCACGCGAGCATTGTGGTGTACACAGGCGCTGTGGGGCAGATCGCCACCTACATTCTGCTCGCGTCTTCGTCGTCGTCGTTTGTCATCGTCGTCGGCGTCGTCGCTTGTCGCTCGTCGTCGTCGCTCATCGTCGTCGTGCGCGCGGGCGCGGCTGTGGTGCCGGAGCCACGCGGCGGGGGGTGGCGGTGCGTCATACCCCTCCCCGCCCCCCCCATGACGCCCGTCATCGCCGAAGATAAAGAAACGCTTTCCACCGACTGCGTCGACGTCAAAGAGGCCCCGGCCGAGGGGTCCCGGAGGGGTGCCGACACGGCCACGTCCCCCCCCGCCCCCGGCCTTCGACTCGCCAGCAGGGACTGACCCTGACAGGGCGCCCGGGCCCACGCGAGGGTGACCCAAGGAGGCGCGGTGTTCCAAGAAGGCCTGAAACGCCGCAAATTCGACTTCACGGGGGGTGGGGGGTGGGGGGGGGGGGCGACTGTAGACGCTGACGTACTCGCGCGAGGCATCCACTCTACGCGCCCAGCGGGGGAAACGCCCCCAGTCTCGCTGCCCATCTTTCCCTAAGGGTGCCCGCCACCCGCGGCTGTGGAATGGCCAGGGGCGGGTTGGCTGCGTAAGGCTTGGGGGCACACCCCTGCCCTAAGCTCCCGTCGTCTTGTCTCTATAGTAAAACATATGTAGTATTCGGTCAACGTATCATTGAGTATTGACTTGTTTATTCGATTTGTCGGGCGGAATGTTCGGAAACATGGCCGGAATTATATGTAAAACTTCACGTGCGTGCCGTGGGGCCTCTCAACGCATGTTCAAAGCCACGCGTACTCCATCCGCGACGCTCTTTGCGAACTTGAAGACGAAGTGCGCGGCGCGAAGGCGAGAGCCGCATTTTCAAAACCAGCCGTCCTCCATCCGCAAATTGTTGCAAAGTGAGGATGTCACTGGAGAAACGACCGGCCCGCCCTACCGATGCGTCTCGGGTGCGACAGGGTGGAGTAGTTATCGATAAGGAAAAGTGGTGGGGCGTGATGGGGAGCAGGGCGGGGAGGGGGAAGAGGAGTTGGATGAGGTGGAGGACGCAGGTCACTTGGCTCACTAGTTTGATCAAGCCCCAGGGCCGACTGGCCCTGCGGGGGAAAAACAACGTCTCACACACGTTGATGCCTGCAGGTTTTGAAGCTTTCAGGCGGAAGAGGTAGGGGGGGCGGGGGAGGTGGAGGGGTCGAAGGAACTGGAGCAGGAAAATGGAGGGGAGGAAGAGGGGGAGAAAAGGCGGAGGACGATGTGAAGGAGGTGCAGGAGGAGTTGGAGGAGGGGGAGGAGGTGCAGGACAAGGACGAGGACGAGGAGGAGGAGGAGGAGGAGGAGGAGGCGACGGGACTTGGAGTTGGAGTTGGCAGAGAGGAGGGGAGGAGGAGGAGGAGGAGGAGGAGGAGGAGGAGGAGGAGAGGAGCAGGAGGAGCAGGAGCAGGAGCAGGAGGAGGAGGAGGAGGAGGAGGAGGAGAGGAGGACGAGGAGGAGGAGGAGGAGGAGGAGGAGGAGGGAGGGAGGATGATAAGGAGGAAGAGAGGAGGAGGAGGAGGAGGAGGAGGAGAGGAGGGGTGGAGGAGGAGGAGGAGGAGGAGGAGGTGGAGGAGGAGGAGGAGGAGGAGGAGGATGAGGAGGTGGGAGGAGGGATCGGGTGGAGGGGCCAGAAAGTGGCCGCTCGGGCGCCGCCAGGCTCAGATCCAGATGTTCCTGAGCAACTACGCGGGCACCAAGCGGCCGGTGGCAGCCCCCTCGAGTGGAAGGAGGATGGAGAGCAGGAACGACGAGGGGGGATGAGGCGGAGCGAAGAAGGGAAAAAGGAGGAGAAGGGGGAGGAGGAGGAGGAGGAGGAGGAGGAGGAGATGGAGGAGGAGGAGGCGGAGGAGGAGGAAGAAGAGGAGGAGGTGGATGAGGAGGAGGAGGAGGAGGAGAGGAGGAGGAGGAGAGGAGGAGGAGGAGGAGGAGGGGGAGGAGGAGGAGGAGGAGGAGGAGGAGGAGGAGGCGGAGGAGGAGGAGTGAGGGGAGGAGAGAGAGAAGGAGGGGGGGGATGATGGGGAGTGGCGAGGTGCAAGAGGGGGGATGGAGGAAAGGAGGAGGGGGGGGACGAGTGACGCGGAGGAGGAGGAGGAGGAGAGGAGGAGGAGGAGGAGGAGGAGGAGGAGGAGTGAGGAGGAGGAGGAGGAAGAAGAGGAGGAGGAGGAGGAGGAGGAGGAGGAGGAGGAGGAGGAGGAGGGGGAGGGGGGGGAGGGGAGGGGGGAGGGGGAGGGGGAGGGGGGAGGAGGAGGAGGAGGAGGAGGAGGAGGAGGAGGAGGAGGAGGAGGAGGAGGGAGGGAGGAGGAGAGGAGGAGGAGGAGGAGGAGGAGGAGGAGGATGGAAAGAAAGAGGAGGAGGAGAGGAGGAGGGAGGAGGAGGAGGAGGAGGAGGAGGAGGAGGAGGACCGAGGACGAGGACGAGGACGAGGAGGAGGAGGAGGAGGACGAGGAGGAGGAGGGTCAGGAGGGTCAGGAGGAGGGTCAGGAGGAGAAGGAGGAGGAGGAGGAGGAGGAGGAGGAGGAGGAGGAGGAGGGGAAAAGGAAGGAAGAGCAGGAGGAGGAGGATTGAATGACGGGGGAGGAGATTGGAGGAACAGGGGAGGGCGGAGCGGTTGCCGGCAGGTTGACATCCGGGGCCCCCCCCGCAAGACGGAGGAGGAGGCCCGGAGCGACGCCGACAAGCTGACCGCGGCGCGCCCCTCGTTCTTGCTGCTGCTTCACTCCTTCTGTTGCTGCTACTGCTTCTGCTCCTGCTCCTGCTCCTCCTCCTCCTCCTCCTCCTCCTCCTCCTCCTCCTCCTCCTCCTCCCTCATCTCCTCCTCCTCCTCCGCGCCGCCGAGGGCGACCCAGGGAGGCCTCCCTGCGCGGACGATTTCGTCCACGCAGCTGGCGCCTCCGCGCGAGCCGGCACGCGCCAGGAGGCTGCTGGACGCGCTGCCGCTGGGGGCACCGCCGCTTGGGGCCCGCCAGGCCCTTTCGCGTGGGCTGCCATTGGCGTTGCTGCTGCTGGGGTCGCCGCTGAGGGTGGCCCGGGGGGTCTCCCTGCCTGGGCGATTTCGTCCACGCAGCTGGCGCCTCCGCGCGAGCCGGCACGCGCCGGGAGGCCGCCGCACGCGGCGCCGCCGCGACCGGCCCCGAGCCGCCCCGGCCGCCGACGCCAACGCCGACGTCAGCACAGACGTCAGTACGAAACGTAGCCGTCGCCAAGCGCAGGTGGATGGTCCATGGGCCGAATCCCATGGAGGTTGACGGCAGTGCCGATGGCAACATGGTGGACCCGGCGCCGATGGTCAATGGACCGTCGTCACGGCCAATGGCGACAACGCTGGGCCGTTCAAGAGCTTCTTGAAGGCGCTGCAGCCTGCGTGCAAGGTTATAGCGGCCCAGGAACATCATGTGCTTCCTGCAGGGCTGGCTCAACTGAAGCGCGACCTCCTGGACCTCGGCTACCACGACATCCTCGCCCCAGCCTGCTCGACGGGGCAAGGCGGCACGTCAGGCCGCACGGCGGTCTTCGCGCCCCAGCACGTGGCGATTTCGGCGCCGCCAGCGCCCAGGGATGGCTGGACTGACGGTCCTGTGGGGGCCGCGGCGCGAGGCCGCGTTGCTGCTGGGCGCATTCGTTGGAGGGCCGCGCACTTCCACGCGGCCGGGGGCATGAACGCCACCAACGCCCAGCTGCTCCACACCTTAGCCACCTACGTGGCCACCCTCCAGGCGTGCAGCTAAGACTGGGTCACCATGGGCGACTGGAATATGACGGTGGCGGACCTCGACCAGCGGTGGATCAGCACGGTCAGCGGTATCATTGTGGAACCTGGCGTGCCGACGTGCAGGAAGTCCTTACCTGGCGAGGTGATCGACTTCGCGGCGTGTTGCAGCAACCCTCTGCCCAGGATAGCGGCCGCTCAGGTCGACGAGACGATTCCGCTTCCCGCCCATGCTGTTGTTCACTTGCCGTTGTTGGCTACCGACCGTATGCTGTGGCAGCGTGTCCCTGTGGGGCCTACTGCCCTGCCTGTGTTGAAAGCAGGTTGTGCTCGACCGCCTCTCGCGCGGGGATGGGCCCGCCTCCAGGAGACACTTGGAGGTGCCCTGACGGATGGTGACTTGCAAGCCTGCTGGGATCAGACCCTGCAGCTCCGTGAGGCTGAGCTCCTCGACCGCTGGGATATCATGAGCTTTCGCCAGCGTGAGCGCTACGAAGCCAGACCTGGGCAGTCAACCACTGGGTGGGTCCGTGTCCAGTGGTACCCTGCCCAGTTCAGGCTCAGGCCATCGGACCAGCTTCTGGCATGGTCGTCGATCGCGAGGTGGGCCAAGCGCGTGATGAGAGCGAGGGCGCAGCTCGTGAAGCTCATCGCGCTGTGCGTGCGCGGCCCTGGGTCTCGCCTGCCAGGGGTGGCGAAGAACGCGGTGGACCTGTTTGCCTTCTTCGACCGCGTTCACGAGGCGCGCCGCATCTGGGGGCAGGTCCCAGCCGAGGTCCAGCAGCTGTTCGCGCTTGGCCTGAAGGTGCTGAGCATTCCCTCCTCCGGCCAGCGCACGGGGGACCGTGTCGTGGCGCGCGAGGACCTCCATCTGGACGCCCGAAATGGGTGCGGAAAACATGGGTACAATGCCCAGCAGCAGTTCCTCTTCGTTCTTGACAGCTCTCGCTGTCCACGCCGCCGCGGCCTGTGTCCATTTGAGACAGAAGGCCGCCTGCCCAACGGCGGCCGCTGTTGGTTTGGGACAACATTTGTTGTTGAGGCATCCATTTCGGGCGTCCAGAATCCAGGCGAAGCGCGAGGCGGCGGCGGCCGCGAGGTGGCGCGGCTGGGTTGACGATGCGTTCAAGAACGGGGCAGGATGCGCCCATCGGGCCACTGGGCCCCAGGAGCGCCGCGAGGGGTCGAGCCGGGCGGGGCAGGCGGACCCCTGCGCGCTGGCCGACAAGGCCATGGACCAGTGGGAGGAGCTGCGGTGCGCTCACGGCGCCAATTGACTGCCGCTGCCTGGCGATGCATCGAGCCGGGCTGCCGCCGCTCGACGGGCCGCAGCTAGCGCCCGCCCACGCAGCCCTGAAGCTGGCAGACTGCGGTGGGCGATGGCCGCATGCGTCCCAGGGCGATGTGGCTCGCCTCGGACGTCGCCTTCGCCGCGCTCGCGCTGCTGTTCGCGCGGTGCGAGGCCATGCTATCATGGCCATCCCAGCGCATCGTGAACGTCATGGCTCGGTTGTAAGCCAGATGGCGGCGCGGGCCTCATGGCTTTCGATTCCACGCTGGCCCGCGCCTGGGCCAGGGCAGCATCCTCATGAGTGCGGCTTCGGCCACTGGCGGCGCTACTCGTCGGTGGATTCGGCGCATGGCCACAACGTCGCGGCCGAGATCGCCCACCTGCTTGGCGAGTCCAGCCTCGCGATCGATCGGAATTGCACAAGGCCTTCAACTGCGTCCCGCAGGGCCCGGCGCTGGAGGAGGCGCGGGGGCTTCGCTACCCCGTGCCCCCATGCGGTTGTGCTGGCAGCTCATCGGCTACCTCCGCATGCCTACGGTCGTTCGCGCATGCGGCTCATGGAGTCGCGAGGCGCGCGCGCGCCAGAGCACCCTGGCCGGGCGCGCGCGCGGCGCGGGGCCGCTGACGGCGATGCTCTACAGGGCGACGACGCGCCTGCGGAGGGTCGCGGATGACCTCGCGCCGAGGAGCCTGCTGGACGGCCTGTCGCCACAGTGGATCGGCGAGCAGGTCGGGGATGGCCGCTGCACCCCCCGCCGCGCCGTCGCGAGCTTCACGGCCGACGCGGAGCCGCTGGGGGGGGGTCGAGCCCAGCAAATCGGGCTGGCTCGCCACCGCCAAGGAGGCGCAGCGGGCCTTTGCCCCTGCGGCGCGCCCGCTGCGCCTCCGGGAGCGCGCTGGGACGCGCGACCTGGGGCATGGCGCCCACGGCCGCGGCGCGCGGCGCGCGGCGCGCGATCGCCAAGGACGGGCTGGATGCGCTGAAGGCTCGAGGGCCAGGGGTCGCGGCGCTCGGAGGACGGCGGGGCTGCGCAAACCCTGTGGCGCACAGGGCTCCTGCCATCTGCTACCCGCGGGGCCGCGGTGCCCCGGGCGGGGTCGCCGACGAGCACCGGGCGAGGTTCCGCTCGGCAGCGGCCAGCGGCCATGCTCTGCAATGGCCGTGGCGGGGTAGGCTCCGATTCCCTCGAGCTGCACCTCGCCTCGCAGCGGGATCCCCACCTCGACCCGATATTCGATCCCCCCTGCTCCCAGCCACGAAGTGCTGCGACTTCATCTGGGACGAGCGCCTGCCGCTGGCGAGGCTTCAGCGCGCCCGGCAGAAGCTGGAGGCGCAGTTGCTCGAGGCCAAGCCGTCATGGCGTGAGCTCCGCGGGCCCGCGGCAGCTTCGTGGATGTGCCTGCTGAGGATCGGCTGGGCGATGCACTGCAGCTTGCTGCAGGTCACCGACGAAGGCGAGATACTGCAGTTGCTGCAGACGCCGCCCAACGACTTGGCCCACCTCCTTCGAGCGGGCATCGCTCGATGGCAGCGTCGGCAGATATCAAAGCCTCCATGGGGCGGCGCCAGCCGACGCCGTGGCGTGGCGCCGCGCTATGCGCAGGGTCTTGGCCCCGCCCAAGGCCGTGGCGAAGGGCGCGCGGGCTGGGCAGTTGCGCGAGCTGCGGGCTGGGGCCTCCCGGGACGTGGTTAAGAGGTGCGCCGTGGGCTGCCTCGCCTCGGCGGTCTGTCCATTCTGCCCAGGCGACGCGCCGTGCGCCAAGGGGCATCCGTTCTATGAGCGTCCGCGCATCTTGACGCGAGGCGACAACGGGGACGGAGGGGAGTTGGAGGAGCTGCCTGAGAAGCTGCTCAAGCTGCGCGACAGGATCAAGGATGGCGCTGGGGTTGGCATTGCCCACCAGGACCACGACCGCTTCGAGTCGGTGGTCGGCCTGCCGCTCCTCCCGCAGCTGGTCAGGGCGGCAGCGCTGGAGGCCGAGGCGCGCTGCTGGGGCGATTGGGAGTCGCCGCTCAACTCACGCAGCGCGATGGCCTACCACGACCGGTCCGGCTTCGACGCCGCGCGGCCGGAGCTTTGCCGCTGCGGATGGGCCGCGGTGCAGCTGGGCGACCACGACATGCTCGTCGGGGCGTTGTTTGGCGCGCTGCCTGGGCGGCGCCAGGCCGTCGGCCGCGCGGGGCGCCAGGCTTTCCGGCGGACGCTGCGCCCGACGCCGCGCGCCCCCCGCGCCGTCGCTGACTCGTCGGCCCTGGCCGCCGAGATCGAGAGCCAGGGCCCTGAGCTGGCCAGCGCGCGGGGCCAGTGCGCTGAGATCTGGCGCGGCGTATTCGATCAAATGAACGGCCTCCCGCGACCGGGAGCGACGCGGTGCCCGGCGCGCAAAGATTTGGACTTCTTCCTGCAGGGTGCCGACAGTCGCCACTTTGGCCACTTCCACCGCAATGCGCGGGTCGACATCTTCGCGAAGGTCGGGGCCAAGCTGCGCGCGCTGCCCCAAACCGTCCGCGACGTCGTCCGCGCCGAGATATTGGGCGCTTAGGAGCAGGCCGAGCTTTTAGCGTGGCTGATGGCGGCGGTCGGCTCAACCGTGGAGGACATCCACGAGGCCGCCCCCGAGCTGCTGCCCCTCCTGCGCATCCGCAGCTCGCGCGGCAACGCCGCCGGCTGGTTCGGCGCGGGTCGAGCTGGCAATGCGGCCTTTGACTGGCCCCGGCGAGCTCTCAGACATTGCGGAGGCGACTCGGGCGCGCGGAGTGTGCGCCGTCGGCCCTGCAGGGAGTGATGGCGCGCGCTCGTGCGCGCCTCCGCTACTCTGCCGCCTCTGCTCCTCCTGCTGCGCCGTTGCCGGCAGCCCGCGAGGAGGCCATCTCGATCGCCCTCGCGGCGGCGGATCGCGCCCTGGGAGTCGCGGCTGGCGATCAGGGGCGGGCGGTCGCTAGCAGCGGGGCTGCTGAAGTGGGGGGGGCCGCTGTGTCTAACGCGGCCTCGAGTGGGCCCGATTCTGCGTCTAGCATCCCTGAGCCATCGTTTCGGCTTATTCGGGGACACCACATGGTCACCGAAGGCCCATTTGTCTACTGTCTACCCGCCAGTCCCCAATGTTGATGACCCATTGTAATGTCCCCGTCGACTTGGAGACCAGTCGGCTTCGTTCCACGGCCATGAGAAATCTTAAGGCCAAGTGTCACGCGCGCACGGGGATTTCCTTACGAGGTGGCACCCACGCGGCTTCTGGATAGCCGCGCCTTCCTATAGTCAGTGGTGGCTCCCTCGCTTCCTCGGCGGAGTCATTCGAATCGCGTGTCCTCCTCCCTCTCCTCCTCCTCCTCCTCCTCCTCCTCCTCCTCCTTCTTCTCCTCCTCCCCCTCCTCGTCCTTCTCCTCTTTCTCATCCTCCTTCTTCTCATCCTGCTTCTTCTAGTTACTCCCCGTTCCTCACATCCTCCCTGCTCCCTTTCCTTCTCCTCCTCTGTCCTCCCCGTCCCCCATGCTCATCCTTTTCCTCGCCACCCCTCCGGAACGGTCGGGGCCATTCGGACTCATCTTCTAATGGCGTCTTCCTCGCCCCATCCTCCGTCTCCTCCTCGTCCTCTTGCTCCTCCTCCTCCGTCTCTTTTCCTCCTCCTCCTCCTCTTTCTTCTTTGTCCTCTCTTCTCCTCCTCGTCTTCCTCCTCCTCCTCCTCCTCCGTCTCCTCCTCTTCCTCGTCCGCCTCTTCCACCTCCCCCACCTCCCGCGTGCTCCCTCCTCCGCCTCCTCTCCTCCTCCTCCTCCTCCTCCTCCTCCTCCTCCTCCTCCTCCTCCTCCTCCTCCTCGTCCTCTTTCCCTTCCGGCGGGCCAGCAGACCGCCAGAGTCAGGAGGAATTTTGAGGATGAAACCCGAGGACCCTCGCGCGCCACTGTCACACGCGCAGTCTCTGCAACTGATCGCTCTCGTGGCCCCTCTGCTGTGCCTCGGTCGCTCGGCCCCTCGGTTGCCCCTTCCCTTGCTGTGTTTGGTTGTTTTCTGGTTGGTTGCCGTTGTGTGTTCGTCGGTTGCTCTGCCGCGCTTGCGTTGGAGACGCGGTTTGCGTTTTCATTGTGTTGGAGGAGAAAGACAAGGTATGAACACACCATTGTCTGATCGGCTGCCTTCCTCGCTCGAAGAATGCGTGGTATTTCCTGGGTGCGTTTACGACTGGTTCAGCTTGGGGTCTTTTGCATCAGTGCTTTGTCCTCCGTGCTGCTGCGCTGCGCCACATGGTGTTGACCAGTCAGTCGGGTTTCCCAGCGGCTCGCCAGCCAAGCGGACGCAAAACACGCGAAAATGGGAGGCGAATGTGCGCCTGAGAGCGCAGCTGCTGGGTAGCGCTGCCCCAGGACACGACGCTGGCCACTATCTGCCCCAGGACTGGCGCGCGACGGGCTGCTGGACATCGTGGGACAAGCTAGGCGGCGCCGGCAAATCCGCCCGTCGGGGGCAACGCTCGGGGGGGGCGGGTTCAGGGGGGGATGCGACGTCCCCCCAGATCGCCGACTGATGGCCAGTAACGTCCAGAGAGCCCGCCCCGCCCAGGAGCGCGCGGATGCGTTATCGGAGTCGGCGACGTATCGCCGGGTCGATGTCCCCCCCCTGAGCGAGTCCCCCCGCAACGGTCCCCCCAAGACCGAAATCACAGGAAAACCTTTGTCCCACTATTTCGCACCCCCTTCTTCCGCCACCTGAAAATCGGCCTCCGGACCGTTCCTGGCGCCCATACGTTGGCCAACCTGCCGAACCGCGCCCCCCATGGGCGCCCCAAGACGTCTTGAAAGGACGACGACGACGTCGTCCCCCCCACGATCTTTCCGCGACGCGGGGTGCACTCGCCGTCGCCCCGCGCGGGCGGAAACGCACTTGTGAATTCGTGCGCGTGGATTGGCGACGGGCCCGCTTCCACTTAGAGTGGAAGCCCGTGCCAAGAAACACCTTGCGGCTTGCTATGGAAAGCGTGATGTTCCCACACCAAAAATCAATGGACGTCCTGGGGTCTCAGGGTTGGGTTTTGTGTGGGGGGGTTCTTGTGGACTGGCCTCCACTGTACAGCCGGCGCGCACCGTCGCCCAATCAGGCGGCGCTGGCCTCCTGTTACAGTCCCGCCCGTTGCCCGACTGGCGCTTGCTCCTGCCTCGGTTCGCCTGCGCCCGCTGACTTTACAAGACCTGTTTCGGATCCGGCGCTGACTCTCTCGCCAGATCCGCGGGCCCCGAAATCCATGCCAGCGCCTGCCCGACCTCAGCAGGCCGCCCCCCTCCCCGCGGGCGCCGGGCGGGGCTAGGACGGGGAGGAGGAGGAGGACCAGCGCTCTGACTGTGGGTGGGTTCGCCGTCTTGGGCGTGAAATCCGCATCCCCTGTATTGGGGCTTTCGTGAACACGGTGCGGATTATGACCTTGGCTAGCTCGCGACGCTGCTCGGCTGGCTTTCGTTGAAGCTGGCAGCGTCAGGCTCAGCTAGTTCCTCTGCTAGCTGTGCCAAGGGGATGGGAGCTTTCAAAATAATCGAGGAACGGGCCGCACCTTTGGGGTGTCTACCCTCCATGGCTCGCTGTCGTTGCAGCTTGCGACCGTGGTTCGGCGGGAATTCTGGGCATCTAGCTTGAAACCCTGTGCCTCGGGTGCCTTCGGCGAAGCAGCCGCACTTCCAGCACAGGATGATACTCGAGGGGATGGTGTCATCCGCAAAACCGAAGAAATATGGGAGGTGTCCTTTCGGATTGGTGAGCAAATCGCTGTGCAGCGCGCAATGCCCAGGACAGACCTCCTTGTCACGACGTTGTCTGGCCTGGGTGCTTCCACACCTCTGTCTGCACGCAACACATTGCCAGCTGGAGCCTCTCTGGTGCCACTGGTGGGCCCTGTGGGGCCCAGGGTCCTCGGAGGCGAGGGGGGGAGGCCTCGGAGGAGGGGGAGGGGCAGCAGGGGCCGCGGAGTCCAAACAACAGGAAGGCCGCACGAGCGACAACATTCGGTATCGCGCACTTTGGCCCCAAGAGGCCAAGGCCGAGGCAGCCCCCGAGGGGGGAGAGAGGCTCTTAGCAGGCTTGGCCAGCGCCTTGTTCCTACGAGGGGCAATCGCAGGCCACTCTCCAAGGGCTTTGGAAACATATCGTAGGTATTTCTTGAGCAGAGCAGTGTCGTTCTGATACTGCTCTGTCTCGTTAGTACTGGGGTGGCTGCCAAGGTTCGCGGCGGCCTTGGCAATCCTATCGGCGGCATCGCTACCTCTGGTTATGCGATATTCTTCGCTGTCGGGTGATAGCAGCTCCAGATTTTGGTGAGCCTTGACTTTCTGGAGCTTGGGGCCGAGGTCGAAATAACCGCTCCCGCGAGAACTTTACAACCAGACCAAAGGTTTTGGCGGGGGTAACCTGCCTCCCCGTGCAACTGCAGCACTCCTTTATAATCAGAGTAAACGTTGGCGACTTGACTCGAGAGTCTACCAGCCGCCACGGCCGCGAGGTGCTCAGCCGCCCCCGAGGTTTGGGATCCCAGGGCCCCCACGCGGCCACTAAAGGTGGCAAACTCGTCGCCATCAACCATGCACACTACGGCAAACGCTGCAGCGTTGAAATCATAGTGGCCGTGGTTCGTACAGCTGCCGTCTATAAACACATCCCCTTTGAACGCTTCCTCAGGCCTTACATGGGGGTCTCGACACCAGAACTGGGCGGCCTCAAGGCCAGTACCAGGAGGGGGGGAGCCCACGAACTCGGGCTTAAACTGGAACCCGAGGTGGAGGGGAGAGGTGCCAGAGATCGGGTCTTCCAACCTACGAAGCTCCCCACTAGTGAACTCTTCTCTGGCATTGGCGGTCTTGGGGCATTCCAGGAGGCGATGTTGGAGGTCATTTTTGTGGTGTCCACATGGGCAACCTTGGGGCACATCATATCCCGCAGACAGGGCACGCTCCATTGTCCAGATACTCTGTGTGGCAAAGGCCAGCAGCGTGCCGCGCTGCTGCTTGGTCAAGTCGGCGGACCTGAGGACAGTGCGGAGTGCTGCGACGTCGAGCTGCTCACCTTGAACACCCATCTTGGCAGCAGCCCGCTCTGCGAGGCGATCGTGCCAGGCAATCTCGAGCTGCGTGGCAATGTAGGCTGGAGAGGTTCCTGGGAGGGGGTACTCAAGTCCTGCAGGAGTCACGAACCGAAAGGGCCCCTGGAACGACCATCCCACCCTGGCCAACGAAAGGGCCGCCGCACTGAGAGGGCCCCTGCAGGAGCCCCACGCTTTGGAAGCCCTCGGCAAGACAGCCTCTCCCCAGAGGCTGAGCTGCTCGAGGCTGGCCACGGCCTTGTCGGGGAGGAGGAGGAGGAGGAGGAGGAGGAGGAGGAGGAGGAGGAGGAGGAGGAGGAGGAGGAGGAGGAGGAGGAGGAGGCGGAGGAGGAGGAGGAGGAGGAGGAGGAGGAGGAGGCGGAGGCGGAGGCGGAGGCGGAGGCGGAGGAGGAGGAGGAGGAGGAGGAGGAGGAGGAGGAGAGGAGGAGGAGGAGGAGGAGGCGGAGGCGGCGGAGGAGGAGGAGGAGGAGGAGGAGGAGGAGGAGGAGGAGGAGGAGGAGGAGGGCGAGGACGAGGACGAGGACGAGGACGAGGACGAGGACGAGGACGAGGACGAGGACGAGGACGAGGACGAGGACGAGGACGAGGACGAGGACGAGGACGAGGACGAGGACGAGGACGAGGAGTCCGTTGCCATTTTGGCTCAAGTTATAGGACACGGCCGTGTACTGTACTTGAGTGGGCAGCTCTCCTCTCAGAGCTATCATTGCGTCACAGCTTTGCGGACACCTTTCGCTCATGCCTTCCTGCGTTTCTTGCGGCTGCAAGAAAAACCCGAGCTGGTACACATTTTGTAAGCACTGTGGGCATGGTCTCACAAACGGCATTCCTGGTCAGCATTCTTCGTCTGCTGCCGGGGGTGGCAATCACAATGGCAACGGTGGCGTCTGGAAGAAGTGGGAAGGCACGTGGTACAAAGCACCTCCAGGCAACTGAAACTGGAGTGCGCCTGCTACGCCCCAGTGTTCTTCTGATCAGATGCAGAAAATTGTGGAAATGGATGACGAACAGTTCGATGCCGCCGCCGTCTTCATGTCGTCGTCCCAGAAGCGTGAGCTGCTCAAGCTTCGCGCATTGCGCAGTGGTGATCCTAGTGCAGTCTCTCGCCATGCGCAGCAGCAGCACAACGATGTGCGTGGCAAGCTCAGCGCCGCACAGGCGAAGCTGGAGAAGGCCGAGAAGAACCTGGCCCATCACTTCCAGCGCGTGCTCCAGCTCCGTGCCGAGGTCAAGCAGTACGAGCTGGACGAGAAGCACTGTGCTCAGCGTTCGGCGCAGGCTTGGACCTGTTTGGCTGGTGAGCATGGCGTGGACATCAAGAGCTCCGAGGAGGCCATCCTCCGCAGCTTCTCGGGGCTCGACCCGTCCTTCTGCGAGAAGTTCCGCGACCTGGTCAACGCACGTGATCGCGCACGGCATCAAGATAAGCCTCCTGTCGCTGCAGCAGGTGTTGGTGGTACTGCAACTCCTACGGGAGCTCCTGCTTCTCCTGGGCTGCCTGGCGGTCCTCCTGATGCAGGTGTTCGGTTGCCGTCCATGGCTCCTGCTATGGGTGTGGCTGTCCAGTCTGTCCATTCCGACTCCGACATGGATGACGAGGGCCAGTCCGACTACTTCGCCGATGCAGATGAGGTCACGCACCAGGCAGCCGAGCTTCTGGTCAAGCAACACTCCTCCGACGAGAACTTGCAGCACTTCTTGGACCAGAATCAGCACCTGGGCCTTTCTATTGAGCAGTGTCGTGGGCTTGTTGTTTCTGTGGCCGATTCTATCAAGCGTTCCAGGACTGAGCAGTTCAGTTGGGCGACTAGGGACAAAAAGAAGAGGTCAGGTATTTAACACTCCCAATGTGAAGATGAAAAAGGAGTGGAATTTTCTGACTGCTAATATTACTACTTGGTCTAGCTTCGAGCGGGTGCAGGAGTGTAAGGACCGCTTCGATTGCATCGGAGTGCAGGAGACACACCTAACCCGCTCGCAGTGTGATTCGCATGAAGGTCAACTTCGGAAGTCGGGGTACTCGGCCAGTCTGTCTCCTGGGGCCTTAAAAAGCACTGGGGGCCTCGCTGGTGGGCTTGCTACTCTGGTTCCCAAGCACATAGGCCTCTCGGGCGTCCAGGGCTTCGACACGGTTCTATGGCCTGGCAGGGCCACGGCACACCATGTTGGAGGATGTGTTCGAGGAGGTTTCGTTTTTGTCAACATTTACTTGCAGCATTCTTCTGGTCTGGGGGCGTTCAATTGGAGCAGTTTGTCCAAGGTCGGAAGTTTTCTGAAGCAGGTGGGGCCCCCTTTCGTCGTCGCCGCAGATTGGCAGATCGAGCCAGCTCAGTTGCAATCGAGTGGTTGGCCTGCAGCTGTCGACGCTCGTGTTTTTTTACCCTGATCGTGGTACGTGCCGTCCAGCGAATAGCACCATAGACTATTTTGTGGTTAGTTTCTCGCTCGCGCGAGAATGCGTTGTGTCCGTTCGTACTGATATTGCCACTGCGCCGCATTATCCAGTTGAATTGCGATTCAAGGCGCTGCCAGCAGATGCTACCGTCCAAGTGGTACAGGTTCCTCGGCGGTTTCCTGCGGCTGTGCCTCTAGGTTCTGCGCTTCCTCCTGACGCAGATCGGTGGAATCTTCTTAGTATGCAGGTCGACGAGTGTGACCCCGTTGACGCCAGTTGGAAGCTTTTCATCAGAGCGTGTGAGGATGAGTGGCTTACTATCTTTCAGGTGGCTCCAGAGGACTCTCACAAGTATCTTGGGCGCTCAGTGGACCTCAAAGTTACCAGCAAAACCCTCAGGCGCCCTGGGCCTCCAAGGTTTCCCCGAGTCTCTCAAGTTGGAGTCTGGTGGAAGAAGGTTTCAGCAGCTCTTGAGGACCTCCTGGAGCCGCGTTCGTTTAAGGTATGGAGCGAGTCGGTCAATCGTCTGGAGTCGCTTTCTCGTTCTCATTTTCTTCCTGATGCTGAGCTGTATTGGGCTTGGCCAGGGTGCCTTGTGCAAGCGCGGCTTTTTCCTGCGCCAGTGGTGAAAGTACTTCTCCATTGGGCTCGTGCTGCTGCTGATGCTGAAGTCAAGAGGGCTGCCAAGCAAAAAGAGATAGACTGGAAGCATTGGATTGACAAGCATTCTGAAAATGGGGCGTCAGCGTTGTACTCGTACTCATCGTTACCTACGGCTTGGCAGCCCTCTTGCATGGAGCATAGTACTCATAGGCCTGCCACCTCTCGTGAGGAGATGCAGGCGTTGCAACGCGAATGGGAAGGATGGTGGCAAGTGTCCGCTGCTCATCCTGAACTCGTCTGGCCTTCGTCGCTCGGAGAACCTCCTCCTCCTCCTACTGTGGATCAGCTGAAGGTGGTGTTAAAGACTTTCAAGGCCTCCACGGGGACTGGGTTCGATCAGGTTCCTCCTAGGCATTTTCTATTGTTACCTGATGAAGCGCTGCAGATACTATGTGATATTATTGGGTCTATTGAAAGCAACCTAGAGTGGCCTAGATCCTGGATTCGGGTGGTCTTCATCTTGAAGCGTCTTGGCGGGGTTCGGCCTCTTGGGCTCCTTCATGTTCTCTGTAGGATCCAATGCAGGCTCCGAAGGCCTCTGGTCCACGTTTGGCAGAAGAAGAATTTCCAGAGTTTCTGGTGGTCTGTTAAAGGGCGTTCCTCGGAGAAGTGTGTATGGATTTCTAGTGCCTGGTCTGAGTATTCAACTGTAAGAGGTATGTCTACTGCAACCATTTTGCTCGATCTCAAGAAAGCTTTTGAGTTCGTCAAGCATCATCACTTGATTCAGGCCGCCATCGAGAGCGAGTTTCCGCTATGGATGCTGAAGCTCTTGGTTTCTATGCATCGTATGCCTCGCACGCTGGACATGCAGGGTGTGGTCAGTGATCTCATCCACGTTGAGCAGACCATCGTGCCAGGCTGTCACTTCGCCACGGTCATGTTGCAGCTTCTGCTCCTGGGGCCGCTGCGTCAGGTGCAGAATTCCTTCAGGTGTGTCATGCTCAGCATTAATACTGATGACTTCGGGCTGCAGAGGCATGGTTCACCGTCTCGTGTAGTTCGTGATCTCAGTGGGGCTTCCAGGTTGTTGCTGAAGTTGCTAACTAAGATTCAGATGAAGGTTGCTGTTGAAAAGAGTCGGGCTTTGTCTAACACCATCGTCGTGCGCAGAGCCCTTGCGAGCAAGCTGAAGTCATTGGGCGTTACTGATACCAATACTGAGCGCAACCTTGGAGTGGATTTTGCTGCTGGCCGAGTTCGTGGCAAACCGGTGGTCAAGCAGCGCCTGGCTACAGTTTCTGTGAGAAGGGCTCGCAGGTCTACGCTGAAGGCTGGGCGTCCCAGGCGCAAGACGCTTGGCACCATGTCCAGAGCGGCCTTGGAAGGTGCAGTTACTTATGGCACGGCTGTTCTTGGTCTCAACAATGGTGAGCTCAATCAGTTACGCCCTCTTGCTGGGAAGCTTCAAGATCATCATCCTGATGGGCGCTCCAGGACTCTTGCTCTCATGATTGCCCCGTCGCGCTACCTGGACCCGATTTCAGGGCCACATGGCTCCCAGTTAAGTTTTTGTTGCAAGCCTTTTGGGAAGAGTGGCTCCCGAAACGATCCATCGAGGCGGGCATCGTTGCTGCTGTGAGCCACTTCCAAGGCATTGCATCTCCCTGGTCTGCCATTCGGGGCCCCTTCTCGGCTGCCGTCGCTACTCTTAAGCGAGTCGGTGCCCAGGTCTGTTCCATGACTGAGTGGAACTTTCCAGGGAATGCTGTCATTGACCCATCTCAAGTTTGTGTGTCTGTCGTTAAGAGAATGGTCATGCATGCCTGTTATCTCTGGCAGTGTAAGCAAGTTGCCGATCATTTAAACCTCCCTGAGTTTTCCAAGGGATTCTTCGTCCAGCCCATTGCCAAGTTTTTAAAATCGAAAGCCTCCCCCGAGCAGAGGGCCTATCTGCGCTCGTGTTTTGTGGGGGGCCAGTGGCCCATGCATAGGCAATGGAGTGCTGGGTATGATGTTGAACCTTATTGTCGTGTCTGTAAAGATGTGCGTGAGGAAGAGGTTAGTGGCACTCTACTTCACAGGCACACTGTGTGTGAGTGCACCCTGCAGGTGGAAGAGGAACCTCCTACGTTTGTCCAGGGGCTTAGCGCCGCCGCCGTGAGCTCTCCTCTTGCTCTGGCCTTGGTTGAGCGTTGTCTTGTGCCCCTGCCTGAGGTGCCCCCTCCCGACCTGACAGGAGTGCATCGCGATTTCTGGTTCCTGGGGTCCCCCATGGAACTTGCAGGTGACATATTTCTTGACGGATCGGTCTTTGAAGGAGACTGGCCTCAGTTTGCTGCTGCAGGATGGGCTGTTGTTGCTCTCTACCCGTGCGCTCGCATGCCGTGTTGCATCGTATGTGGGCCTTTGATTGAGCACCTGCCCACCATCAATGAAGCTGAACTCACTGCTATGTGCTATGCTCTTCGCCATTCTATGCCTGGAAGCGTGTTTCACACTGACAGTGATTATGTTTGGAAAGGATTGTATAAGAGAGGCAAGGATGACTGCTGTCATCCTATGTCCTCCCATGCTGTACTTTGGCGCGAGGTTTGGCAACTTCTGGAGGACAGGGGCGAGGAGTTAGTTGGGCGCGTTGTGAAGATAAAAGCGCACCCTCGCCTCCAGGACTTCCGTATCGGTCGCGCCTCTAAGCGCCAGAATGCTGGAAATGTTCTAGCTGATCGCTTTGCGAAATGGGCTGCTCAGGCGTCTAGGATCCCTGAGGCTCAGCGTGAGGCCATAGCCAACCGTGCCAAGATTCTAAAGGCTTGGTGCAGGTAGATCTCCAAGGTTGGGGAGGGCGACGACACGTTCCACCCGTCGCAGGTCAAGAGAGGACGCCCTCCCCAACCTCGCCTCGTTCTTGTGCAGGACTCGCCAGCCTCTCTGCCCGACCGCGCGGTGTCGCTTTCGAAGGGCTTTCGAGATGCCGGTTTGAGGCCCCACAAACTCGTTTGTTTTGTGCTCTCAGGTGATGTCACGCTCGTCGGCTGTTCTTCGTGCGGAGCTCTCTGCTCTGATCGAATCACGTCCCTGTCGAAGCCGTGTCTTTCTCGTCGTGCGGCCTGGGCCACTAAGCTGTGGAACCGATTGCACAAAGGTGAATATAAGCATGTTGGCAGGGGCGAGGTTCTGCGTGTTCGTGAGGTGTTGCCTCTCGAGCTCAGCTAACTCGTTCTTCTTTTCCAATAAGAGTTGCTCGTCGGAGGATCTCTGGCGCGCAATGTCTTGCGCAGGACGAGGACGAGGACGAGGACGAGGACGAGGACGAGGACGAGGACGAGGACGAGGACGAGGACGAGGGGGAGGGGGAGGGGGAGGGGGAGGGGGGGGAGGGGGAGGGGGGAGGGGGAGGGGGAGGGGGGGGGGGGGGGAGGGAGGGGGAGGGGGAGGGGAGGGAGGAGGGAGGAGGAGGAGGAGGAGGGGAGGAGGAGGAGGAGCAGGGGGAGGGGGACGAGGAGGAGGGGGAGGAGGACGAGGAGGAGGAGGAGGAGAAGGACGCGCAGGAGGAGGTGGAGAAGGAGGCAAAGGAGGAAAAGGAAGAGGAGGAGGAGGAGGAGGAGGAGGAGGAGGGGCAGGAGGAGGAGGAGGAGAACGAGGAGGAGGAGGAAGAGAAGGAAGAGTAGAATCGCTCAGAGCGCCCGCGGTGGGCGCGGGGACCCGCGCACGAGGCCTCCGTGAGGGGCCCCGGCGACGTGCGGAAGCTCGCCAACGGCCTGCACCGCGGCTAGAGGCCGCCCTCGGCGCCCGCCTTGCGGCCGGCGGCCCTCGCTAATTAGCCTGCTGCCCTCCATGGCGCCCGCCGGCACCGCCGCAACCGTTCGTCGCTCGCCATCGCCGTCTGGAGAATCCAACAACGGCAGAATGCGGCATGAGCGTAAACGTTCGGCATGCCTCCGGCGCCGCCCTTGGCGCGCTCCGCGCGCCATGGAGGGGGCCCAGCGCCGATCCAAGAAATCCGCACGGATTTCCCAATTTTTATATTTTTTGTTCCTCTTCTATTGTCGCCGGGGGGCGTCCAGATGGGTCGCCGTCGTCGTGGCTGTTGTCGTTGTCGCGCCGTCTTCGTCGAGGGCCTCGGGCTTAGGGCAGAGGGGGAGGAGGAGCAGGGGGGCGAGGAGGTGGAGGAGGAGCCTGGCCTTCGTTAGAGCATGACAGCGTTCCGATGTGGGCTGTTAGATTATAGCGTTCCGACTGGGTGAGCAGCATCTCGTTTGGATCTCGTATGAGTTTGTGGAGAATGTTGTTTCGGAATCCCAGTGGTGCATGTGAGTCGTTGGCCGTAGCTGATTGGCTCATGTTCATTCCGCCTTCAGAGACAACAGGGTTCGTACAAACTTGTCAGGAGGAGGAGGACGAAGAGAACGATAATGGGGACAAGGAGGAGGGAGAAGGGAGAAGAGAACAGGACGAGGACGAACAGGGACGCAGGAAATGACAAAGGCGGTAGAAACCGGGGTAGGGAAGAAACGGATCTTGCTGATGAGGGGGGTCGGGGCGGGAGGGGAATGAGGGCTTTGGAAGAGGAGAGCAGGGACGACGACAACAAGAGGATGAGGACGATGAGCTGGAGGAGGAGGAGGAGGAGGAGGAGGAGGACCTGGAGCATGGAGGAAGCGGCGCAGCGCCGCTCTCCTTCCTGCCGTCGTCGGCCTCACCCGCCTGCCCCCGTCCTCGTCCTGGTCGATGCGTCGTTGGCGTCTTCGTTTCCGCGTCTTCTTCTCATCCGTCGTCGTCGTGGTCGTTGCCGCCGCCATCGCTGTCGTCGCCGCCGCCGCCGCCGTCGTCGCTCGTCGTCGTCGTCGTCGTCGTCGTCGTCGTCGTCGTCGTCGTTGCCGCCGCCGCGGCGCGGGCCGCCCCCAAGGCGGACGGCCGCCCCTGCCGCGGTGGCCGCCGGGGCCACGCGCGCGCGCGCTCACGCCCCGCGTGTGCCGCGGGGCGCGGCGGGCGCGGCCGATGCTAAAAGTGGAGCGCGATATGCAACGTCCCGGCCGCAGCGGCGGGCGTGGTCTTCATCGTGGTCGTGGTCGTGGTCGTGGTAGTGGCGCGGCGGGCGCGGCCAAAAGAACAGCCTTTTCTCGGCGGCAGAGGTCAAAGGGAGGAACATCCACCCCGACCCCCAACATTGGCGCTTACTCACCAGACCCTCTTGGTGTTTGCCAGACGATCCGGACCCGTTCGACTCTTTCCCTTGGGTGCGTCTACGAAACGGCCTCGCTTGTCGGGGTGCTTGTCATGAGTGTGTTAGATTCAGCTCTCGTGAAGTGGCCACCCCGGGTGGCGCGCATAAATTTCTCAGGCGATGGGCGGCGAGGATGACAGTGGCCACAATGAGGCGATGGGCGATGAGGATGACAGTTCCATCCGTGAAATTCTTGCGAACGTTCCAAACGAATGTGCGCGGCGCTAGGGCGAGAGCCACATTTTGAATTGGAGCCGCAATGTATCCGTGAAAATCATAAGATCAATGTGCGCGGTGCTACGGCGGTATCCACATTTTGAAAGGAAACGCCCTCCATCCTCGAAGCTCTTGCGAACTTTTGCCACACATGTGCGCGGCGCTAAGGCGATAGAGACATATTGAGAACTACCCGCCCTCCATCCGTGAAGCTCTTTGAAACTTCAAGCCAAATGAGCATAAATGATGAGGAAGTCTCAGGCGGCACGCCTGGCCTGCCTTGCTGACGCGTCTCGGGGTGCGATAGGGATAATTCATTTTTAAGGATCAGGAGTTGAGGATGAGGAGGAGGTGGAGGAGGAGGATCGAGGAGGATGAGGAGGAGGATGAGGAGGAGGATGTGGGGGAGGATCGAGGACGATCTAGGAGCGCGAAAGAGGATGAGGAGGAGGAGGAGGATCAGGAGGAGGAGAATGAACACCGAGGAGGAAGAGGAGGAGATATTTGTTGGTTATCAGTTAAGACTTCGAGTGACAAAATGCAGCAGGGACTTTCGTTCACTCGCAACCTCCGCAATTGCCAAGAAACAGACGAATATGCTGTTACCCCGCGTTGCAAATAATCAGAAGAGTATGCTGTTGCCCCGCGGGGTCTGTTGGCTCCTCAGGGCACTGCAGGTGCGTGGGGCGGATGCGGCCTTATCGCGCATTCGGAGGGTCGCGGGAGGGAGGGGGAGTAGGACAGGAGGGGATAAGGCGGAGGGGCCCCTGGTTAACATGCTTACCGCCGCGCCCGCACGCGAACCCCGCTGGGCGGCTGGCGCCGAAGCGGGTTGCGGGCCCCGAAGAACAGTCGCCGAGCCTTTACAGGGTGAGCAAGCCTTACGCCGAGGAGCGCCGAGTCCTGCGGTCCCGCCGGCCGCTGCGCCTTGCTAAAGACACATATCACAGTCCTTCACTACTGAATTCCACAGCAGATCGGTGCGAACGCACGAACGACGCAGGAACCGCACCTCGAAGACCCATCCAGCGCGTGCGGTACCGAAGTTGGGCACGCGTGCGACGCACGAGCATTTGTGCCGATGTGCACCGAACACGCGTTCCACGCTTCACCACACAACCAGCGCTCTCACCTTACCCTGGTCATGCATGCTATCACAGCTGAGGTCCAGGTACGCGGCGCACACCATGGCACGCCCGTCGGTGATGTTGAGATCTTCCAGCATGGTCCGCGCACTCGGTCTTCGGCCCATTGCAGATTGGTGCCGTCAGCTTTCACCACGACGCCCTCGGAGCCGTACGTGTGCACGAAAAAGCGCTCCGAGTCAGATTCGCGTTTGTACATACCTTTGGGTCCTCAAGCTTGTTCTCCAAGCCCGTGGCAGGGGCCGTGTACGTCGCATTGCACGAGACGGTACTGCTTACAGTCGCGCTGCTTGTTTCGGCCACGCGCATGCTGCACACTACTGCCGTGGAGCCCATCGTGGAGGTGGCCGTGGGCGTTGAATGGCTAGCAATCGTGTTGCACGTCGGAGTTGTTCTTGGAATCGCTCTGCCCATCTCGGTGGCATTCTCTCAGATGCGTGCTGTCGAGGAGCTTACGGTGGAAGAGGCCGCGGGCGTCGCGCTATGTCGCGCTGCTCGACGGCAGATTGGTTGCCAGCACGTTGCTACCCTCGGCTCCTCGCTGCTGCTCGTCTCGCCCGCCTTCACGCTGCAGCTCACTGCTGCCGCGGAGTTGACCGTGGGTGGGCCCGTGGACGGCGCACTGTTCGAGAAGGTGCTGCATGGATCGCACGGTTTGTCACGACCACGCACGCATTGTTGCTCGTTGCGGTGGAGGAGCCCGCACTGGCAGGCGTGGGCGTCGTATGTCTCGCGGGCGTACGGCACAAAGGAGTCCTTGACGTCGCGTTGCTCGTCTTGGCCGCCTTCACGTTGCTGCTCGTTGTCGCCGAGGAGCTTGCCGTGGACGTGACCGTGGACGACGCTGAGGCGCCAGGGCGACGCAGGTCTGCTACCAGGTGTATGCCCCGTAGGGCTTCCTCACCTGGTATGCGGCAGCCGACGCTGGGTTACCTCCCTGGCCATGGCGCGCTTTCGGCGCGGGGGCAGGACAAAACGGACGCCGAAAAACGCTCGGACCCATGGTCCTGATGCCTCGAGGAGGAGGAGGAGGAGGAGGAGGAGGAGGAGGAGGAGGAGGAGGAGGAGGGAGAAGAGGAGGAAGAGCGGGATGAAGAAGCGGAGGATGAGGCGGAGGAGGATCGAGGATGATTCAGGAGTAGGAGGAGGAGGAGGAGGAGGAGGAGGGGGAGGAGGAGGAGTAGGAGTAGGAGGAGGAGGAGGAGGATGATGTTGCGGAGGAGGAGGTGGGGCAAGGAGGAGAAGGAGGAGAAGGATCAAGGAGGAGGTGGAAGAGGATCGACGAGGAGCAAGGAGTACCGGGAGGGGGTGGAGGATGAGGGGGGACGAGAATCGAGAAGGACGAGGATGAAGTTGGAAGATGTGGAGGAAGATCGAGGAGGAGGTGGGGGAGGATTGAGGAGGATCGAGGAGTGGGGGAGGATGACGAGGATCGATGAGGAGGATCTAGGAGGCTCGAGGAGGCAGCTCAGGCGCGCCTGCGTGCACGGAGCGGCGGGGTTCGGCCGCGCGCAGTGGGGGGGGTATCGGGGGAGGGGTGAGGGCTTCTTAGAAGGAGCCTTGTTTGCTATTCTTCGGGCGGGCCCGAACACAATCTACAGTGGAAGTCCATGCCAAGAAGCACCCTGCTTGCCTCCAGGGTGCCCTGGGCTTCTCGGGTTTCGATGGTTTGGCGATGGAAAGCGTGAAGTCCCCACACCAAAAATCAATGGGCGTCCTGGGGTCTCAAGGTTAGGTTTCTTGTGGAAGGGTTCTTGCTTCCGATTGGCGGGTAGGCCTCCCAGACGGGGTCCCAGCATCTGGGGTCGGCAGATGCAGGGCCGACGCCTTTTGATTCAAGCAGCCTCGCATACCCCTCTCTGCGCGCCGCCAAGAGTGGCGGGGCCTCGCCATGAAGTTCAGGCCGTGCATCGACATCCACGACGGCCAGGTCTCGGGGTCACGAATTTCGGATGAAAAACGGCACAAGCAGAAGTGTTCGACGGTCCGCGCGGATTTATAATCGCTTCGCTCTTTCTGCCGGCTCATTTCGCATCACTGTGGCTGCGTGGTTGTGTTCTCGTGCCTTTGAGGGCCTCTCGGGGGCCTCAGGGCCTCTTTCTGAACTCTTGGGAGGCCCTAGGGGCGGCGCGCAAGAGCATAACCATCTCTGATGGGGACTTGCGGGGGACCCACCCGGGACCTGCTCGGGGTATTTGTCGGCCGCGGCAGTTACTAGAGACCTTAGCACGCCTCTGGCTCGTTAGGCCAGCGGATTTAAGGTGATCGTGGCCTCGGCGATCCGAAGATGTCTTCATTTGCGAGGGGCGTGGCCTTGGGTACGCCCATGTTGCAGAATTTGCGGGGGATCGTGGTCTTGGACAATCTGATTGAAATTTAGGCATCCAGAATGCGAGTATTGTGTAAGTTGTGACGGATCTTGATTTCGAGGACGCCAATATTGCATGCATCCTCCTTGGTGGCCTCGGGGAGCCACTCTCCCCGCGTGGCATTTCGGTGTCCCCTCGACGATTGACGAGGACCGTGGCCCAAAACTTTTTACTCAAGAGTTTTCCTCCTGCTCCTCCTCCTTTTCCTCCTCCTCTTCCCCCTCCTCCTCTTACTCCTCCTCCTCCTGCTCATCCTCCTCTTTCTCCCCCTCTCCTCCTCTGAGTTCGAGCAGGAAAAGGTATCCATACCTTTAGCCTTCGGCTGATAATTCTTCTTTTCGGGTTTCCTGGGAGGCCTTCGTCGCCACCGCTGGATTCGCCTCGAAACTCGGGTTAGAACGCACTCGCATCCTGGGAGAGGCCTGGGGGGTAGCAGTACCGGTACATTTTGGTTTCCCCAATCCCGCCGACAACTAAGAAGAGGCGGGGAGTCCACGGTTTGGGCACCATCTTGGTACTCGTGGGCGTCTTGGGAGCCGTCTGGGGGCATGTGCCCCAAGATTCCCTACCCATCGGTTGTTGAAAGTAGGTATTTCTGGAATTCCAGATCTTAATATACTTTAAGCGCCGTCCTACTTCAATGATCGAGTGGCTTCACCTGTTCCGTCGTCCTCAGGAGGCGAGCGGAGACCTGATCTACTTTCAACACCTTCTTATCTGATGTTTCTACCTACTTTTTTTCCGACCGATGGGTAGAGCTGGATTTCTTCGTGTGATCGCTTGCTGTATTAGACTATTGAGGAGGAGGGGAAGAAAAGGAAGGTGAGTGAGGCGCGATGGAGGAAACAGAGGACGAAAACGAACATGTGGGACAAAAAAGCCGAGAAGGGGGAACCAGGGATAACGATGAGGGTCGAGTGATGATGATGTTGAGGAGGAAGATAATGAGGAGGAGGAGGGTCTGGTGATGATGATGATGCTGATGATGATACTGATGATGATTATTATTATTGTTCCGATGCTGCTGCTGATAATGATGATGATTATGATGATGATGATGATGATGATGATGATGATGATGATGATGATGATGATGATGATGATGATGATGATTATGATGATGATGATGATGATGATGATGATGATGATGGTGTTGGTGATGATGATGACGAGGATGAGGTGGATGACAATGATGAGGAGGAGGAGAAGGAGGAGGATGAGGAGGTGGAGGAGTAGCAGGAGGAGGACGAGGAGGAGCCGGACAGAAGGAAATGGGAACAAGGAAGACGAAGGGCACGAGGAGGACAAGCAGGAGAAGGAGGCGGGAACCCTGCCATGGCTGCTTGTGGGATTGAGGTGTGGCATGGTAGCGATCTGAGCAGGGGGAGGAAAGGGACGCTAAGTGTATCGTCTTAATGATTCATTGTCGCGCTCTTCGTTGGAAACCTGAGTTTCGTTGAAGCAGAGTGGTGAGGGGTTGAGGGGAAGAGAAGGAGGAAGAGGAGGAGGAGGAGGAGGAGAAGGAGGATAAGGAAGAGGAGGGTTTCGAGGAGGAGGAAGGGGGGAGGGTAAGGATGAAGAGGAGGCCTTTCGATTCCTGTCGTGATGATTTATTGTGGCGCCTTTGGGGTGGCGCCTTTGTGATGATTTATTCCTGCCTTTAGGAGTAAGGGTCGTTGACGCAGAGGGGGGAGAGGGAGGACAGGGAAGAACTAGTTGTGAGGCGATAAGAGGCCTCTCGGGGGCCTCTTGGCGGAGCCCTTGAGGATTGAGAATCGTTGTTGCAGATGGGGGAGAAGGAGGGGGGGGGAAGAAAGAAGGAAGGGGTAGTGAGACGACAGGCGGGCTCTCGGAGGTCTCTTGGCGGTATTTCTGAGCCTCCTGGGGCGTCGCGGGTACCTCTAGTGGTCCTCTTGGGGGTCTCTTTGGGCCTCTCGGGGGCCTCTTGGGAGCTTCTTGGGCCGTCGTGGGCGCTCCTTGGGCCGTGTTGGGGCGATCCTGGAAGCCTCTTGGGCCGTCGCGTAGCGCTGGAAAGCTCCCGCGGCAAGAACGCCAAAAACCTTCAAACACTTGAGGGAAATCACTAATTTCTGGCTCTGTGGCAAGGCGGGAATGCCAAACACTTTCGAAAACTGTAGGGAATTCACTAATTTCTGCCCGTGTGGGTTGTCTTGGGAGGTCTTTTGGAGGCCTCTTGGGGCGTCTTGCAGGCGCTTCGAGCTGTTTGGAGGTAATATTTGGCGTCTTGGATCGCTCGTGGGCCGTCTCGGGC
The DNA here is from genome assembly GCA_963575745.1 of Prorocentrum cordatum. Taxonomy (NCBI): domain Eukaryota; class Dinophyceae; order Prorocentrales; family Prorocentraceae; genus Prorocentrum; species Prorocentrum cordatum. Next base: position 666,316 of record CAUYUJ010008002.1, on the reverse strand, counting down.
CATGTTGGGCTCTCTTGGGGGCCACTTGAAACGCTCCTGGAAGGCTCTTGGGAGCCTGCTGGGACCTGGCCGGGACCTGCCTGGGACCTGGCGGGGATCCTACCCGGACCTTGCCGGGACTTGCCGGTATAGTTTTCGTGGTCCCCCAGGGGCGGCCCCGCGCGCTCGAACTAGAATGTTGTTAACCAGTCACCGGAGATCTTAGCACGGCCTTGGCCCGGTGGGCCGGCGAATTAGATTTGCGGGGGCCCGCCTGGGGGGTCCAGCGCCGATCCAAGAAATCCGCGCGGAGGTTCAACAATTTCTGTTTATGCCTCTTTGTGTTCCTCTCTCTCTCTCTCTCTCTCAATTATACACATACATATATATACACGTATACACGTGTACGTACATGTCTGTATATCTATGTGTTCATATATATATATATATGTATCAGTGTAGGGGATGCGGCGCGATCCTCCGACCCCATCTTCTCCGTCCCCATTCAGGAGGCCTTCAATCAGGGCAGGAGGCGGTCAGGGATAACTCCTGGTCCGGGTCTACCGTTTTCGCGCTGGTGTTGCCCCAAATGGCACTGAACTCGAATTTCCCGGATTGCATTCTGCCATTCTGCCCCCATGTAGATATTTCCCAGCCCTTTCCTGCAACAGGAATTATTCCGGGTTAGCAGGGTCCAAGGATGTGTCGGAATGTGGGGACGCCAGACAGGGCCATACCCGGACCAGGTCTGTCCTGGATAAATTGGTTACGTACTCAAGGTTCGTCGGCGAGCCGTCTGGAGAATTCGTTGATGGGGAGATCGTCTTCTCTTCTGAATTTTCTGGCGTTTTCGTCAGTCCCAGCTTTTTTTCCAGCCACGGGACGCTTTCTAGCAGCTGCGCTTCGACAATAGCGTTCTTTGGGAGTCCGAATCGTCCCGAACGGCCGCCAGAGACTGGAGCAATGTCCCGAAAGCCAGACAAAAACCTGGGTCAGGGACCCAGATATCCGACGATATGGTCTTTTCAACCCTAGCGTTTTTTCACTCATCTCGGTCTTCGGGGCCGCTTTCGGGCCCCAGGATCATCAACAGTGGATCCAGGTTGGAATGATGTTGTCGTTACTGAAAAGGTCCCACGGCCAGAGTTTTTGGGCCGCGGAATGGAAACACATATCCTCGGATGTCCTGATTTTGTTTCAAAATTCAGACGTACTCCGATCGGATCGATCCGATTCGATATTGATTCCAGCTGGCCCGATCCGATTCGATTCCAATGTTCCGTCGATCGGATGCGGCACAATTCTTGCATGGTGCCGTGGTGCATCCTGGCGCGGCTGGTCCGATTCGATTCTGATTCGACTCACATCCCTGATCGATGCGGCTTCTCGATCCCCGATGCTGACCGATCCACGTGCTCCTGCACACACGTTCAATAACTTCACGCTCTGAAAGTGCTCCCCCCACTTTCCGCGCTCGTCTTCTCCCCATCGCCAGATGTGCCCAATTCGACCCCGTCGCATCCCGCGGCTGCCCACGAATGCTGTGGGGACTCGCCGCTGCGTCATCAAATGCCAGCGTAGTCCCCAGCTGATTTCGCGAATCGACGTAAGATCTTTGTGTTTGGACCTTGGTCGGCTACCCGCTGGGGTGCGCTCGGAGTGAAGTGCCGTGTGCACGCGGGGTGCCCCTGGCAGCTGGCACTAGAAGGGCCTTCTGCTAAATGGGGCTTCTGCCCACCCCCGCAGGTCAAGCAGATCGTGGGCGGCACGCTCCAGGAGGGAGGCCGGAATCACTGCTTGGGTGTAGGCTCGCGGATGTCCGCGCGGACTGCCCTGGTCGGCGTGCGATCCCCCTCTCCACATCCCTGGCGGCGCATCCGCTGTTTCTTCCGGGGCGGTCCGCGCGCCCGGGAATGGGCGCGTGCTGTGCTCTCGATAGCTCCACGGTTTGCCCTCTGTGCCCCAAGGGCGTCCGCGGCGGATCCTCGGCGGAGTCCAGAGCCAAAAACGGAGGTGCGGGGTCCAGCGCCGACCCGAGGAGTCCGCGCGGACCTGCGAGCGCCGATGATGGCCATGCGCCCTCGTGCGTCTCCCAGGAGACGCCTGGGGCCCTGAAGACCAACTTCACCGCCTCGCAGCCGTCCAGCTATTTTGCGGGCCAGTACCGCGAGGACGGGCTCCAGGGCGGCCACGCCATCATGCTGGGCGCGTCGCCCGAGAACCTGGCGGCGGCCAAGGAGGCTCTGGCGGCCTTCCCGCAGGTTGGGGGCAGCGTTTTGGGGAGGGGTCGGCTCAGGGGAGAACGCATGGACCCCAATCGTCTACTCATCGCTGAGATGGGCCACATAGAGCCCACACCGCCCAGGAAAATCGCCGATTACAGGTCGATGTCGATGCCCCAGCCCTGAGCCAGTCCCCCCGGTGTCGCTTCCCTTTGCAGGGGCTCCAAGTGGGCGGCGGCGTCAACGCGGACAACGCGCGCGAGTGGCTGGAAGCCGGGGCGAGCCACGTCATCGTCACCTCTTACGTCTCGGGCGGTGGTGATGGGGGATGACCTAACGAGGGGTGAAGAAAAGGGCTCTAAAGGGGCACTTCAGGGCCCCTTCAAGGCCCCTGCTGGCTCCAAAAGGGGCCCTAAAGTGCCCTTTCAGGGCCCTGCTCCTTCCCCACCCGATGTAGGTCACCCCCCCAAAAATTTCCACCTGCCCGAACGTCTTCCACGGCGGCATGGTCGACCGCGAGCGGCTGTCGGCGCTCGTGGAGGCCGTCGGGCGGCAGCGGCTCGTGCTGGACCTGAGCTGCCGCCGCGCGGCTGCCGGCGACGCCGGCAGCGACCCAGTCTACAAGGCCTCCAGCGGAGGGCAAGGGAGGAAGCCGGGGAGGAAGAGGAGGAGGAGGAGGAGGAGGAGGAGGAGGACTACATGGGCGAAATGCAAAGCGACAGGGGAGTCGCGCAAAGGGCCTCAGTCAGAGGAGCTGGAGGGGGAGAGGGGCGGAGGGGGGGCCCGCCTGGCTGCCGTACCCGATGCACACGGGGCCGCAGACGCCGAGGCCGCGGGGCGCGGGGCGCGGGGGCCCCCCTCTCCTTCCATCCGACTGCAGAGGCCTCGCACCATTACCCCTCCCTGCAGAGGCTCTCTCAACTCCCTCATGTGGGGGCCTGGGCTCCTGGGAGGGCTGAGAACGAGCCAGGGCACGATCACGGCGTTTCCCGAACAGCCTTCAAGGGCCCCATGTGGGAAGGATGCAGGCCCTTGGCCACACGGGCAAGGACCTCTCTCCCCTTGGGGGTGGGCTCACCACAGTGCTTCAGAAGATTCACCAAGGTAAAAGTGGCATGGCACACGCACGTCGTACAAAACAGCACACGCCACCGTGAGATCTCACAGAACTTGTGGCCGTCTGGCCACGAAGCTGTCTCCCCCCCGCCACTACCACCACCGCCTCCCCGAAGCGAAGGGGCTCCCTCGGACGAGGGGACACAGGACGCAGTGGCATCCAACCTGCAATCGTCCACGAGGAGAGCACAGATGCCGCACCTCCACTTGTTAGCACATTTCGCAAAACGGAGAGTGGAGGCCTGGAGGCAAAGGGAACGGGTGGATGGCATGGCCATCCTCTGAGCACCGTCCCTCTCTCTTCGCAAAACCTTGCCAGCGCCAATGCAACGAATTATGGCCCTCGCTCGAGCACGGACGTGAGCAGCACTGGAGTGTCACATATCCGTCAATGGGACGGGTTCGCTGGCAGACCTTCCAATTCTTGGCAGATCCTCTGCCAGCCCAAGCATCAGCGACAATGTTGCCACAAGCAAGAAAAGGGTCGGCACTCTGGCGTGGCGACTCATCCTGGTGCGACGGGGTCCAGAGCGAGGTCACATCACGTCCAGGTTCATGCTCCAAGGCCCTGCGAAGACGCGCCCAGAGATCCCAGATCTTGAGCCGCCGAGTCCAAGCTCCAACGGGCCTCCGAGTCCACCCTTGCCCAAAGCCGTTCAAACGGGGCTTGTGGTCGGTGACAATCGTCAGAGGCCCCGAGCTCTCTTCGACCGAAACGCAAAATGCCAACAACTCGGAGCGCGGCACAGTCTGCCGCCTGCCCTCCAAGGAGCCAAAAAGGCCAGAGTGGCCTGTCCAAAGGCCGTTGCCATCGGGGATACCTGCCGCCACGGGCCATGCGCACCTACGCCTCCTGGGGTCATCCGAGAAGGCTCCCCGCCCCAAAAAAGAAAAAGGCGACCATTGACGAGGTCTCGACAGTCTTCCCACGAGGGGCTTCCCGAGCCAGGATGAGGAGGAGGAGGAGGAGGAGAGGAAAGGGAGGGGAAGAGGAGGAAGAAGAGGAGGAGGAGGAGGAGGAGGAGGGGAGGCGGAGGAGGAGGGGAGGAGGAGCTTGAGGAGGAGGTGGTGGAGGAGGAGGAGGAGGAGGAGGAGAAGGAGGAGGGTAGGGAGGAGGAGGAGGAGCAGTAGGAGGAGAAAGAGGAGGAGTAGAAGGAGGAGGGGAAAGAGGATGATGAGGTGGCGGAGGAGGAGGAGGAGGAGGAGAAGGTGTATGAGCTGGAGGAGGAGGAGGAGGGTCGCGGGAAAAACGCTATAAACATAAATGTTCGGAGCTCCGCGCAGAGCGCCAGAAGTTTATGTGTTTATGCCGTCTCGTTCGTCTTCTCGGGGGGGGGGGGACGATTCACGTGGGGGGTTCGAGGATTGACGGAAAGGGGCCGCTGGTCCTTCAATTGCCACCGCGGGCTCACAGGGGGCACGGAAGGCGCACGTTTCTTCACCCCACGTGCATTGCCCCGCGTTGACGAACGCCCGAAGGTCGTCACCGATCGGTGGCAGAAGTGGACGGACGTTGAGGTTCGCCCCGAGACTCTCGCCGAGCTCGCCAGCTTCTGCGACGAGTTCCTCGTGCACGGCGTGGACGTGGAGGGCCTGCAGGCGGGCATCGAGGACCCCCTGGTCAGCATACTGGCCTCCTCTCCGATCCCCGTGACCTACGCGGGGGGCGTGAGATCGATCGAGGACCTGGAGCGCATCAGGCGTCAATGGCCCGATCTCCCGCGGCCGCTGCGATACGGTAGGAGGCGGGCGCGGTTCCAGATTTTCGACGGCCTCAGCGCGCGCCCTCTGGAGGCCTGGAAGCCCGTCTGCCTCCTGCCTGTAGCAGCGGTCGTGGAAGGAAGAGGACCCGCTGCCAGAGTTGATCCTGGCCCAGGGTGCCCCCCAATCCGTGTCGCGCCGTTTCGCAGCCCGTGGTCTTAAGGCTTCTAAGAAGCATTCCCCCCTCCCCCTCCCCTCTCCTGCGCGCCGCCAACTTTTCACCTCCTGTGGCCCAGGAGCTGAGGATCGGCCTCGCCCACTTCTGCCCCCTGCTGCTCTCCTGTCCTCTGGCCGCTCCCGGACCTTCGGCGCCGCGCTGTCTCTCCATCGGGCGGGTGGTCACGGGGGGGTGGCCCAGATGTGAAGGGGCCGTGAAGGGGGGCTCGGGGGCCCCCTTTGGAGCCAGCAGGGCCCAAAAAGGAGCCCCAAAGGGTGCTGGAGGCCACCTGGGCCGGGACCGCCTCTCGCAGCCACCCTTGGCCGAGAGGCAGCTGGGCGGCGGGCGCGTGGACGCGACCATCGGCAGCGCCCTGGACCTCTTCGGGGGCGCGCTGCCGTACGCGGACGTGCTGGCCATGGGAGAAGAAACCAGGGGTACCGATAGGCGGGGGCAAATCGAGGCTCGAGGTTTTCGGACGTTCTCGTCGGTTCTCGGCGGTGTTCCAGCTCTGGCATGCCTTCCAACGGCTGCGCCTCGCCGATGGCGTTCTTGGGATGCCCAGATCGTCCTGACCGGCCGCCGGAGATCCGAGTTATGACCAGAAAGCCAGAGGGCAAGGATAGGGGGGGATAGGCATAGGGGGGATGCATCGACCCCCAATCGCCCTCTGATCGCCGATGGGGACCTGGTAGCCCGAACCTACCCAGGAACATGCGGATTCGCGCAACAGACGCAGAGGCACACGCACGCTCCCAGGAGAGCGGGAATGTGGCCAGGCAGTCGTTGGTATAATTCTAGACTCTACATGCGGGTTTTACATCTCTGCACCATAGACATCTCGTACCCTCTCGCTTCATCGTCTGGCAACGACGCAACCGCATGTTTCCGCATGTGCGGAAGCATGCGCACCCAGGAAGGAGGAATTGTGGCAAAGAAATCATTTGTAACACTCTAGCAAATACATGAGGAGTTCCACATGTTGGTTGTCTGCATCATCAACCATGTTTGTCCCCGCGCCTCATCGCTTGGTAATGGCAAAAAGCAGTCTGCGTTCGCAATTCCGGAAGCATACGTACCCAGGAGGGCGGAGTTGCTGCCAAGGAATCGATGGTAGAGTTCGATCCGACGCATGAGGGTTTTCATGCGCAGTTTGGCCTCACAGACAATGTATGTCCTCGCGCCCCGTCGTCTGGCAATCGTAAAACCAAATTTGTTCGCATTCGCGGTTGCATGCGTGCCCAGGAAAGCGGACATGTGGACAAGTAATCGATGGTACCATTCTAGCCAATACATGTGGATTTCAAAATGTGTTTGTTTATCATAAACCAGATTTGTCATCTCGACTTCTCTTTCGGCAATCGTAAACAATCGCGGAATCATGCGTGCCCAGGATGGAGGACATGCGACCAAGCAATGGATGATAACACTCGAACCGCTACATGCGGATGTAATGTGACTGTGTTTGGCCTCACAGACCATGTGTGCCTTCGCGCCTCATCGCTCGGCAATTGCAAAACCGCAAGGGTTCGCATTCGCGGAAGCATGCGTGCCCAGGAAAGCAGACATGTGGCCGACAAATCGTTTGTAACCCTCCAGACAATGCGTGTGAATGTTTAATCGTGGGTTTTTGTTGCGTCATAGGCTGCGTTTATTTTCGCGCCCCATCGTCGGGCAACAGCAAAGCGCATATTTGGGCAATTGCGGAATCATGCGTACTTTGGAGGGCGGACGTGTGTCCCAGAAGTCGGTGGTTCAATTCCAACCATTGCATGCGGACTTCGATTTGTATCGTTCGCCCTCGCAAGCAGTCTTTGTTCTCATCCTGTGGCAGTAGCGATACTTGTTGTTTTCGCATTCGCGGCAGCATGCGTAAGCAGGAGGACGGACATGCGGTCAGCAAGTCGTTGGTTAAATTCCAGCAACATTCCGGCAAGAGGCTCTCAGGCGCTCAGGAACCGCCGCTTAACCGCTCAGGCGTTCAGGAGCCTCCGCAAATCGCTCGCGCGCTCAGTAGCCTCTGCAAGGTTGTTCAGGCGCTCGTGAGCCACTGCGGAGCGCTCAGGCGCCCCGATGTCTCTGCAAAGCGCCCAGGCGTTCAGATGCTTCTGCAAAGTGCCCAGGCGCTCAGATGCTTCTGCGAGGCGCTCCGGCGCTCAGATGCCTCTACGACGCGCCCGGGCTTTCTGAAGCCATTGCAGGGCGCTTTGGCGGTCTCTTCCGCAGAGCGCCCAGGCGCTCAAAAGCTTTTTCACGGCGCCATGGCGTTCAGAAGCTTCGATGGAAACTCGGGCGCTCAGAAGCTTCTGCAAAGCCCCCAGGCGCTCGGAAGCCCGTGCAGAACGTTCAGTCGCTCAGAAACCTGCGCAGAGCGCTCAGGCGCTCAGAAGCTTCTGCAATGCTCAGAAGCCTCTGCAGAGCGCGCAGGCGCCCAGAAGTCTTCCTCAGAACGCCCTTTGTCCCAGATGCTTCCGCAGAGCGCTCCGGCGCTCAGGCGATTTTGCAAATCGCCCCGGCGCTCAGAAGCCACTGCGGGGCGCTCAATCGGGCGCAATTTTCTAGAGAGCGTCCAGGCGAATAACAGTTTCTGCAGAACGCTCGGGCGCTCGCAAGCCTCTGCAGAGCGCTCAGGCGCTCGGGAACTGTTGCAAAGAGCTCGGGCGATCAGAAGCCTCTGCAGAACGCACAGGCGCTCAGAAGCTTCTGCAGATCGCTCAGGCGTTCAGAAGCCTCTGCGCAGCGCCCAGGCGTTCAGAGGTTGTTGCAGCACGCTTAGGCGCTCAGAAGTTTCCGCAAAGCGCCCAGGCGCTCAGAAGCCACTGAAGGGCGCTCAGGCGGTCACAATCCTTTGCAGAATGCCTGGGCGCTCAGAAGCTTCTGCAGAACGCTCGGGCGCTCAGATGCCTCTGCAGAGAGCGCAGACGCGCAGAAGCCTCATAGGCGCTCAGACGCCTCTGCAGGACACTCGGGCGCTCAGAAGCTTCTGCAGAGCCCCCGGGCGCTCAGAAGCGTCTGCGCAGCGCCCGGGCGCTCAGGAACTTCTGCAGAATGCTCAGGCGCTCAGATGTTTCTGCAGAGCGCTCAGGCGCACAGGGGCCTCTGCAGAGCGCCCAGGCGCTCAGAAGCTCCTGCGGGGCGCCCAGGCGCACAGGAGCTCCTGCGAAGCGCTCAGGCGCTCAGGAGCCTCTGCGTAGCGCCCAGGCGCTCAGATGCCGCTCGGGCGCTCAGAATCCTTCGCGGAGCTCCGCGCCCAGCTGCCTCTGCAGAGCGCTCCGGCGCTGAGGCGCTTTTGCAAGGCGCCTGGGCGCCCAGAAGCCATTGCAGGGCGTTCAGGCGGTCGCAGTCCTCTGCGGATCGCTCAGGCGCTCGGAAGCTTCTGCTGAAAGCTCAGGCCTCATGATGCACAGCGCTCAGGCGCTCAGAAGCCTCTGCAGAACGCTCAGGCGCTCAGAAGCATCTGCAGAACGCCCAGGCGCTCAGAAGCTTCTGCACAGCGCTCAGGCGCTTAGAAGCCTCTGCAGAACGCTCAGGCGCTCAGAAGCATCTGCAGAGCGCTCAGAAACCTCTGCAGAGCGCTCAGGCGCCCGGAGCTTCTGCAAATCTCTCAGGCGCTGAGAATCCTTTGCGGAGCGCTCAGGGAGTCAGAAGCCTTTGCAGAGGTCTCCGGCGATCAGGCGCCTTCTGCAGAACGCCCAGGCTTTCAGCTGCCTCTGCGGATTGCTCGGGCGCTCAGAAGCCTGTGCGAAGCGCTGGGGCGCGCAGAAGCATCTGCGAAGCGCTCGGGCGCTCAGATGCCTGTGCAGAATGCCCAGGCGCTCAGAAGCATCCGCAGAACGCTCAGGCGCTCAGAAGCATCTGCAGAACGCCCAGGCGCTCAGAAGCTTCTGCACAGCGCTCAGGCGCTTAGAAGCCTCTGCAGAAAGCTCAGGCGCTCAGAAGCATCTGCAGAGCGCTCAGAAACCTCCGCAGAGCGCTCAGGCGCTCGGAAGCTTCTGCAAATCGCTCAGGCGCTCAGAATCCTTTGCGGAGAGCTCGGGCGGTCAGAAGCCTTTGCAGAGGTCTCCGGCGCTGAGGCGCATTTTGCATAACGCCCAGGCTTTCAGCAGCCTCTGCAGAGTGCTCAGGCGTTCAGGAGCTTGTGCACAGCGCTGAGGCGCGCAGAAGCATTTGCAAAGCGCTCAGGCGCTCAGGTGCCTCTGCAGAATGTCCAGGCGCTCAGAAGATTCAGACGCCTCTGCAGAGCGCGCGCGTGCTTCTGAAGCCTGGTTTTGGAGTGGCCGTTCTGGTTGCAAAGAACCCCGTCTGGGTTGTAAAATGGTCGTGATGATTGCAAAGTGGGTTGTTCTGATTGCAAAGTGGTTGTTTTTCAATTGAAAACCGTGTGGTTCGATCCTTTGCTGGTTATAAAATGACCTATCTCGGTTGTAAAGTGTCGTTCTGGTCGTAAAGAGCCCGAATCTCGGGGGCCCTGCGCCGACCTAGGGCGACCCGCTCGGACCCACCCGAGCCCCGACCGAGCCCCGAACCCTGAGTTTTTCGGTTGCGATCGGTCGCGATCGATCGGCGCTCCAGATCGGTCGCAACGCAAAAATCGCGACCGATCCTGACAAGCAACGGTCGCGACCGGCACTGGAGTCTGAATCATGTCTGCAGCGACCGGCCCAGTCGGCCACGACCAGACAGCTCTGGCATTCAGTGATCCCCGGGAGCCTCTGCCCGCTGTCGCCCCCGCCCTGCCCCCCTCCCCTTGGCATCGCTCGGGCGTGTGAATTTTGTTTTGGCGAGGACCATCGAGGAGCATCCTGGATCACTTGGCAAACAAGCGCGTACGAAATCGAAAAATGCACGGGGACCCGGACATTTTGCTGCTCCATTTTTTTTGATGTGTGGGCCCTTAAGGTCCAGACCACTTCCCCATGGTTGGTTTTTCGTCCTGAATCGTTTTTTGACCCAAGGCCTGGCCGGTGAGGGCCCCCTGAGGCCGAAAACGGCCAAACACCGCCTGCTCCAATTGTTGTTCGGGCGTCGGATCTCTTGGGAACGGACGTCCGAACGATGACGAATCCAGGCCTGGCACCGCGCGCAGCAGCCGCAGGAGGCCTCTGCCGCCGCCTCGGGCTGAGCGCGCGCGCGCCGCGCGCTGGCGCGGGCGCTGGCGCGGGCGCGCGCGAGGGCCGGGCGCGCCGCGCGGCAGCCGTCGCGCGGTGGAGCCGCGCGGCGCGGCCGCGCTGCACGCTCGGGTGGCCAGGGGAAGAGCGCGCCAGGACTGCTCCGCCGCCGCCTCCCGCTCGGCTATTCGCCGGCCCCTCCTGGCCCCCTCTCGAAGAAGAGAAGAAGAGAAAACGCCATAAACATAAGCTGTTGGCGCTCCGCGCGGATTTCTTGGATGTGCGGGCCCCTTCCTGGCGCGCGGAGCGCTGCGATTCGCGCCGACGCCGTCTGAGAAAGGCCCAAGGTATGGCCAGTTCCCAGACGATGCTGGCGCGATATCGCGAATCAAAGATAGCGGGCTTTCGGACGTGCGCGTTGATCTCGGCGAGGCAAGCGCAAGAAAATTTGGACCATCTTGGAGCATCTTGAGAAACAAACGCACGCGCGCAACCAAGCAATGCATGGGGAGTGAACGTCCGAGCGATGACAAGCGCTGTCCTTCTGCCGCCACCCTTCGCCATGAGGCGAACGGGTCCGAAGGGCACCAGGTTCCGATTTGGTTCCCTGGTTTCGGCCTCCATGGGACGTCCGTGGACCCCAGGACCAGCAACAGAAACGACTAATGATGAATACCTGGTCCCAGGAGAAAGCAGGACGAGGGACGAGGAGGGAATAGCACTCGACGACGTGGATGATCAGGATAGACTGAAGTGTATTGTGCCGTTGCAGATCGGATTGGACGGTGTTGCTTGTAGAGAGAATTGAGTGTTGGTGATTTGGGCGGAGGACGGGTAGGATGACTAGGAGGAGTCTTTCACGCTTCGCGTGTCCACACCAGCACGTTCAGTAAGTAACGTTGCCCAGAGAGCTGACGGGAAAAGAGACGAAAACACACATCTAGTGAAACAAAGCGGGCAACCAGGATGAACAGAGAGATCTCTGGGAGCACGGGGGTGGCATTGGAGGTCCTACTCGGGCCATCCCTGGAGCCCGCGGGGGGTCGAGGGGAGGAGGAGGAGGAGGAGGAGGAGGAGGAGGAGGAGGAGGAGGAGGAGGAAGATGCAAGCCGCCTCTTGGGGCCCTCGTGGGACGCTTTTTGGGCGCTCTTCAGGCTGTCTTTCGGCCCTTGCGACCCTGTTGGCGCTCTCTAGGGGCCCTCTTGGGAGTCCTGGAGGGCCTCTTGAGGCCATCTTGGAAGCCATCAATGAAGGGGGGGTGGGCCCCCGATTTCGAACCACCCTAGAGCCATCGAAATCGCCTCTTGGGGCCCTGTTGGCTCGCTCTTGGGCGCTCTTGGGGCCGTCTTGGGGCCCTCTTGGGACTCTCTTGGGGCCATCTTGAGGCCTCAAAAGCGCATCGGAAGCGACAAGGCGAGACGGCACAACCCATCGACATTGCTTAGGTTGTTGATGAATCGACCTCTTGGGGGGGGTCCTCAGGGGGCTCCGAGAGCACTTGGAACCGTCGTGTGGCCCTCATCTGGCCTCTTGGAGGTGGGGGGCTATTGTTAGACCCCCAGTGCTCCAAGATGGCCTCCAAGGTAACTCAAGATTGCCAACGGTCTTGGAAAATAGCTTCCACATGACGGTTCACGTGTGGCCCTCATCTGGCCTCACGTGAACCGTCATGTGGAAGTTGTTTTCAACCACCGTCGGCAATATTGACTTACCTTTGAGGCCATCTTGGAGCACTGGGGGTCATGCTGGAGCCACCTTCGGCGAAACAAAAATCAACCTCAGGGAGGGGAGGGGAGTGTGTCAACCGTCCAGCCTTTCACCATTTTGCTGTCTCACCTTTCGCTTCGTCCTTCTCGCCTTGTCTCTCCTGGTCCCTCATCCATCCCTGCTTCTCCGCTGCCGTTTAGGGCACTTGAGCCAGGGCTCCCGGGGACAGGAGGTAAACAACATGCCTCCCAGCGGTTTCGATCCGATCCGAAGCGATCCTCGTTTGACATAGAGGTATTTTTGGATTCCTCCTCGCAGTCCCGCCTCTGCTGGCCTAGTAGAGCGCCACAGCGGAGTTCTGAAAATGGTATTCCACAAGCTCGCCTAAAGCTTCAACGCCGAATTGAGCAGTGGCACGCTTACGCCGGCGGACGTCATGCTCCAGGCCACCGTTGCCAAAAACAGCCTTGTTCGTAGGTGTGGCTTTTCCGCGCAGTTTCTTGCTCTCGGCGACAAGCACTTATTCGACCAACTCGATGAGTGTGAACCGCCACGGCTACAGGCGCTCAGACCAGACGTCGCTACCCATGCCCAGGCCAGGCTGTCTCTCCGTCGCGCTGCTCAGGCAGCCGCCGTGCTGATCCAGACGTGTTCCGAACTTCGTGATCTCTGCAACTCCCGTCGCGCGGGCACAACCGGTCCTCTCGACGTGGGGACAGAGGATGATTACATCGCAAATGACACCCCGTAGGCAAAAACAGCGGGAACCGCCTGGAAAGGACCAGCCGTAACGTTCGGCATGGAGGCACCGGGCACGACCGAAGGAACACAGAGGGCTATTGGAGCTGCGCGTGCAAGCCAGACCACAACTACAACCACCAGGGCCGCAGCAACCACTTGGAACAAAGCAGGAAAGCAATGCGCCGACGGCGCCGCGCGTGAAGGAAGAGCCGCAGGACGACGATTCTGCGACACCCCCGCCACAGGCCCCACCTCCGTACCTCCCTCCTGCTGCCGCGGCTCGTCCAGCCCCTGCTGGTGTTCCAGGACCTGCGACCTTGGGCTTCCCGGCCGCGGGAAATTGGGTTCCAGCGTCTACGGGCGCGCTGTCGCCACCTCCCTCCGCGCCTCCGGCGTTTCCACAGCAGCCTTCGCAGTCCTCTGGCGCCGCTTCCGTGCGGCCACCGGCACAAGCTGCTTACGAACGTCTGCATCGACACAGGACCAAATTTGCCCCAGGAGCAGGAGGAACAGGCAAAGGGAAAGGAGGAGAAGGAGGACCAGGAAACGGAAACGGCGCAGGAGGAACAAGGAATTTCGTCCTCATCAGCAGCCAGGCATGCAGGAACCAAGCGTGAGGCGTCCCAAGACGTCACCGACGACCAGCCCGCGCACAGATCGCCTATGTTTCCACAGTCGGACGACGAAATGTTAGTTTTCACCCAGCATGACTTAAACGATTCGTTTTTCACAGTGCCTGAACAGTGGTGTGTCTACTCTGCCGTCCACGAGGTTTTCCGCTCTTGCCCGGCAGACGCCGCTGTCGTAGGTGAGTCTGTTTTGGACGCTTGCATGGCAGCTAAGACCATGAACCGTGCGAACGAGATTTCTTCACGAATCGCTGAGTCATATCGTGCTTTCGAAGCACCATGTCTGAAAGAATTGATCGGCGTCGCCGAACACTTCGATGAAGTACGCCTGCCGCCTGGGATTGCCGCCTTTCCTCCAGGTTCGTGCACACAGCCATGGAAGGAGAGGTTCACGCACGCTTGGTGGTGCAGGGCTGTTTTGAGCCAGGCGCTGAAAATCACGTCGCCGATTCCCCTGCATCCAACAGGAACTCAGTCAGATGTTTGTTGCGGTTGGCAGCTTTGCACGGATGGGCGCCAGATGCGCGGGACGTGCGGAAAGCGTTCTTGCAAGCCGAGACCGACGCCGATCCACACTATGACAGTTCTCCCGTGTTCGTTGTGCCACCCAAGAGCGTAGCAATCCGGTCTGGATTCGCATGGAGGTTGCGCGACGGGAAAACGTTGCATGGTCCTCCGCAAGGCGCCTCGCGCGCGGTTTTTCCATTTGCGCCGTCTTCTCCTGGAGCGCGGCTTCCAGCAGTCCATTTGGGAACTCTGCGTGGTTCTTCACTTTCAAGTCGGCCGTCTCGCAGGTCGCGTCGGGCTCCGCGCTGACGACGCCCAGTTGGCAGGGGAAGGCGAGTATTGGGATGTCATCGATTCGCCGCCCCTCCAGTGCCGCACCCAACAGAAGGACGATGTCACGTTTTGCGGCTTGCACGTCTCAGTGAACCTTTTTTCGTGGGTTTCTTTGAATCAGAATGAGTACTGCCGCTCCTCGACGTTGATTTCCGCGCCGCCGCGCCGCCCCCGACAGCCTTGCGTTTTTGTGACAGGGCCCGAACGTGCCGCGCTACGAGCTGTTCTCGGCGAGCTGATCTGGCGCAGAGTTGCCCTCGTGGCGCTTTCGCGCGAAGTTCCCTCAGGCCCAAAGTGCAGTCTGCAACGGCGTCCACCTTCCTTGAGGCCAACAAGGGCGCTGGAATACTTAGGGGGAGGATGTGGTCTTACATTTTGAGCCTGCGGATCCTTCCGAAATCTGCGTTTACACGTACGGCGACTCGTCCATGGGCAAGCCGCCGCAGCGAGGCATGACCGCCTTCATCGGAGAAACGATCCCAGAGGGTCCATAGTGCGCGCGTTTGTTTTTATCGTTTGGCTTCGAAGAAACAAACGAGGTCGATTAGATCATTGGGAACCTTGCTGCCGAAAACGCCCTTGATGTCCTGCACGGGGCGCGGAGGAGGATTCAAGAGGCATTGAATCAAGAGGGGCCGCCGGCTGGACTCTTCTCGACTGATTCGTGGACTCTTGTCACGAACGCGCACCGCAGCGATCGCCGCGGAAGAACGCCTGATTCCTTCCCGGAGTCGCATCAGGGAGGCGCGCGCAGGTCGGCAGAGGATATTAAGTATTGTGTTTTATTTCTCTGGGGTATTTGATGTCAGTATGGTCGCGGATCCGCCCGCCAAACCTAACAGCAATCCGTCGACAATCCTTGATTCGATCAGGTCATGTTCGATCGATTTGCGTTCGGCCGCGAGACCGACGAACGCTGCTTGGCGTTACCTCTCGCAGCCTGTAGCAGCTCTAGGCGGGCTGCTGTGCTGCGGCCTCCCGGCCAGCGGAGAGCTAGAGTTCTTTATGGTTGCGACAACCGCCGGCGGGGCTCGGCCCCGGCCTGTTTTTGCGCCAGGGACCGCGACCAAGGCGTCTGCTCCGGCACCTCCGCCGCGCCAGCCGCCGCCTACCGTGCCGACGCCGCTGGTAGAAAAGCAGCCGGCCGCTGGCCTGCCCGCAGCCTCAATGCGATCGGACGCCATTTGGTCACAGAGAGCCCCCGCTTTCGGTCCGAAATGCCTGCGCTTCGCCGAGCGCAGGGCCACCGGGATTTCGATCGGCCGAGAAGGCAGAGAGGGCGGCGAGCCCCCCGAGGCAGCAGGCGCACGCGCAGCAGAAGCGCAACATTTTGAAAGACATGCTCGCGTAGGACAAGCAGCTTCGGGAAGTCGGCGCGCCTCGCAAGCAGAAAAGTCATACTGTCTTGCACCGCCGAGATGTGGATCTCCGCGGACACTGGGCGTCTTCTCGCCTTCCCGGGGGCCGCGAGGCATCCCAGAGACAGCGCGCCCAGATCAGGCAGGAGGAAACAAAGAGGGCCAGCCAAGAGCGAGCCCTGAGCCCAGACCGCTCTTCCAGCTCACACGGTTCGCCCGCGAAAATAGGCCCTCCTTCTTCAAGTCGGGCTCCGGCGGCAGAGGCAAAGCCGAGCCCTTGGCGGGTCGATGCGTCTCCTTCTCCAAGCGGCGGCAGCGACTCCGAGGCCCTGAGCTGCGACCGCAACGACCAGGGGAGCACCGCGAGCAGGCGCGAAGATAATCGCGCTGCTCAAGGAGCCTCCGACAGGGAGGCGAAGGACTGGCACGGGCTCTTCTCGAAGACCACTGAGTGCCCCAAGCTGAGGCTCCCCACGGACCAGAACCTGAGGCGCAAGCCCCCGATCCGGGCCAGGCGCAGGAAGCGCGCCGACAAGCGAAAGGCAAAGAAACGAGCGAAGTCAGAAGCACAGAAGGCCGCGCAGACAACCCCTTTCCTGGACTGAACTGAGCCCTCCCTTTTCTAGCTGCCTTCTGTCGTTTGTGCAGAAGTAAGAGAACGGATAGTGAGGTTGTCGACCGTCCAGCCTCTCGCCATTTAGCTGTTTCGCCTCTCGGTTCGTCCTTCTCGCCTCGTCGCCTCGTGTCTCCTGGCCCCCCATCCATCCCTGTTTCTCCGCTGCCGGTTCAGGGCGCTTGTGCCAGGGCGCTGCGGGACAAGAGGTATACGACGCGCCTGCCAACGACTCCGATCCGATCCGAAGCGATCCTCGATCAACCCAGCGCCCCCCTCCCGGCGGGTTTTGGAAGAGGAGCGATAACCCAAAGGCCCACTGGGACTCACGTGCGTCGTTGTAGTCGCAGGGAAAGGTGGAGGAGACCAAGAATCGAGACGACGGCGTCGACGACGCCGCAGCCGACGCCGACGCCGACCTCGAATGTGGAAGGCGCCTCCCGCGCCCTCCTCTCCCTTCCCCTGTTTCTTCCCTGTGTTTGTTTTATATCATCCTGATCGGCTCCCTTCGTTCCTCATTGTGCTCCTCTCCTTTTCCTCTTTTTTCCTGCGTTTGCTCGCTCTCGCCCCTGCCCATGCAACTGCCCTTTTCTGCTTCTTCCTCATTCCCCCCGCCCTCCTCCTTGGGCCCCATGCATTCTACGCCTCCCTTCCTCCAACTCAGGCTCCCTCCACCTCAGTCCTCATCTTTTGTCCTCCTCCTCTTCCTCCTCTTCCTCCTCTTCCTCCTCCCCTGATCATCATAGTTGGTGCCTCATAAGCGTCGCGGTGAAGCACCTCCCCCCTTCTCTTCCATTCCTCCGTCCCCCTTTTCATCTCCCATTATTATTTCCTTCGCCCCTCCTGCTCTCTCATTCTCTCTCTTCCCGCCCCCCTTCCCATCTCTCATATTTATTTCTTTGATCATTCGTTATCATCCTCCTCCTCCGCCTTCTTTTTCTCCACTTTATTCCCTCCTCACCCCTGCCCTCTCGTGCCTCCCTCCTCCTCCCTTTCCTCCTCCTCCTCCTCCTCCTCATCTTCCCTCCTCCCCGTCCCGGCCCGAACTGATCGCGCCCCGACTCTGCAAGAGCGTTTCCCCCCCCCCCCCCCCCGCCCTGGTAGCGGGAATCCCGCTTTCAGGCGCGCCCCGCGCCACACTGGGCGCGCGCGATCGCCTGAGGACAGAGCGAAGCTGCAGACGGACGGGGCTGTGTGGGAGGACGAAGGGACGCAGGCTCGGAGGGAGGCACGGGGAGTGGGGGAATGGAGGAAAACGATGAGGAGGAGGAGGAGGAAGATCAGAGGAGGGAAAGGAGTCCATGCCGGTACCCATCCCTCGCTTTCCCCCTTGTGGGCCTCCTCGGAGGCCCACGTCGCCCCCGCTGGATTCGCATCGAAATTCTGTTCATAGCGCACCTGGGAGAGGTCCGGAATAGCGGTATCGGTGCCTTTTGGCCTCCCCAGGGAGTGGGGAGAAGGAGGAGGAGGAGGAGGAGGAGGAGGAGGAGGAGCAGAAGCAGGAGCAGGAGCAGGAGCAGGAGGAGCAGAAGCAGGAGCAGGAGAAGGAGGAGGAGGAGGCGGAGGGGAAGGACGTACTGGAGGAGGAAGGGGACGACGAGGAGAAGAAAGAGGAGGAGGGGGAGGAGCTTTCCAGGCGCGGCCGAGAGCGAGCGACCATAGCTGGCGACACAGGCGGATTCAGGCGATTGAGAGATTCAGGCACGTCCCAGAACCTGCAGGGAGTGCCAGGACGAGAGGGTCAGGAGGCTAGTCTGGCTAGTCCCCACCCGCAGACCGCCGAACTTGGTGTCGAGGACGGCCTCGCCGAGTGCCCAAGAGGTTGCAAGGGCAGTTCTGTGCGGGGGTCCGTGCCCGTCCAGAGTCGCTACAGGCGGGGGCGGGTCTTGGTCGGGACCCCCTCACAGCAGGGCCGGGCCAGAAGCTGAGCATTCTCCCGGAAGGGGGCCCCACACTCGGCACAGAAAACAAATGGGCCAGCATTCCACATTTGGTGACCGCCCCCAGGAGAGCAGGCATGAGGATTGAAGGCCACCCCAGCAACCGAGAATGGGCAGGGCATCCCGTCGATGACAAGGAGGATATGGAGGAGGGGAATACAAGCAAAGCAGGAGGAGGAGCAGGAGGAGGAGGAGCAGGAGGAGGACAGGGAAGAGGCGTGGCGGGAGGGGAAGGAGGACTCGGGCGGCAGTGGAGATGACCATCGCTTCTGCTGCAGCTGTTGCTGCTAATGATGATGAGGATGATGCGATGATGATGCTGTTGCTGATGATGATGTTGCTGCTGCTGCTGATGATGATGATGGTGATGGTGATCTTGATGATGGTGGCGACGATCCTGATGGCTATGATGTTGCTGTTGGTGATGATGATGGGTGGAGATGCTGATGGGACTCTGGTGATATGATTACGAGATGATTGTGAGGTGGTGATTATGGGTATGATGATGATGGTGATGCTTCTCATGCTGCTGCTGATGATGATGATGATGACGCTGACAATGAACATAACCACTTTAATGACGACGAAAATGCTGATTGTGCGTGGTGATGATCATAGCGATGATGATGATGATGAAGATGGCAATCATGATGATGCTGATTGTGATTATGATGCTGATCATGATCATGCTTATGATGATGCTGATGCTGCTGATGATGATGGTCATGATGATACTGGTGATGATGGTAATGATGATGATGATGATGATGATGATGATGATGATCATCATGATGCTGATGATAGTGATGATGGCGATGTCAATCATGATGATGATGATGACGATGACGATGCTGATGCGGACGATGCTGGTAATAATGCTGCCTATGATGATGTTGTTGATGATGACGATGAGGACGATGTTGGTGATGAGCCTGCTACTGCTGATGCTTGTGATGGTATGCTGATGATCAAGATGTGGGCCATGACCTTGACCATGTTGTTGTTGCTGATGGTGTTTGTGATCATGACGATTGCGATGGCGATTACGATGATGATGCTGGTGGTGGTGATAATGATGGTGATGAGGATTACGATACTGTTGATGATGATGATGATGATGATGATGCTGATGCTGCTGATGATGATGATGCTGATGCTGATGCTGATGCTGATGCTGATGATGATGATGATGATGATGATGCTGATGATGATGATGATGATGCTGATGATGATGATGATGATGATGATGATGGTGATGATGGTGGTGGTGATGATGATGGTGACGCGTCTCAAAAGGCGGCTTGCCTGGATATCTTGACCTCTCAGTGCTTGACCAAGGATCCCTCGTCGTACGGATGCTGTGCCATCTGCCGTTGTATGCGCCGGTCTCTCGTGTCGTCGTCGTCGTCATCATCGTGGCCCGTCCCCCTTTCTCCCTTTGCCCCTCACCCCCCCCCGCGTCCTGCCGGGTCTCTTCTCTTCTCCCGCAGGCTGATCTCCCACCCCCGTCCAGATATCCCTTACACTCCCTACCCACCCCTTCTTTTTCCCACCTCCTTCCCGCTCCTCCCTCCCCCCTCACCTCCCTCCGCCCTCCCCCCCTCTCCCCTTCTCACCTCGTCATCCCTCCGCACAATGGCTTCTCACCCTTCTCCCTCAGCCATCCGCCTTTCGCCCATCTCTCCTCATGCTACTCCCCCCTGCCCCTCTACTCCTCTTTTCTATCTCTACGTATCTCTCCCTCTCTCCCCTCTCCCCCCCTACTCACCCGCCCTCCTCCTCCTCGCCTTTCACTCCTTTTTTCCACCTCGTCGTCCTCCCCCTCTCCTAGCCCTCCTTACCCTCGTCCTCCAATTCCTCCTCCCTGTCCCTCTGTCATCATTTCTCGCTCCTGGCTCCTCGCTCATCCTCCAGCTCCTCCCCATCTTGATGGCCGAGGCTGAAGCTCCTCTTACTTTGGAGGAAGAGTGATGAGGGAGAAGGCTGAACGCAGTGCGGGTAACGATGAGAATAAGGAACAAGCGAAGTAGGAGAAGAGAGGCGATAATGAGGAGGAAGCATAGCATCAGCAGGAGGGAGACCGAGGGAGGAATGATACGACGACGACGATGATGATGATGCTGCTGCTGATGATGATGATGATGATGTGTTTGGCGATGATGATGCGTGCTGGAGATGGGGACGGTGGTGATGCTGCTGCTGATGCTGGTGGTTGTGAGTTTGATGCTGATGATGGTTGTTATGATGCTGCTGATGATGATGTTGCTGCTGCTGATGATGCTGGTCATGGTCTTAATCATGATCATGATCATGATGAGGACGATGCCGACGACGGCGATGATGTTGATAATGGCAAGGAATGCGATGATGATGAAGATGATGATTATGATGATGATACTGATGATGCTGATTATGATGAGCTGGTGATGCTTATGCTGGTGTTGATGGTGATGCTGATGATACTGATAACGACGATGATGCTGATGTTGATGCTGATATTGATGCTGACTCTGTTGTTGATTCTGCTGATGATGGTGGTGATGACGATGGTCATGATGATTTCGATGACGATGATGGTGACAATGGTGATGATGATGTTGATGATGAGGATGCTGATGATGGTGATGACGATGGCGTGGATGCTCATGCTGTTGGTGAAAACGACGACAATGGTGCTGATGATGATGATGAGGAGGAGGACGCACGCGGAGAAGGAGGATGAGGATTATCAGATGAGCTTGATGAAGGTGGCGATGCTGATGCTGTTGATGATGAAGACGATGACGATGATGATTGCCATGCTGATGATGATGATGATGATGCTGATGCTGATGCTGATGCTGATGCTGATGATGCTGATGCTGATGCTGATGATGATGATGATGATGAGGAGGACCTCCATGATGATGCTGATTATGATGCTGATGGTGATGATGCTGATGATGAGCTGATGATGCTAATGATGATGCTGAGTATGCTGATGATGCTGATGATGATGCTGATGATGATGGTGTTGTTGGTTTTGGCGATAATGACTTATGATGTTGATGAGGATGCTGATGATGGTGATGACGATGGCGTGGATGCTCATGCTGTTGGTGAACAAGACGACGATGGTGCTGATGATGATGATGAGGATGAGGAGGAGGACGCTGAGGAGGAGGATGAGGATGATCATATGAGCTTGGTGATGATGACGATGATGCTGCTGTTGATGATGAAGACGATGACGATGGCGATGACCATGATGATGATGATGCTGATGATGATGATGATGATGATGATGACGACGACGATGACGATGATGCTGATGATGGTGATGGTGATGATTTGGAGGAGGAGGCGGATGAGGATAAGGGGGGGAAACAGAGAGAGCGAGAGAGAGAGAGAGAGGCTACGCTGCGCGAAGGATGAGGTCGAAGAGGGAGGCGCCTGGAGGAGGAGAAGGAGGAGGAGGAGGAGGAGGACGAGGAGGAGGAGGAGGAGCAGGACGACGAAGAGGAGGAGAGGCGGAGAAGGGAGGCGTGGGCGAGGAGATGGCGAGGCGAGGACGAGAACAGGAGGGCCGGAGGGCAGGAGTTTCGGTGTCGGATTTGGCATCTGCGCGGTAACTATGAGCGAGCTTTGGCGCGAGAAGACGGTTCTTTCGCGTCCCAGAAAAGACACGCCCAGACGCCCGATTGGAGGGAAGACCCCGAGAGAGGCGTCACAGGGTCGTCCTCCCTTCAGCGGTGGGGGGCTCACTTGACCCGTGACGCTTTCGGGAACCGCGTTCGACTGACAGCTTGCGTGCGCTGTCAACAGCATGCGCTCCACAACAACTGCAATACAGTACACTCCTCATGTTTGCCAGCACGTGCAAATCATGCACTGCAGAACAAGAGGGTGGTCCGCGGGTGCTCGAATCCCCTGCACCTCCGAGGGGGCCAGCGTCTGCTCTGGCAACAGTCCTTGCGGCTCCTCGACTCGGCCCCAAGTCCTTTTTGTCTGGATAAAAGACGAGAGCAGTGAGCAGGGTTTCGGCCATAAGTTACATAATGGGGCCCTTCTTAGGGACAGACTGGCAGCATCGTGCACACTTGAAAACAGAAGACTTATCAAGCACGCTATGGTGCGCGGTGAAGCGTCTCATCTTACGGGCATCTGTGGCCATGGCTCCTGACCTGCGGGCTGCGTGCAGGCCTTCCCTGGTCGAGATGCCCCGCTGAGACAAACTTCCCCCTGCAGGGCTAGCAACCGAAGGACTTTCTCAAGTAAGTCATCCGCCTGGGCCACCGAGGCCGACACCGAGGTCTCTGCTTCTCGCTCATTCCTCTCGTTTCGGATGTTGAACACGACGGGCCTCACTCCTGCCGTCCCCTTCCTCGGATCGGTGACTGCTGCCGGCACGTAAGCTGCAACAGCCTGCGTGCTACCCGAATTTCGGTGCAACATGCTTGCAGCTGCAGCCTTGAGCACATCCTGAAATTTAGAGCTGAAACCGCCACGTGTCACTCGCACGCGGTTCTCCGTCTTGGCCAACATCAGTTTCTCGCGACAGTCGTGCTCTGCTGGTGCACGCACTGCCTCACATCTTCTTTGGCGAAGGTTCCGAAGCTCCTCTGACTCCTCGAGATGACTGCCACCATCGCAAGCTCCCTCGAGGTGGCCGCGAAGGAGGGTGTGCGGTCGCGCACGCGCGGGCGCTCGGCCGCTGGGACGGATGCCTTCCGTGCGGCAACCGCCCTGGCAAACAAATGAATAAGACATACAAAACTGCCACCGTCGTCAGCACCGATGAAACCGGCTTCATGCGTGACTCGGAGGGCCTCCCAGAGGGGCCGCTCCTGACGCCACGTCTTGGGCTCGTCCGCTGGCATGGAGGCGAAGCCGGAGGGCTGGACCTGCATCGGGGCAGGACCACCACCTTCAGGACTGGAGCAGCTAGGGCTACCACGAGGGTGCGAAGCTATGCGCGCGTCGCGCTCCGCGGCCCGGGCAATGTCGGAGCGAGAGCGAGGGGAGGGCGGGGGGGGGACGGGGCCGGCGCGAGAGCGCGAAGCAATCCGCGCTTCTCGGAGCGCAGAGCGCGGCACGCGACGCCAGCTTGCCCAGAGCAGCATCATCAGCAGCCAGCTGCTGCCCCCGTTCTCCGCCAGGTTGCCCAGCAGCCCGCGGAGGAGGCCGAGGAGGGGCTCCTGGCGCCGCCGGGGCCACGGCCCGGCGCGCCGCGCGGGGCGCAGCGGGGGGGGGGGCGTGGCCCCCTGCCTGGCTGCAGTCCTTGTGCTCGGACCCGATGGCCCGTAGGAGGTTGTGTGTATTTTCCCAATATCCTGACGATGGGGTTCTTGTGATTACTTGGACGCCTCCTACTCCTCCTTCCTCTTCTTCTCCTCCTCCTCCTCCTCCTCCTCCTCATACCTAGACTTACTCATACACAGACTTATTCATACACAGACATACTCACACTTGGACCTGATCATATTAACTTACACATACTCAGACCTATTCATACTCAGACCTACTCATACTCAGACTTACTCATGCTAAGACTCACTCATATTCAGACTTACTCATACTCATACCTTCTCATTGTCTGAGTTACTCAGCACACAGCAGATTGTGAGGATGTCTCAGGCGGGGCGCTGGTTTCAGCACCCCTAAGGGGGGCCGCCAAGGGGTATGACACGGTCCCGCTCGCGGCTGTTTTGTGGGGATGTCTCAAGCAGGTTGCTTGTTTTCTGTCCCAACATCCTTCGCTTGGAGAGCAGAATGTGAGGATGTCTCAGGCGGGGCGCTGGTTTCAGCACCCCTAAGGGGTGCCGCCGAGGGGTATGACACGGTCCCGTTCGCGGCCGTTTTGGGGGGATGTCCCAAGCGGGTTGCTTGTTTTCTGTCTCAACATCCTTCGCTTCGAGAGCAGATGGTGAGGATGTCTCAGGCGGGACGCTGGTTTCAGTGCCTTCACGGCTCCGTTCGTTGCCGTTATGTGGGGAGGTCTCTAGCGGTTTGCTTGTTGTCTGCTTTTGCGTTGTGTCCCGAGTGGCTCTCCCCGTTGCGTACGGCGGTCAAGGAGGAGTGACCAGGTGTTGTTGGCGCAGGGCGTGTGTCACCGTGGGATGTTGTTTTCTCTCTCCGTGGTGCTTTCCAATCTTGTCGTCGTCAGCGGGAGAGGGAGCTTGAGAAGGTTCATTCTCCCGCGTGCGTTTGGTCTAGCTGCGGGAGAGGGAACTTGAAAAGGTCCACTTTCCCGCTTGTGGTCGAACTGGAGAGGGCACTTGAAAAGGTTCACTCTCCAGGCAGGGACGGGGAACTTGAAAAGGTTCACTCTCCCTCGCGCGGTCGGGCTGAAGGGGTAACTTGCAAAGGTTCACCCTTCAGTCGCGGGAAAGGGAACTTGCCAAGACTCACTTTCCCGCATGCGATCGAACTGGAGAGGGAACTTGAAAAGGTTCACTCTCCAGGCAAGAGGAGTGGGACGCTCTTTTAAACATCCCAAAGACAATATTACCTTTAAAAGGATGCACATATGGAGAGCTCCACGCAGTGAGTAATTTTCCTCTGGGCCATAACGCGCGTCATGCCCCCTCCCCCCCTCCCCCACTCCTCCCTCCCCCCATACTTCGAAGAATAAAAACATGCCATAAACATAAACTTGGCGCTCCGCGCGGATTTCTTGGATCTGCGCTGGACCCCCTTCCCTGGCTCGCGGAGCGGGCCAGGCGCAACGCCAGATGCGCCGCCGACCCTTCTCCGCGAAGGGATCGGTTCGGGTCGGTTCGGTCCGGTTCTGCAGCTGGTTCGGTTCTGCTTGGCCGGTTCGGTTTGACACCGGTTTGGCTTCGGTCGGTTCGGTTTGGGTATGGCTGCGGTTCGGTTCGGTTCGATCCCACCCTCGCTTCGGTCCACCCAGTTCGGTTCGGTCCCACCCTCGGTTCGGTCCCACCAGTCAGGTTCGGTTCGATTGACGGTCTGGTTCGATTCGGTCCGACCAGTCCAGTTCGGTGCGATTAGCGACGTTGGGCGCCCCGTTTGCGTAAGCGACGGCCCAGTTTGAACAGAAAGGAGGAGGAGGAGGAGGAGAAAAAGAAGAAGAGAAAGAAGAGGAGGAGGGCGGAGAAGCAATGAGGAAGGAACGAGGAGCATGGCCGCGGCCCCGCGAGGTTCGGCCCCCGGGGGTTCGGGGGCCTTTTGTTGACGCTTTGGGCTCTCGATCCGCCTCTAAATTGTTGCCCCCGCCTCCCTCTCATGAAAGGGCCGCCGCCGCCGCAGACGACGACGACGGGTGGGGTCCCCAAAGTGGCCCTTCGGGCGCCCCGATCAGCCCGTTGGAGGGGTCGCGACGGGAGGGGTCGCGACGGGGGGGGGGAGTGGACTACTGGTGGCGTGGTTCCCGCGAGAACCCCGCCACCCCGGCGGCGGCCCCCTGCCCTCGCGCGGGGTGGACGCCAAAGGGGCCCGCCCTCCCGCTGTCCGCCGCGGACCCCCCATCCCCCTCCTTCCGCCGCCGAAGGGAGGTCGCGACGGGGCCGGTCGCGACGTGGCTGGTCGCGACGGGGCCGGTCGCGACTGGGAGGGTCGCGACGGGGGGGTGTCTCGGCGGGGGGGCTGCGACGGGGGGGGTCGCAACGGGGGGGGTCGCGACGGGGGGGGGTCGCGACGGGGGGGGTCGCGACAGGGGGGGTCGCGACGGGGCCAGTCGCGACGGGGGAGGTCGCGACGGGGCCGGTCGCGACGGGGCCAGTCGCGACGGGGGGGGTCGCGACGGGGGGGTGGCCAATGAACTGCTGGTGGGGTAGTTCCCGCGGGAACCAGGGTACCTCGGCGGCGGCCCTCTACCCTCGCGCGGGGGGGCCGCCAAAGGGGCCCGCCCTGACGCGGTCCGCCGCGGACGACCCTTCCCGACCTGCACCGACACGCCACGATTCGCCCCGACCCGCCCCGACCCGCCCCGACCTGCCCCGACATTCTCATATTCGTCATGGTCATCCTCGTCACGGCTTGCACACATTGGCTCAATTTTTGGCACTGGCTGCCTCAAGCCTCGTCGTCTTCCAGGGTGGTTGGGTACGGGGGGTCGTCGGCCTGCGGTCCTGTGTGAGCTGGGTTGGGACGTCCGGTTCGGTTCACGTCGACTCGGTTCGGAGGGCCACCCGTTTCGGGTTCGGTTCCAGTTCTGGTTCGGTTCGGTTCCCCCCGTTTCGTTTCTGAACGAATTCGATTCGGTCCGGTTCGTTTTTTTCCCAAACATCTTGTGCTCTTGGGTCTTCGTTTTGAAGAGACGGTCCCCGCGTTCCTCCTCTCCTCCTCCTCTTCCTTCCTCCTCATCCTCGTTCTCCTCCTCCTCCTCCATTTCTTCCTCCTCCTCCTCCTCCTCCATTTCTTCCTCCTCCATTTCCTCCTCCTCCTCCTCCATTTCCTCCTCCTCCTCCTCCTCCTCCTCCCTCCTCCTCCTCCTCCTCCTCCTCCTCCTCCTGGTTTCTCCTCCTCCTCCTCATCCTCCTCCCCCCCTCCTCCCTCATCCCGTCACCCCCCTCACTTTGGCACGCCTCTCACACGTTTCGTGGCCCCATAGGGAGCCCCATCGAAGGCCCCAGTGGCTGCGCTCGCATGACGCCACCGCACCCATTTGGGCACACCCCTCACACGCTTTGTGACCCCAAAGGGAAATCCACCGAAGGCCCCAGTGGCTGCGCTCGCAGGACACCACCGCACCCATGTCGGCACACCCCTCACACGCTTCGTGGCCCCATAGGGAGCTCCACAGAAGGTCCCATTAGCTACGCTCGCATGACACCACCACACCAATTTCGGCCCACCCCTCACACTCTTCGTGGCCCCATTGGGGACTCCACCGAAGGCCCCAGTGGCTGCGCTCGCATGACACCACCTCACTAATATTGGCACACCCATCGCATGCTTCGTGGCCCCAAGGCCCCAGTAGCTACCGCATTCATGTCGGCACACCCCTCATACGCTTCGTGGCCCAATAAGGGAACTCCACCGAAGGCCCCAGTGGCTGCGCTCGCATGACACCACCGCACCCATTTCGGCACACCCCTCACACGCTTCGTGGCCCCATTGGGAACTCCACCGAAGGCCCCAGTGGCTGCGCTCGCATGACACCACCGCATCCATGTCGGCACGCCCCTCATAATTACGTCTTGTGGATCCACAAGGAGATCCACCGAAGGCCCCAGTGGCTGCGCTCGCATGGCACCACCGCGCCCATGTCGGCACACCCCTCACGTTTCGTTGCCCCATGGTGAGCTCCAGAGCTCCACCGAAGGCCCCAGTGGCTGCGCTCGCAGGACACCACCGCGCTCATGTCGGCACACCCCTCACACGTTTCGTGCCCCATAAGGAGCTTCACCGAACACGAAACCAACAATTTCGTTACTTACAACTGCATGTGGTTCCGTTCCTTCACCAGGATAGTTTGTGTTTTCTATGTTTGTCTGGTTCGGTTCGGTCACGGTAGTCGATTATCGGTTGTCGGTTCGGCTTGGTCTTTTAATGTTTCTCAGCTTCTTCTCGGGCAGCGGCCGCGGGGAAGAGCGACCATCATTTGCCTGATCAAGTTGCTCACGCATCTTCTGCATCTCTTTGCCCTTTTCTGCACCACCTCTTGCAAACAGTCGAACTCTGCGAGAACAATCTTGCACTTGCTTGGCCAGCTTGGTCTTCTCCGTGTTGGCGGCTGTGTCCCATTGAGTATCAGACAGACTCGCCAAGGTTAACTGACATCTCGGGCCGATCTGCCAGCAATCTGGCAGCTGTTACACGAAGTTCACGAACCTGTGCTGAAGCAGCTTTCTGTTTCCAGGCCTTGGATTCGCCAGACCTGGTGTCGGACTTGTAGGCCCCGCCTCACGTGGAGCACATCTGGTGGCTCCTGCTCTTGAACTCCCAGTGCAAGTATGACGAGCAGTCACCTTGAGGGGGGAACCTCTTCTTCCAGTTCTGTGCACGTCGAGGCCCGTCAGCGTCAGAAGGTTGGAAGATTCATGTGCCAGCCTCGCCCCGTCGGGAGCCTTGGGCCCACCTGTTGCCGTGATCGCTCCACCAAGGAGGAGAACGAGCAGCACCATCACAAGCGGGCGCCATGGAGCACTGGGAGACACGTGGCAGCAGGAGCTGGAAGTGCCTCAGTTTTTGCACCACCGCGTACACAGTCAACCCGCATATATAGTAAGAACGGGCAACCATCCCAAGGGTACCCTCGCATCCTGCCATCCTTGCGACTTTCGCTGGCCAACCTCGTTCAAAAACGATAACATGGGCCTCGAAGGCCCTTGCATCCTTACCGCGCATACTTATGATACTGGTTGTCTGTATGCTTGGGAGGCGAGGAGACCCTGTTCCGACAGGAGCTCACCGAGCACTTGGGTATGGCCGCGGTTCGGCGCTATCCGTGCTCTGCCGCAAGGGCCACCCTGAGCCAAAGCGGCTACCAACAGGAGGGGCGGACAAAGGAGACGGAGGATGATGAGGAGGTGGAGGAGGAGGGGGAGGAGGAGGTGGAGGAGGATGGGGTGGAGGAGGAGGAGGAGGAGGAGGAGAGGAGGAGGAACAGGAACAGGAGAAGGAGGAGGAGCTTGGGTCTGGCCGCGGATCGGCGGTATCCGTGCTCTGCCACGGGTAGCGGCCCTCTTGAGTCAACGCGGCCACCCACAGGAGAGCAGGCGCACAGGCGGGGGGCGAGGCGCTGGAGGCGGCGCCTCGCTATAGTGGGGCCGGCCCGCCCGCGCGCAGGCCTGGCGCCGCCGCAGCCATGCCCGCCGCCGTGGAGCTCGCCAAGAAGGCGCCCGCCGGCCCGGTGGTAGGAGGCCACATGCGAACCCCACCCCACCACCCCACGATTTCTGGCCTCCTAGGGGGAGCGCGGCGGGCCGCGGCTGGAGACCGTTTTTTCATTCCCCAGGCGATAGTGGGCGATAGCGGCCGCTGTTCGAAACATCAAGACGTTTCCGTGCTCACTCGAGACTGTTTTTTGTCATTCTTCAGCGAGAACTGAGGAGACGAAGGACGGTACAGCATGAACTGTCTTTTACCGCCAGTTGCGCCCGCCCCATGCAGGGCGATTGGCGAGTTGATGCCCCGACGTGCCACCGTGGGGGTACACATTTATTCCAGCCGCTCTGGGTCAGGCGTCCCCGACGGCGGAACAGTTTGTTTTGCACCGTACCCCTAAATATCCGGCGACCCCGGGAAGGGGGGAGGAGGGGTGCAGTCATGTCACGATTCGCGCCAGCCCCGTCTGGGAGTGCTCAGGAATGGCTCATTCCCACACGGCGCCAGCGCGAATCGTGACCTGACCAGGGGGGGGGAAGCGGGGTGTGCCGAGCCGGTCAGGGGCGTAATCGCGAATATTACAAAAACGAGGTCTTCGCCTTGGAGCAAACCCAGACGCGCTCGCGTCGTAAAAGAATCAGGACAGATGCT
The DNA here is from genome assembly GCA_963575745.1 of Prorocentrum cordatum. Taxonomy (NCBI): domain Eukaryota; class Dinophyceae; order Prorocentrales; family Prorocentraceae; genus Prorocentrum; species Prorocentrum cordatum. The sequence continues at coordinate 636,721 of CAUYUJ010008002.1, read as the reverse complement.
GTTGGCCGGTTTCGGCTTACGGGGGCCCTCGCCGGGCTTGGGAACCGTCAAGGAATGACCCTCGATGAAAGGCTGGGCCCGGGGAGTGGGCTGGGACTCTTGGGGGTTCCGTTGAACAAAGCAGGACATCGCATGTCTGGCGTCGGGTCTTGAGAAAAGCGGTTCCTGATTTTTTGTCGCCATGATCGGACTCGCGGGGCTCTCCACGGGTCCTAGGACATTCAAACAACTGCTCAGGACGAGCTGGTCCGTAGCCACTTTGGCTCAAGCCGCTGGTGTCACTACGGCCCGCGCGATCACGCGCAGAAGCCTCCTGCCCAGCTCGATCGGTTCCCGACCGCTCCAGAGGGCCATGGCGCTGCCCATGAAGACCGCGATGAAGACTGGCATGAAGGCCGCGATGAAGACCAGCATGAAGGCCGCGATGAAGAAGAAGAAGAGCATGAGCACTATCGCCAAGGGCGTGCAGGCCAAGAGCCAAGTGTTGAAGGGTGCGAAGGTGAAGACTTCGGGGGGCCTTACGAAGGATAGTCTCATGAAGAACAAGCGCGGCAAGGTCGTGTCGAAGAAGAAGCACGCGGCTGGCAAGAAACTTTTCGCTGCGGTGAAGAAATGGGGCGAGTGCGTCGCCAAGGCGAGGGCTGCACTCGGCCTGAAGGGCTTCGTGGCCATCAACGGCAAGAAGCCGGAGGGAAAGGCGCTTTATGCCAAGGCCAAGGCCTTGTATGCCCAGGCGTAGTGAGGGAGTTCGAGGTCACCCGCTACAGGTTCCGGGTAGGATGCGTGGTCGTTCACGGTCCTGCGTTCACGAGCCTATGCGTGTTTTTACGTCAAACGTCTGTACATTACTTGCGGACCACCTCGCGCAACTGTGAATCTCCGAAGGTGGGGCAGGCGCCTTCGCAGAGCTCGTGACGGCAGGGTGCCGCTGTGATCTTCCTTGAAAAACAAAAAATAGCTCAGGATGAGCTGGTTTCCAAGGGGCCCGGTTCCCAGGCCCGTTCCCCTCAGGACCCAGTTCTTTTTTACCAGTTTTGGGCGATCCTTGCGCCTCAGGACTTCGGGGCTCTGGGCCGCCCAGGTGGGGTCGGAGCAGATGGCGTCGGGGGGTCACGCCGCATCGCCGACGCCTCGGTGAGACCCAGTGACTCGGCGGCACGAAGCCGGATGTTCTCCATCCCGACGTCGCACGTGCATCTGCGTCCTCCCAGGTGCATCCTGAAGTCCGCCACAAACATCGGCACGAACGAAATGGATGAATTTGTGCGATGCCCAGCAGCAGTTCCTTTTCATTTCGAACAGGACTCGCTGTCCACGCCGCCGCGGAATCATTTGTTATTGGGCATCGTAACCATTTTTTCCGTTCCCAATTCGGGCGTCCAAAAAGCAACACGTATTTTGACGTTTTCCGGTGGATTGTTTTTGAGTCTCATGGGGAGGATGGCGGTGTATAAATCACCACTCAGAGCCAGCGACCCTCCCTTGAAAGGCCCATGGATATTTTGTCGGCGGGTGTTTGTGCATCTGTTACCGAGCCTTACGAAGGTCGGCACGAACTGAGGGTTCTCTGGCTGTCCCGCGGCGTTGGGTTCGCAGGCCTCTCGCGGCGGCCTCACGACTGCTCCCCCTGTGCAGCGGATGCGCCCCGCCCAGTGCTTGACCGCTTGTTGGGCCCGACTCGCGCAGAGCCCCCAAAAAGTGCATCGGTCCAAAAGAGGACTTCGCTCGGCGACCAGCTTGGGTCTCCATATTCCGAGGGCCCAGGGAGGATGGCCCGCCCCCGCCCCCCAGGCTCCCTTCCCGCCTTGCACTTCCCCCCTCCTCCTCCCGCTGCGCCTTCGCAATCTGGGGATCCAAGCGGGCGCTCCAGAAGCACATGAGCGACGCAGAACAACGGGATCGATTGTGCCGATATTGGCGCGTAAGCTGCCCGCGTAAGGTCGCGCGCAAGCGCCCTCTTCTCCACGCAGTGTGCCGCGCTGGCGGCCCGCGCAAGCCACCGATCGCATAAGGTCGCTATGCCATTTTGCGTAAGACCCGTTTCCGATCGTCGCTCACATGTTTTTGGCGATTGGTTTGGATCCCATTATTCCAAAAGCCATGTCTGTTCAGCCTTTGTGCTGGTCTTCATGCAGCTGCAGAGTCATGGGGAATTTGCTCGCAGTCTCTGTTTCACGTTTCGCAGCCAATTTGGGGGGGCGTTCGAGAAAAGTCTTGTTCAACCAGTGCGGAGGCGCCCCACCCGCCCCTGAGTGCCCAGCCCCCTCCCCCTCCCAGCCCCGTTGGGCCTGCGGAGGGCTCCGGCTTCCTCCCATCCGTCTTTGGGCTTGCAACGTGCTAGGATCCGATTGGGCGCTCCGCACAAGCGAGCCTTTGCTCAGCGACCAGGTTGGATCCAAATGCTCCGGGGCCTGCGGAGGCCTGGGACCCAAAAAGGCGCCCCGAACATTTCTCAGCCTGGGTCCCAATAGTCCGAGGGCCCAGACAAGAAGGGCCTCCAGCTCCCCATTCGGGCCACTGGGCCTGCGCCCCCCCCCCGACGCCGACGCCGACGCCGACGCCGCCGCCGCCGCTGCCGCCGCCGCCGCCGCCGCTGCCGCTGCCACCGCCGCCGTCGACGACGACGACGACGAGGACGACGACGACGACGACGACGACGACGAGGACGACGACGACGACGACGACGACGACGACGACGACGACGACGACGACGTGGGTGTTGGTCTCCGACGGCATGTGGCGGCCCGCTTGGTTGCCAATTCAGTACTAGCTCTTCCTTCCCACGATTGGTGCCCCCCCCCCGCCCCCGCTCCCCAGACTCCCCTGGCGGCGCAGGCTCCCCCGAAGGAGGGGGTGGTTCGAGGGGGGTGGCGAAAGTTTGGATCCCTCGCTTGCTCTTGTGGGGATAGCGAGTATTGGGATCAACAAAACGGGCGGCCACATGGAGCGCCTGGGGGGGGGGAGTCTCTGAAGCCTCCTGCTGGGGCCCCATGAGTGCTTCGTGGGAGCTGCTTGGCGCGTCTCAGCGTTGGGCCACGTTGGCGGCCTCGCTGGCCGGTTGGGCCGCGTGTCTAGCCTCGGAGAGCGCTAGGGTGGCGTCGGGCCGCCCGGGAGCCTAGGGAGGCGAGGGGCATGCGACAGGGTGCCAGGAGATGCGTGGCGGCTTCAGTAAGCCAGCCAAAACCATTTGGTATTCTACACACGCTTCTGCGTGCCAGGTGGCACAGTGGCACATTCAAAGGGCATCGTGCGCCATTCGTAGGAATAGTTCTGGCAGATCTGAACACGGATGTGTGCGGTGCAGGGTGCCATATTCTCCCCACAGAGTATTATTCCATCAAGGGCTTTCAAAACGAGTGTGCGCGATTCGAAGGCAAGATGAACGCTTAGCTAGCCGCCTGTGTTCCATTCGTGCAACTGGCTTGTGGTTTGGGAAGACGTATGTGCGTATATGCGCAGCGCTGGCCCTCTAACCATGAAACTGCTGGAACGTTCAAGCACCATGAAGTTGATTTGAAGATGTGAAGTGAGGACAGTTCGGGCTACGTGGCGGGCCCGCGCTATCAACACGTCTGCTGGTGCGACGAGAAAGGCACTCCGAAGGAAAGGGAGTGAGAAGGAGGAGGAGGAGGAGGAGGAGGAGAATTGAGGAAGAGGCGGAGGAGTGAGGAGGACAGAAGAGCAGTCAGATGAGAAGTAGCAGCAGCAGCATAAGCAGCAGGAGCACGACCAAAAGCAACTGTGCCCACATGCCCTCTTGCAGACCACCGCCTGCTGCGCCCCCCCCCCCACCTGCCTCCTTCCCTCCTCTGCGGCCATCCGCCTTCCTCCCGGCAGGGTCGGATGCGGGAAATCGATCTTCGAGGACCCTTGCGGGCGGTGGACGTTGATATGTTTGAGCCTCCTAGGTCCAACATGCCGATTCGTTTCGGCCGGCTCCGGGGCCTGGCGAGAGCCCCAGAGACCGAAACATGTACAATATTTCAGCTGTGCTGTTGTATTACGACGAGGGCATATCTGGGCCAAGGTATGCTGACAATATCAAAGCCATTGCAGCTGAAGTCGAAATCTAAGTTTTGTTCAATCAAAGCACTGGCTCACCCCTCTCCAGAGAGTGCTGGTTTTGCGCCAAGCTGCTGCAGTGGCGAACGGATCCATGACACATGCAAGGGAAGCGGCCAGACAGACCAGGGGGGCATGAGAGAGATATCAAACATTCTACGCCCTGCGTGGTGTCAACAATCCTCCGTTTCTCGCCCGCCTCTCACAGGGGCCAAGGATCGCGGGCAACGATAGAGGATAGTTCTAGGGGGATGCATCGACCTCGAATGGATGATACATCGACGATGCATCGACGATGCATCGACGTTGCATCGTTGATATCAGGGCGATGTGCCGACTATGTGTACAGGACCCAAGGGGCGGTCTGCATCGATGGTGTATCGGCGATGCATGGGCAAACATGGGCAATGTATCGGCCACTCGAGGTCGATGCATCCTCCCTAAGCCTACCCCCCCTACGTGCCGCGTTGACGCGACGGCGACCCCGCCGCGGGCGTTCAAGGTTGAACGCCGCCAGTGGCCCAGAATCGGGCATTATGGAACAATCTGGCGATCGAGATGCCGCCGATCGTTCAAGGTTGAACGATGAGCGCAGAGATCAACGCTGACGACATCGCGACGCGAACCTGCCATTTCGCTGCTCCTCCAAGGATGGGGGCCGACCCTGCCAGGTGTTGCGGGGGGGGGGGGGGGACTGCCTGCTGGGGCGCCCGCCCAGCTGCGGAGCCGTGCCCGCGCCCAGGGCTTTCTTCGCGCGGGGGCTTGCACGCCTCCATGGCCGGGCCTGCGCTTTTCAGGGAGGATCGTGGATTGAGGGGCAGGGGGAGGAGGACCAGAGCAAACCCAAGACTCTCTAGCGATGTTGCAATGAATCCTCCTTCGAGCTCTCTTTGCATAGGCCCCAGAAGGGTTCGTCTCCACTCAGGGAAGTGCCCTGTTGGGAGACAGCCGTTTGAAAAATCGAGCCGTGCCATGGCACCATGCTTGAGCCTTTAACACCACGACTCTACCTTACTGTTGCGTCTTGAGGAGGGGGAGGATATGCAGGTGGAGGTGGAGGACAATGACGTGACGTAGTCAGGACGCAGCAACCATAGAACTGACTGTCCGCGCAGCGCAAAAACGACAATGACGAGGCGGGACAACAAGAGAAGATACGGAAAACGAGCAGGAGGGTGTGGGCGGCGCTGCGCTGGGTCGGCCGGGTCGGCCGGCCGCTCCATCGGTGCATTGGCAGGAGGCCGCAGCGATGTGCGTTGCGCTGCTTGACAGCGCCGGATGCTTGGCTCAGGCCGACTTTGGGCGTCAGGTAGAGGGGGTCGATCAATGGGCGGGCAGCGAGGGCTGCAGACAAGGGGCCCTGTAGGACCCCTCAAGGAGCCCTTTAGGGCCCACAAGGGAGCCTTGAGGGCCCGAGAGGAGTTCCTTTCTTCCCCCAATCATCGCCCCCCTCAAAGCGACACCCAAAGACTGCGCCCTAGTTAATCGCAGTTTGCTCGAAAGGCTTACGCCATCCCGCGGGCCCCCAGAGGAGGGATGCAGTCCACGGCTGAGGCCTCTTGGGGCCTCTCGGGAACCCTCTGGGGACCTCCTTTGGGCCTCTTGGGGGCCTCTTCGGGCCTCTTGGGAGTTTCGTGGGCGCCTGCGCCAGATGCTTGGCTCGGGCCGACTGCGCCCCAGATTATCGCAGCTTATATTTCCTCCTGCGCTTCTCGCTCTCTTCCTCCCCCTCCCCCCTCCCCGCTCTTTAGCCGTTCTGGCTCAAGCTACACCTGGCTATAGCGGGAGAAGGCCCAGAGCCCACGCTTGCAGAGCCCGTCCGCCAGAAGGCGCGGCAAGAGACACCCCCCAGAATGCCGAACGCGGAGAAGCTCGCGAAGAAGGCGCAGTACTTCGACAAGTTGGTCGATCTCTGCATCAACAGTAAGAATGGTGCCCTGCTGGTTGGGGTGGACCACGTGCGCTCGAAGCAGATGCAGGAGATCAGGATCGAGCTCCGGGGCAAGGCCGTAGTGTTGATGGGCAAAAACACGATGATCCGCAAGGCGCTTTTGCTCGGCGCAGAGAAGCACCCAGGCTGTGGTCTCGACCAGCTGAGGACGGGCATCAACGGCAACATGGGCTTCATTTTCGCCACGAACTGCCAGCTGGACGACATCCGCGAGACGCTGAAGAAGTTCCGGCTGCCTGCGGCGGCGAAGGCGGGGCAGCTCGCCCAGGTCGACCTCTCGCTGCCCGCCGGCCCAACGGGCATGGACCCGTCGCAGACGGCTTTCTTCCAGGCCCTCAACATCGGCACCAAGATCGTGAAGGGGCAGATCGAGCTGGTCGCTGAGACTCCGGTGCTGAAGGCAGGCGAGAAGGTGTCCCCTGGAGGCGCGGTGCTCCTCGGCAAGCTCGGGGTGAAGCCTTTCGAGTACGGCATGGAGGTGCCTGGAGTAGGGCAGCTGTACAGATCCGCCTCGCTCCTCCCCGCTTCCCCTCTCCCCGGACGGAGGGACAAGCGATCAGAGGGGGGAGGGAGGAGACCCAGGCACCCGATGTCTTGATTTCTTCAGGACGGGGTTCCTGGAGCTCTGGACCACTCCCCAGGGACCCTTTTTTTCGTCCCCGATCTTTCTCTGACGGCCCTCGGACCCAGCGAAGACTTTGGAGGCCGCGAGCGGCCGAACCCTCCATCGTGCTTTTCGCGCGGCAGGAGTTTGCCCGGGGTAAGAAGGAGCACAGTCAACCCGCATAGTAAGGATGGGCATCCTTCCCAAGGGTACCCTTTCATTCTTGCCTCCTCGGCCCATCCCTGGCCCCTTTTTTCGCGCCCCGCTCGACAAAGCTTCGAAACGGCCTTCCAAGGCCCTTGCATTCTTATCGCACATCCTTATGATAGGGGTCGACTGTACCGGTGTCAGTTTTCCGGTCCCCAGGTGCAACAGGTGTTCCAGGACGGCTCCACCTTCTCGGCTGCGGTGCTCGACGTGAAGCCGGAGCAGCTCGTGGGTAAGTTCCTGGCTGGCCTCAACAACATGGCCGCGTTCAGCCGCGAGATCGGCATCCCCACCGAGGCCGGCCTCCCCCACGCGTTCGGGAATGCTTTCAGGAACGCATGTGCGCTCTGCGCCGAGATCGACTTCACCTTCAAGGAGATTCAGAGGAGGGCCAGTTGTGACACCGGTAGTTGGCCTTCGGGGGGCCCTTCGTCGCCACGGCTGGGCGCAGCTCAGATGATTGGTGCGTCTGGAGACGCCGCAAGGGGTCTGGAGTCTGGGGTTACGATGTTCCAAACTACTTTTAGTCTTCACCACCTGAAAGAGTTTCGAGCACTAAGAAAGTACCGAAACTGGAAGGTTTTCACGTGTCGGGCCCTGGGAAGCGAGCGATACTCTCTCTCTACACTTCGCTGGTGTGTCGGGCAGACATTGTTTCATTACTTTGCTGGGTGCTCGGAATTTTTTCTGGGGTGTGTTCCTTAAGTACGACGGGAACAGCGTAAGTCTGGGGACCGCTTTTGAGCTGCTGTTGTCTCAGGTCGCCCTGCTCCGAAGCGGAGGGCGTCAACCATACATCAAGCCTGCGCCAGTCCTGGCCGGGCCGGTCTTGGGCCCAGGGATGGTGAGCACGACCTCGACCGGTGTGGGCGGTCTGGGGCAACGAGACAGGGGGGATAGGCATGGGGTGCATCGGCACCCCCAGGGGGTGTGATAACCCACCCCGCAGGAAGCTGCGGATTCGCTTTCGGGGGCCTATCGCCGATCTATCGGCGATGTATCGCCGATTTCAGGCCGATGTTCCCCCCTACGCCAGTCCCCCCCTATCGCTGCACCTCCGGTGTAAGGTTTGCTTGTGATTATCAAACGATGCCCCCCCCAGACGCTGAAACAAGAAACAGTTTGGACCTGGAATGGTTTCGATTTTTATAGGTCATTCCATGGATGTTTGTCCAGCGCTCCTCGTCCACGCAGGCGCTCTTGGAGGCCTTTTAGAGGGGCCTCGTTCCTTTTCTAGCGTTCCTTACTGCAGCAGAGTGACTGTATGCAGCTGGCGCCTGCCCAGGAGATGGAGCCGGTGAAGAAATTCCTGGAGGACCCCGAGGCGTACGCGGCGGCGAATCCGGTGGCCGCGGCGCCAGCGGCGGGCGGCGGCGGGGCTGGCGAGACGAAGGATCGGTTGCACGCAAGAGCGTTCCTTCGCTGGAATGGCGCTTGGCGTCGGATGCCTAGAGGTTCCGAGCAGGGACCGACCGGCATTCCTGTAGGCCTACCACGACATGGTCATGTTGCTTTAATGTCAAAACAATGTTCTTAGAACAAAGCCCATGCAGTGACACAAGACAGTCTCGACCAGATACTCGCGAAGAACATCCCATGCAAGTCACAAAAGGATGTTAGAGCATTCCTTGGTGGGCCTACAGGCAAGCCAGGACGCCTCGCCACTTCAAGGTTGGCACTGACACCCGTATCGGCGGCTGCCTCCACCGAGGGACGGTGATTTTGATCTCGGTGATGGTTGTAAGTCGTTCGGGCCTCTCATTGAAGACGAACATCTGCATGCACGAAAGCTTTCGGAGCTCCGCGCGGATTTGCTGGATCTGCGCTGGGTCCCCCCTTGCGGTGCCGCCCCTGGCGCTCTCGGTGCGCCAGGGGCCGGGGTCCAGCGCAGGAAGTCGCGCGGATCTCGGAAAGGTTATCTTCATGCAGTTTTTTGTCCCTCTATCTCAGGCCGCCGACTGATCACCACCAGCACCATAATCTGAGACCATCTTCCCCCAGTCGAGGCAGCTCTTGCGGGACGAAGCGCGGTGTAACGTAGTCTTCTCCGCCGTCGGGCACGTCTGCCCCAGCCAGGGAGGCTGGAAATATACCCCGACGTGCTGCTGTAGGGGCATAATTTCCAGCCGCCCCTTGGGCAGGCGTCCCCGACGGCGGAAACAGTTATCCGTAAGGGCTTCACCCCCTGCCGCCGGCTCCCTCTCTCGGATAATGGGCTATGCAAGAGCTAAATCATGAGGCCTCGGCGCCGCCGTGAAGCAGCATCGGCAAGAGAAGTTGAGATTCTGATGAGATTGGTGAACTCAGTGTTGCATTTTGAACTTGTCCCCGTATGCTGTGCACTGAGGTTTCCAATCTAATTTCGGACATGTGGCAAATCCCGCTGGTTTTGCAACCCTGACCCTGCTGATCTGCGTGAGGGGTGCCGCCGAATTCCAGAAATGTGGCAAATATCATAGGTTTTTCGACCCTGACCCGGCCGATCTGCGTGAGGGGTGCCGCCGAATTTCAGAAATGTGGCAAATCCAACTTGTTTTTCGACCCTGACCCCGCCGATCTGCGTGCGGGGTGCCGCCGAATTTCAGAAATGTGGCAAATCCAACTTGTTTTTCGACCCTGACCCCGCCGATCTGCGTGCGGGGTGCCGCCGAATTTCAGAAATGTTGCAAATCCCAATGGTTTTTCGACCCTGACCCCGCCGATCTGCGTGCGGGGGGCCGCCGAATTTCAGAAATGTGGCAAATCCCATGTTTTTTTTTGACCCTGACCCAGCCGATCTGTGTGAGGGGTGTCAATTCCGATCCCCCCAGAAAGTCTGAGAACCCTCACGGGTGTGCTAACCAGGCTGCTTTTCGGCTCCCCCTCGCGCGGTCTACGACAAGTAACAGTAAGCAGCATAAAGCAATATTGTAACAGTGGAGACTGGAAACTGGAACTGGCGCAGGGAACAGCAAACCTTGGTCCTACAGCCTGGTGGCCCCACAAGGTGGCAGGCGGGTTCTATACCGTTCTTTTCGGCCACGCGCAGAGGAGGTTAGGGGAAGGGGTGAAGGCTTCTTAGAATCACCCCTGCTTCTAAGAAGCCTTCCTCCCTCCCCCTAACGCCCTGCGCGCCGCCAATCTTCGCCCGCTACAGCAAGCTCCCTGTGTTGGTGTCGGTGCCAATTTCCAGGGCTCCCGCCGGTGTGCGGCGTCTGGGGGGGCGCGGGGGGGGTGGGGGGGGCAGACCAACAAGCGCGCGCCACGCCGTGTCGCATCGCGTTAGCGGCGACCAGGCAAACACCAGAGGTTGCCCCTGCCCGGCCCAGACTCGGGACGATCGGAATGGGTACGGTGATGGGTACAAAGACCGACAGCAGTTCTTGTCCATTTTGATTTAGGCTTCCTAGATGGGGTCCGAGTAGATGGGGTCGGAGGATCGGGCCGCATCGCCGATGCATCGACGATGCGGCTCGATGTGGAGACCGTGTTTCCCCACGCCGACGTCGCCAATGCATCGCCGACGTCGCTGATGCATCGACACTCATCGACATCACGGGCGTGATCGCGAATTCTACATAAACGAGGCCTTCGGCGTGGAGCAAGCCCAGACGCTCTCGCGACGCACAAGAATCAGGACAGGAGGCTGTTGGCAGGTTTCAGCCTACGGGGGCCCTCGCCGGGCCGGGGAAACGTCAAGGAATGACCCGCGATGAAAGACTGGCCCCGGGGAGTGTGTCGGGACTCGTTGGGGTTTCCGTGTTGAGTCAAGCAGGACATCTCATGTTTGGCAATGGGTCCTGAACGAAAGGGGTCCTGATTTTTTGTCGCCGTTGTCGGACTCGCGAGGCTCTCCACGGGCCCTGGGACATTCAAACAACTGCTCAGGATGAGCTGGTTTCCAAGGGGCCCGGTTCCCAACCCCGTTCCACTCAGAACACATTTCTCTTTAATCGGTTTTGCGCGATCCTTGCGCATCAGGGCTTCGGGGCACTGGGCCGCCCAGATGGGGTCGGAGCAGGTGGTGTCGGGGTGTCGCACCGCATCGCCGACGTCTCTGTGAGACTCAGTGGCTCGGCGACAAGAAGTCGGTTGTTCTCCATCCCGATGTCGCGCGTACATCGGCGTCCTCTCAGGTGCATGCTGAAGTCCGCCACAAACATCGGCACGAACGAATTGGATACGGAAGGAATGGGTGCAATGCCCAGCAGCAGTTTTTGTTAATTTTGAACTGGGCTCGCTGTCTGCGTCGCCGCGGACTGTGTCCATTTGAGACAGAAGGCCGCCTGCCCCACAGCGGCCGCTGATGTTACGGGACAACATGTACTGCTGGGCATTGTGCCCATGTTTTCGGTATCCATTTCAGGCGTCCAAACAGACCTCAGACTTCGCGGTGTTTGCCGCAGCGCGGCTCCCAGAACTATTGACCCCCTTTGGCAACCTTTTTTCTATTCCCAGCCGTTTTTGACGGTCCCGCGGCCACGCAATAGGGCGCCGAGAGCCGCAGATCGCGAAGCAGCACACCCGTCGTGTATGTTCGGCCGCGCGAGAAAGTCCTGGGAGGGCCTCGCTCTTGCGTGCAGCCGACAGGAGGAGAAGAAGGTGGCCGCTGTGGAGGAGGAGGAAGAGGAGGACGTGGACTTCGACCTCTTCGGCTGAGCGCGCGCTCTGCGGCGGACGCGTGGGCGGGAGAGAGCCGGCCCATCGATCCAGGTGCGGTGTGGACTGGCTCGCCAGCGAAGTGAGCACCCTCCTCCTCCGCCTCCTCCGCCTCCTGCTCCGCCTCCTCCTCCTCCTCCTCCTCCTCCTCCTGCTCCTCCTCCCCCTCCTCCTCCTCCTCCTCTTCCTCCTCCCCCTCCTCCTCCTGCTCCTCCTCCTCCTCCTGCTCCTCCTCCTCCTCCTCCACCTTTACTCTCGGCGGATGGAGATTCTTCGGATTCGTGCGCGCACCCTCGCCCAGGGCCTCTGCGTGTGTAGGGTGCCCCCCTGCACCACCAGGGTGTTTGGCTGAGATACGCCCTTTTTCCCCTCCGTGCAATCGCCATTCGCGTTTCTTCCCAGGGCCCGTTGCACTTCCACCCTCGCCCGTGAAGTTTGGACCCAGCTTCAGAGCTCAGTTTAATGAAGCAGACAGTTAATATTCCCTCACTCTAGTGCAGGATGATGGTTACCCAGAGTACCGGGATCGCGTTCACGCGGCGATGCCAAGGATGATGATTAGAAACACGCCCCCCCGGCCGGGACCGTACTTTGTGATCGTTCCTTCCCGCCCTCCTCGGGCGCGTGCCTGGACAGTTGAAGGGCCAGGCGGAGTCGAAGCAAAGCGCAAGCCCAAGATTCGGAATCAATGTTCCTCATCTTTTGCCCCACATTCTTTCATGAATCGTTATCTGCGGGTCTTGAGGGAAGCGGCTCCTGGGGTCCTGAGGTTTGCCTCCGCGCTCGGGCTCCCGGGGGACGGCCCAAGGGCCCAGGACCCCTTCTCTCGAAGAAGGGACACCTGCATTGAAGCTCCCTCGTCGTCGTCGTCGTCGTTGCCGCCGAGCCCACGGGCTCGAGGTCTCACCGCGAGTGTGTGAGATAGGCATTCAGGCAGTTTGTTGCTGGGGGCCCACACACCTCAGCAGGCGCGCACATTCGTTGCCCTAACTCCCTCGTGCGGCGGCTGGTCGGCGAGTGATGTCTCAGCTTCGCCTTCTCAGGTGGAATCCCATGTGGTGTTCAGGGTCGCACTTGAAGGAGGTGGTTCTGGAAACGCAGAATTACGACATAATCCTTCTGGCGGGGACCCACAATCAGGATCGTCGTCTTTGGGACACAGGCAGTATCTCGTCGTCCGGTTGCAGGTCGCCTTGTCGTGGAAGCCTCTTGGGGGCCCCAGGCGCCACTCAGTAACTCTACGTGTGGGTGCTCGGTGATCTTCGGCGGAGGCATGCAGGATCGACACATTCACCAAACCTGGCCATTTCCCACCGAGGCTAAAGGCAGGGCCCTGGGAGTTCGAGTGAAACCAGGCAGGTACGACGTCTGCGCCATCTCCCTCTACTTCCCTCCGCGTCCAACTGGTGTGTCTCAGCGTGCCCGCTACTTGAAGACAGTCAGCTTGCTGATCGCCTGGCTCGGGACGGTCCTCCAGGCTCTTCCTGTCCGCTGCACGCCGATCATCCTTTGTGACGCGAATGATGGACTGTGTACCCCTCCAGGCTGCAAGGGTGCGGTTGACGCGTCGGTCGTTAAGGCGGCCAGTCAGGAGAGGTATCGGGGAGGAGCAGGAGAGAGACTACGGGAAGTTCTGGGCCCCCATGGCTTCTTCGCGGGCGACATGGAGGGGGACAGGGCGGTGCCCACGTTTTTTTGGCAATGACGGGGTAGCTCGCGCACCGATTATTTCTTCTATCCACGGGGCATGCGTGAGCAGGTTAGTCAACGCCACGTTCTACATCACTTGGGGGCTACACTACAGGGTGTCTCGGGACCCTCCGCTCGTGATCATCTACCAATATCGTGTACAATGTCGTACAACAAACACATCGAGGGCCCGTCGGTGGAGGAGGGGAAAGCGCGGTGGGACAAGGGCAGGATGACGTCGGCGCTTCGTCGGGGACGCCATCGTCGGGAGTTTCTTGAGGCTGCCAGAGTTGAGCTAGATCGTGCCCCCTTCCCGTGGCTGAAGGAGAACGGATCCCCCGATGAGGTCTCACTATTGCAGGACAGCAAGTCTTCGGGGCCAGTGTAGTGCATGATGGATACTATCGGTTACAATGTTCTGAGCGTCGTACTCTGTTGCGGAAGACGGTGGGGCTGCGCGGTGCGAAGCTGCATGCGCATCCGCAGGAGATTCAGGAACTGGGCGCAGCATGGAAACGTCTCTCCCAGGAACTTAAATTTGTTCGCCGTCGCCACGCACGTGCACATCGGCCCCGGCTCGTTTCGGAAGTTTCGGAGCACAAGAAACATGGTCGACCAGTCGAGGTGATGCGCCTCGCCAGACGGGCCGCCAGGACGCGGCTCGAGCCCAACAAACGTGACGGCCTGCTGGTGGGAGGATCGCCTCCAATGTCCCGTGCCTGGCCCGATATATGGAGCCGAGAAGGGGGCTGCAGGAGGCATGGCGGCGGTAGAACAGGATTGGACGTCGTGGGGTGATCAGCGCCAGGAGCAGTTTGTACGGGATCCCTCGCTGGCTGTATTTGAGCTTGCCCAGGAGGATTTCGATAGGATCAAAAGTTACGGTTCCAGGACTCACTGCCCCTTAGAGTTGTGACACATGATGCTCGCGCCTGGCCGACGCATGCGGGGCTATGATCGTCGACGGGGGCGGGGGGCAGACGCGAGCCGTCCTACTGTTTGTTCATGTCTGTGGTTGTTCTCGATGGGCTTGAGTAGTATACGCTTGCATGACATTGCGCCTCTGTGCTGGCATCGGACGGAGGAGGCAGGGATAAAAAAGGCCAACAACTTGTCGGGACCCCTTGGGCGCCGCGTTGTACATGTGATGTCCTCGGTGGGTGAAGCCTTCTATGCATCGCTCTCACGCCCGTCTCCTGCGTCGCCGGGCCACGGTTTCTTCGAGAATCGGAGGAGGGGGGGCGCGGCATTGGCGGTATTAGCTGCAAGTTGGAGACTTAGGCAGTCTAACAGGACGCGTGCCCTCACCCTAAGGACATGGCTAACGCGTTCGGGAGTTCAGAGTGGGAGGAAGTTGGCGAGACGGTTCGCTTTCACGCCGCAGCGGGCGACCATGCGATCTGCCAGCAGAGATATAGGAACGCTGTGATTAGCGTGGAGGCATTCGGGTGCGACCTTTTCGTGAAACCAGGGGTAGGCAACGGCATGGGCGACCCGTTCGCGGTGGAGGCCTGCGTGGGCACTTTCTGTCGCCCCGTCCTCCAGCGGCAATATGACCAGCTGAGTGCAGATTCACAATCCCGGCTTCTGCACGCTAGTTGGGGTTCGCTTAGGTCCGACTTTTCTTTGTGCAAGTACGTGGAAGACCTGGATATGATTATGATTGCGAGCCCCGATATGTCTTTCGTTGAATTCATCGCTAAGCTAAAGTCTGCAGACCAGTTCCTCAATCAGAATTTGCATGCCTACGTCTACGGGCAGAACATGACTAAGCAGGAATGTCCAATGCATGTCTCGCGCGAGGGATACATATGCAAGCAGTTACTTCGAACGGTGGGGCGCCCGAGGACCGAGGTTCAACTTCAGGGCAAGGCTAAAGACAAGTTCGTTACCTAGGCCCGCCTCGTTCTATGAGTGACTCGGCGCGTGGTGACGTCCATCGACGGCGCGCTGCGGCACGAGGGGGCTTTGCTTGTTTTTTTTTTTTGTGGGGGGGGGGTGGGGGGCCTCGGTGTTCCCTGGAGGTGGAAGAGGTGCTCGTCTATTGGGTTGGTACAAAACTCGGTTCTGAGCTGCCTCGAGAGCTTCGTTCTGAACGCGGGCGATTACGATCTCCTCGATAGTTGTTTAGCAAGGCTCGGGAGGGTGGCGCTAGGAGGCGCGGCTGACTTCGAGGGGCCCCGCGTGGAGACTCTCAGTAACAAACAAACAGGTCCTCTCCCGTCTCCGTCTCGCGCCCTCTGAGACTGAGGTGTTTATCCGCAGGCTTGAGCTCTACCAGAGTTGGAGTCGGTGTCCTATGCATCATGGTCAGGTGTTGCGCGCTCTCTTCGGGGCTGCGGACGCCGGCAAGTTTCGACCTCGGCTTGTCGGGGGGCGACCGGCGCAGCGGGCATCTCCGTGGACTCGCCAGGTCTCGTCTGATCTCGACCGTGCCAGCCAGCGCTTGCCTTGTGAGGGCATGCGTCGAGTGGCAGAGGACCTTCGCCTGCTTGTCGATGAGGGCGCCTCGGAGGATTTTCGTATCATCGATATGACGGAGCTCCGCTCAGCCATCTCCTCGGCCCAGATTCCTCCACTTTCGTCTTTGGGGCGCGGAGAAGACAGGGGTGAATTTTTGGACTCTGGAGCCTTTTCTTTCATTGCGTTGAGTCCAAGGGGCCAGTGGAGCTTTCGTTCGCGTGCGGAGTCGTGGCGGAGCGGGCCCCGTGTCCGCGTGCGTTTGCCAATCGCAAGGGGCCACTGGAACGAATTCGGCATCGCCATCACCTTCCTAGTCCAATGCATGTCTCAACCCCGACTAACATGTGCATGCGCTGTCAGCAGACCTTCTCGAAGCAGGAGACTGCTGGTCGGCGCCTGGGGAGTTCTCTTTTTCGTGGGCATTGCGAGACCATCGGCCCGCGCTCGTTGGCCACGTTGCTGATTCCGTCCTCCCACGATTGCCCTGTCTGCGATTGCGATGGGGGCTGACATTATCGCGCTCTGTCGCCATTTGGTCGAACGCCGCCCTGCGCCTCTGCAGCCCTGCCAGCATCGACCTCCGATTGCCCGCGGTGGAAGTCGATTCGACCGCAGCAGCGCCGTCGCGGCGCAAGGGGCTAGCGGCGTCGGGCCCCGACTCCGCAGACAAGCAGGCCGTGGCCAAGAAGGCCAAGAAGGTAGAGAAGGGCGGCAAAGGCGGCGGCGACGGCGAAGTAATGAACGCGGCGGTCCGTCCGGTTCTTTCCAACGCGAGGGAGCTCGCGGGCACGGCGGCGGCGCCCCGCTTCTGCTTCGAGATAGATTCGGGGCGGCCGCTCGCGGCCGCGGGAGAGGCCGCGGGGGGGGCCTACAACGAGGAGTCCAAGGCTCTCCGCTCGAAGAAGGACAGCGGCGAGATCTCCAACGTCGTCTCAGTGGTCCTCCGCACCTCTCGATCGCGATGGCGGCGGCTCGCTACGGGGCGTCCAAGACCGCTCCAGAGCACGAGGAGCTGAAGCATAAGGAGCTGACCGCGCTGGAGCAGCGCATGCACGACCTTGCAGAACCGCGTGCACGAGGTGACGCAGGCGAACCTGAACCGGGCCATCCCCCACCTTCGCATCCGCACTCTGCCGAAAAAGGAGGGCGGGAATCAGAAGTCGACGATCGTGATGAAGTACGACCCTTCGGTTCCTCTCGGAGCCGACCTAGGCCCGATGTTCGAGGAGTTGATCGCGTCGGAGGGAGGGGTTCCGCTTCTCGGGTCAGCGCCCAGGGGTCCGCTGGAACGGGACTTGCTGAAGTGGTTAGATCAGGGCTGAGTAGCGGCAGTGGTCAGATAAGCAAGCAGTTGCAGTCTAGCGAGAGATGAGCAGCATGAACTAGTCAGGGTGCGGTTCCAGCCAGCATGCTCGAGCGACCGAGCGAGAAGCAGGTGACTTGGCAGGCTAGCCCGCTGCGGCCTACCGCGCCAGCACTGGAGCATCCGCGTAGCCGCGGTAGAGGCCGAGGGAGCGGACGGGGTGGGAGGTCCGGTCGTCGTGGGGGCGGTCGCGGGAGGGCGGGATGAGCGCCCTCGTTTTTCTAGTATCGGGCCCCGAAGGGGGCTGCGTGCCATCAAGGGGTCCCGATCGGCCAGCGTTGCCCTGTGCAGTGGGCGACGATCGCTGCACAGTCTCGCTGGAGTTACCTGTAGTAATTTCTACAAGTGCTCCCCCTCAGAGTTCAGCTCTCCTGTGCAGTCATGCGTGTCGCAGTGCATCAGGATTGCAGGGACTCCACGAGCTTGAGTTGAGCTGAATCGTTGTCGTCGTCGTCGCCGTCGTCGTCGTCGTCGTCGTCGTTGTCGTCGCTGTCGTCGTCGTCGCCATCGTTTGCAATTCAGGAGGGGAAAAACATACAGACACAATGTTTCGTCGATTCCCTGGAAAATATCGGAGCTGATGGGAAGTGTGGGGGGAAGACGAAAACCCAACAAAGATGGAAACATGTAGGATATCCTGTTATTTGTGTCTATTTGTTTGTGTGTCACAGGGCCCATTCAGAAACTCGCTGAGGGGGACCGAACGCGATTTGTGCTTCTGGGGCGACTGAGGAGGGGGTAGTGCTCGGGGGGGAAGAGCAAACATGAACAACCCCATCGTCGGTAAGAGTACCGTTCGGACCAGAGCTTTTCGCGAGTGGGGCGCATAAGGGTTGCTAGTGATGGTCAAGCGCGACGGCCGAGCGTATTGGGATTTGGCCGTTGGAATAACGTTGCTTCTCCCCCCAGCGACCTCCAACACCTACACGCAGAAGGTTTCTGACGCCAGCGCGCACTCTGGGCTTCACATCTTGATCACAGGAGTTGATGGGTCAGCCAAGGTTTCGCCACGCTTCCGCCCTTCTACTCCTCGTTGCCGCCCACCGCGCTTGGGGGGTCCGCCGAATGTTTGCCGCGTTGCCGCCCGTTGCCGCCCTGTTGCGGCTCATTGCGCATGAGGGTTTCGCCGAGGACTCGCCACGTTGCCGCGCCGTTGTCACCCACCGCGTTTTGGGGTCCGCCTTGGTTTCGTCACGTTGCCGCCTCGTTGCTGCCGCGTGCGCTGGCTGGGCGAGGATTCGCTACGTTGCTGACCGTTGCCGCAACGCTGTCGCTTGCCATAGTATACACCGCATGCATTAAACAATATAGCTGGCATCACAACTTGCACCCCCTGGCTTTCACATCCAGTTTACACCACCTGGCTTGCACGACGTTGCTTGCACCAGATAGCTTACGCCACATACGTTCAACCTCACCAGCTCCCACCACGTAGCCTACACCTCATAGCTTTCACCTCCACAGTGCAATAACACAATGTTTAGGGACCATGCTGGCTAACATATGTTCATTTCGCGCTTCATGTTGATTGGGCGCTGCGGGCGACTCGAAAACAGAGCGGCTACTGCTCACACGTAGGCGAAACCCGCAAATCAGGAATACAGACCCCTGTCACCTGACCAGCTAGCTCCGCTACCAATGCCTGTAGCACTCGAAACCCGCAAAGCACCACCGAGATTTCCACGCACACGAAGATAGGAACCAAATGATAATGAAATTGGTATGTTATTGTGATCGGACACAGTCGCACGTAGTTTGCATCGGCCTGGCAGTCCCATGTATCGGCATCCGAGTCACAACAGCAACGGGCGCACGTACGCATGAACATTGCCTCATACATCGCAGCGTACAAGTTTGGTACATTGGATGAGGATCTGTGCCGTCGACACCCTTTCCCCTGGCCTCCCTCCTCGCCTCCGCCTCCCTCCTCTCCTTCTCTCCTCCTCCTGCCCCTCAACCCCCACTATCCTTCACTCAGAGAGACGATGAGAGACGGCGAAGGAGGAGTCGGAGAGCCTCGAGCCTCGACTCGGCGACGGCGGCGACGACGACGACGACGACCGCGACGACCACGATGATTGGGCGCCTCCAGAGGCCCCAGAGGCCTCTGGATGGAGGTGTCCCAGAGGTGCCCCAAAGCGGTGGCAAAAAATCATGGCGATCGTCGAACCTCAGGCCACGATCCGCGGCGACGATGGCGACGACGACGACGGCGATGACGACGACGGTGACGACGACGACGACAACGATGGCGGCGCGATGGCGACGACGGCGACGACGCTGGCGCAACGGCGACGACGACGACGACGACGACAACAGCGGCGGCGGCGGGGACGACGACGACCCCGAAGACCACGCCGCCCGCCAGGACCGCCGTCTGGCCCGAGGGCCGTGAACTGGGAACTCGCCGAGTTCCGCCCACTTTAGGCGGCACGCGGCGCGCACGCCGTGCTGCAGCATCGGAAGCGCGTGCCTCAAGGCCCGCTCACGCCCTGCCGCGGCGAATACAAGCGGTCTGGCTACGGTGGGATGGGGCTTGCGATCGGCACCGCTGGGGCCTCGGGAACACGACACCGTCCTCGTCGGGCCTCCTCGGGGCACGGCGGAGAGCTACATCGAGGTCCCCACCCGCCCCACAGGGTGCCACCCAGCCTTCTGCAAACCACACCGTCCTGCGTCGCCGACTGCTGTCCTGCAGTCGCCGGGAAGGCGTTGTAGCTGCGCACGCCCTCAGATCGGGGTCTCTCAATTTTTACGCAAGGGGCGGTTTCGCCTCGTTTCGGGCCCCGGATCCCTCAGATCGATCTGGCTCGGACGATTGCGCGGAAAGATGGGGTCCAGGGCTCTTCTCGTGATGTTTAAAATGCTTATTTTTTCGCGACGTCGGATTGCATCGCGATGTCGGATCTCAGGTCAGGCAGACCCTCCGGGAAGTCCTGGCTGGCCTTAGCAGGGCCCACCAGCTGCCCAGGGCGGTCTCAACACCCTGGCGCCGCTGCCAGCGGTGCCCGAAGGTTGGGGTATTGAGACCGCCCCCGACTTTGCTGGGGACCTGTTGAAGCCAGCCCGCCCGACCTCTCAGTGGTTCTCCCGTGGCGCTTCGCGCGTGCTGCTTGTGTGTAGCCCGAAGCCTTACCAGGCCTGCTCACGCGTCCCTGTCCTGCACGTGCCTCACTTGCGTAGCTTGCTGTCGATTTGTCTACCCCAGTTCCTGAGTTTGCTCCCAATCTGGTCGCTTGGACAAGACAGGACAATCGGGGATACACCCCCTGGATGCTGTGCTATTTGGATGCGCCCCTCTTGTCGAAAGTTTCAGAGTGCGGGGGATTGGGTTCGCCATCCCCCGCCGCTGTTGGAAGCTCAGCGTCCGGCTATGTCAGTTCCACTGGGGATCTCTGCATCACATTTTCGTTGCTGCACAGGATGGTCAACTGACTCTGTACGCTTCCTGTCTTAGGTGAACTTGACCCGCTGACTGCACCCCATCTGCGCGACGGAGGAAACAACAAGGCACACAGGGCTCAAACTAAGCGGTGTTTGGGCGAATTCGTGGGCCGTTCTCGTTTTGTTTCAAAAACGGTGTAGCACGAGCCCTGGGAGAAAGCGTGCTCGAGGCCCGCTGCACCTCACGAGATACGTTCAATTCATGCGCGCGCGTGTACGTTGTTTTTTATTGGCGCCCTCGCGCAAACAGGATCTCCTGGCCTCGGATGCAGTGGGGGCGAGCATCAAGAAACCATATGGCCTTCGTCAGGTTACCCTGGGTTTCTTCGCTCCGCGCGCTGCGCGTTAGCTTGCGCAGCCGTTGAATGAGCTGCTGCGTTCAGGATGCTCTGGGTTTCCCCTCGGGCGCACCTCGCGCGCAGGTGTTCAGGGTTGGGTGTCTTGCGAAGGCTTCTTGCGGCCGCGCCCGCACTGTGGTCCGCATCATCCTCAACGTCATCGTCATCGTCATGATGAGCATCATCAGCAGCATCAGCATCATCAGCATCAGCATCATCATCATCATCACCATCATCATCGTCATCATCATCATCATCATCGTCATCATCATCATCATCATCAGCATCATCATTATCATCATCATCGTCATTCTCATCATCATAAGAATAATCATCAGCAGCAGCATCATTTTCTCCATCAGCATCAACATCATAAACTACGACCCCTGGGAAGAGGAGGTGCGCCGCACGGGGGACAACTACTTGGAGAGCAGTAAATACTTCAGGGACAGGCATGGTCCTTGTCCCATTCCCCCCGACAGCGAAGGAGAAGAGGGCGGCCACTTGGGCTATTCTGTGGTATGGCCCACTCTTCCAGCTGGTCGATGGCAGCTACTTCGGCGGCAAGCGGGAGGACGAAGGCATCACATGAGGGCGTGCACTTGGAGGAGGCGGCGGTGGGCAGCGGGGCCCATTTTCGGCAGAGGACGCGCCGCCGCACTGGGCTCGTGGGTATGACGCGGTGCTGGGCGCGTGGACGGCTGCCTTGGCTGGGCCTGCACGGCGAGCAGCGCGACTTGCAGGACGGGTTCGACACGTGCGTGTCCTTTGTCTTCCTCCGCCTGGGAGGTGCGTCCCCAAAGCGCCACGGCCCGAGTGGGCTCGGCCCCGCCAGCAGTGGAGGGGGCACGGACCTGGACGCGTGGAACCAAGCCGCGGAAGAGCACCATGCGTGCATGCGAGGACTCCGCAGGCACATCGCTGGCCGTACCCGGCCGATGCCATCACAACCTGAAGAGGATGAGGGGCGCGCACTCGTTGGCGAAGAGGGGGCAGCAACCCCACATGACTCCCGCAATCCTCCGAGGTACCCAAACCAATGTGTCCTCCAACTGGGCCAGCCCTAGGGGGCGCGGGTACTACTCGCAACAGACTGCCTCCTGATGCCGCTCGACAGCTGGGCAAGGGAGGCCGCTGAATCTGCGGCGGCCGACGCCGTGGCATGCGCGGCGGAGCGCAGCAAACAAGTTTCGCGACCGCGCCGACCCCGGGCGGACAGCGCTCCTGAGCGACGAGCTTTTGGCGGTCATCATGGACTGTAGCGTTCGATGCGAGGTATTGGGCGGCTGGCCTGGCCTCCTCACGGTCTCGCTGCTCGTCGTGTGGCCGAAGCCCTAGGGCGGCTTTCGCCCCGTCGGCTGGCCCCTGTGGCTCCTTCGCCTGCGGGGCCGTGTCCGACTGGCGGAGATGAAGAAGTGGGGCGCCGAGCTGAACGAGCCCCCTGGCCAGCGGCTTGCGGGGGGGCCAAGGCCGCGCGTAAGAAGAAACTGCGTGGTGGCAGGCGCTGCGCTTAGACCCATGCGCAGGCATAGGGCACTCGACA
The DNA here is from genome assembly GCA_963575745.1 of Prorocentrum cordatum. Taxonomy (NCBI): domain Eukaryota; class Dinophyceae; order Prorocentrales; family Prorocentraceae; genus Prorocentrum; species Prorocentrum cordatum. The sequence continues at coordinate 614,419 of CAUYUJ010008002.1, read as the reverse complement.
GTGGCCCTTCTCGCCGACCTCTTGAAGACCCACGAGCTCGTCGACGTCGCGATCATCCAGCAGCGAGGAGTGCTGGCCAATTGCCCCAGCGGTTTCCTCACGATGGCACCGCAAAGGGCCGCGATCTCAAGGCTTGGGCCCAGCTGAAGAGGGCGCGCGCAGACAGGGGACATGGCGCTCGGGCGGCTGGGCGACGCCGGCTTCGGGCCCTCGACGCGATGTGGGGTCAGGGCGATCACATGGCCGTTTCGCCCGCTGAAGCATTGGCGAGGCGTCGCCAGTTCTGCCCACCGGCGGCGCGCGGAGGGCAGGGGCGCGCGCCCCAGCGACTACATCGGCCGCTCGCTCGCCAGCGACCCCCTGCGCGACCGCGCGGCGCTGCCCGCGGTTGCGCCCGAGACGCTACAATCCGCGAAGGGCGTGAACGACGTGGGCGCGCTGGGCAGCAGCTTCAGCGCAGCGACGCAGCGGCTGCAGAGAGAAGGTCGGTCTTGACGCGCTGGCAGGGGCAGGGCCTCGGCGCTGGCCCTGGCTTGCCACGGGCTGGGCTGCGCGCCGAGAGTGCCGGGCCAAGCGCGCGACGGCGCGGGGCCCGCGCTCGCGACGCTGATCAGCGCCGGCCACGAGCGCGCGTTCTGGGGGGGCGCGCGATCGAGAAGATGACCCATCGCAAGCGGAACTAAAGGCAGATGGTCCAGGGGGTGAGCTCAACCACCAGCGCCGCGATGGGTTGCCTGTGGCCAGCTGCGCGCAGGGCTGCGATGGAGAGGCGCCCGGCCGCCTCGCCCACGTGCCCCGGGGGCTGCGGGGGGCGCGGCGCCATCCGCCACCTGGCGAGACAGCGCGCGGATGCCAACGAGGCAATGGGAGGGCGCGCAGTCAACGACGACGCCGGCGCGAGGAAGTCCCCAGACGACATCGCGCCCAGCGCGACTCTGGCCACGGCGCACGGCGGCACAGAGGAGGGGGCATTTTGGTTGCGCGGCCTGGCAGTGGAACATCTCGGACGCCTCCCTCGGCCCACTTCAGATGGGATTGCGAGAGAGGGGGGGGGGCGGGGGGGCGCTTCAGGCGCCGTGGGGCAGCCGCTGTCGGGAGATACCTTCACCGACGGGAGCGTCGCAGACCCCGCCGCCTGCGCGGCGCGCGCAGGTTGGGGCGCGATGGTCAGGGGTCGCGCAGGGGAGCTAGTCGCCCTGTTCGGACCAGCCCCATGGCCGCTTCCCCAGGAGTCAGGGCGGCTGAGATCGTGGCATGCGTCGAGGCATTCCGAGCCTGCATGCCGCTTATCCGTATCTACGCGGGTTGCCAGATGCTGGCGGCCGGCTTCGAGGTTGACAAGCCGCGGCGCATGCGGCGGAGGCGTCTTCGCCGAGAGTGGCGGGCCCGCTTTTGGGGGGCGATTGATGACGCCGACAAGGGGCAGGCGGAGATGCACGATGTGAGGCTCGCGCCATTGGGGGCGACACCCATGCAGGGCGAGTCGAGCAGCGGCAGATGGTAGGAAACCGCGCGCCTAATCGCAGGGCCCAACATGGCGCAGCCACGCATCCGCTTCACGAGGGCCTGCGGCGCCGCGGCAGGCGCCAGGGGCAGCCCGCGCGCCAGAACTTCCTTGATCGGCAGGGCCATGCTAGTGCTGCGCGATCAGCGCGCGGCCGAAGATGCAGCGGGCGGTGAGGCGTTAACTTCAGCCCGCCGCTTGCAATAGGGATGCGAGCTACGTCGGAAGGGCCGCCCGGGCTCGCGGCAGGCGCAGGAGGGCTGCGCGCGGCAGACTCCCCACCTGGATGGACAACGACGGCCAGACCCACTGGGCGCGCTCGAGGCGCTCGGGCAGAGGCCGACCAGTGGCGGACCCGCGGCCAGAACGCGGTGGAGGTCATGGCCATTTCCTTTCTGCAGTGGGCATTCCTCGCAGAAGGGGCCGCCCTCGTCGCCGGCCAGGCGGGCGGCGACTGCGCGCGCGCGGAGGGAGGGGGCGGGGGCGGCAAACGCCAAGACGGCGAGGCCAGGCAGCCACAGCGCCGCGGGTGAATTGGCACGCCAGCCGCGACGGCAACATCCTAAACCTCCACCCGCGCCGCCGCGGTGGACGCGCGACGCGCGCGGGTCGCGCGGGCGAGCGGGCGACCGCCCCGTCTGCGTGGCGCGCGGGGCTTGGACACAGGGCGTGAAGCTGGCCGGCCTGCCTGAACGCGCCAGCCAACGCTGGGCGCCCCCGGCGCGGCCGGGGGCGACTCCAGCGCGGCCCGGCGCCTGCGCGCTCGGCCGCCGGCCGCGCACCACGGCCGCTGGCGCGCAGAGACCGCCCCAGGAGCGCGCGGCGCGGGCCGGGCGCTCAGGCCGTTCAGCATGATCAGCGTCCGCCTGCCCGGCCCAGCCGATGCGTGGAGGCTGGCCGCGTGGAGCAGGCCCGCGCGCTCTGCGGTTCTGTCTCAAGGGGGGAACGCGGGCGCACAGATCGTCTTCGTAGCCGGGAACATGGACCGCTGCGCGAGCCAGTCCGCCCTTGGAAGCCTCCGCTGCGCGAGTGCTAGGCACATGCTCGCGGCGGAAGGCGTCGTGCTCGTGTCGAGCCTTAGGCTCCAGCGTGCGTGGGCGGTTGACTTCTGCCGACATGCTCGCGCCGAAAGCCTGCCCAGTGCCCAGAGCCGAATTCTCGCTTGTGCCTTAGGCACGGTCTACCGCTGCTCGCGAGGCGCAGTTGTCAAGGTTTCTTTCAAGTTAATATGTAGCGCTGTGGATGATGATGGTGGTGATCAGCATCATCATCGTCATCGTCATCGCCACCATCTTAATTGTCAGCAGCATCGTCATAACCCGAGCATCGCTACACCGATTTATTATCATCATCATAAACATCATCATCATCGTCATCGTAATCATCATTATTACCATCCCCACTGTCATCACCATTGTCAGCACCATCGCTGCCATCATCACCCTCATCATCGACATCGGCTTCCTCAGCAGCAACGCCATCATCATACGTATCCCCCCGTTGCCGCTCTCCTGCCCACCTGCGCCTCGTACTGTCTTCTCTTCTATCGCAGTCTACCTCCACCTTATCATCTCACGATTTCGCCTCCGTTGCCCGTCTTCATCGCCATCTTATCGACATGATTTTGTCCTTTGTCGTTTTTTGATGGTACTATCCATTCTCCCTTTTGCCCTCCCTGTTCTCCTTGTGATCACCGCACTCTACCTCCTCGAGCTTTCCGTTTCCGCATCGCCACTGCCACCTCGACGCCTTCCTCGTTTCCTTGCTTCCCGCACCGCCATGTCCCCCTCGCCCTCCTCGCCCTCCCCGCCCTCGACATCGCTCCCCCCAGGCCCCCCTTTTCGCAGCATTTTTGGGCTCGAGCGCTCGAGCGCCGCTCCCCCGCCCAGTTTTCACGCGCGCCCCCGGGCGCCACCCTCCGCGGCTTCCCGAGGCCGCGGCGGCGCCGCCGCCGTCCGATAGCCTAGGGGAGGCACAGGGACTGAACGCGTCCAGGAACCTCGGACGCCGAACCTCCCCATATAACTGCGCGCCGCCAACCGCGAGACGTCCTCTTTCCAACAATGCGCGGGCACGGCCGAAAAATGCGCCCGCCGTCGCCGTCGCCGTCGCCGTCGTCGTCGTCGTCGCCGTGACGTCGTCGACTTTGTCGACGCCGCCTCCCACGTCGTCGCCCACGACGCCGTCGTCGTCGTCGTCCACGTCGGCGTCGACGTCGCTGCCGCCCCCGTTTCTGACATCCGCCTGTATGAACCCGACCATTTCCCCAAGGTGGTTTTTCGTCCCAGATCCTTCTCTGGTGGTCCTGGAGCTCTGACCGGCCCTCGAGGCCGAAATCGATGGACGAACGCCAGTTGCACATTCAAATCACCGGATATCCATAGTAGTCGTCGCCGCCGCCGTGGACGTCGTCGATGCCGCCGCCCCCCACGTCGCCGTCGTCGTCGAAGTCGACGTCGTCCACGTCGTCGTAGCCATCGTCGTCGCCAGCGTCGTCGCTGTCCCCGTCTCCCTTGCCGTCGTCGTCGCCGTCGCCGTCGACGTCAGCGTCGGCGTCGGCGTCGTCGGCCACGTCGTCGACGTCGTGGCACCTCGGAGCGGCGGCGCGGCCGCGCAGCAGAGCCATGATCGCGTTCCGCGCCGCCGCGCGCCCAGCGCTGCAGCAGCGGGCGCGGGCCGCTCCGCAGGGCGTGAGGGTGTGGAGGCTTCCGCCCGGCCAGAGGGAGGGGAGGAGGCAGGGGAGGAGGCAGGGGAGGAGGCAGGGGGGGGGGGAAGGGCGGGAGGGGGGAGGGCAGGAGGGAGGAGGGAGGGGGAGGAGGGACGGGAGGAGAAGGGGGAGGGCAGGAGGGAGGAGGGAGGAGGAGGGGCGGCGGGAGGAGGGAGGGGGGGGAGGGTAGGAGGGAGGAGGGCAGGGGGGAGGTGGCGGCGGGAGGGGGAGGGGAGGTGAGGCCTCCTGCCGGCCAGGGGAGGGGGCGGGGCAGGAGGAGCAGGGCAGCAGGGCAGGAGGGGCAGGGCTCATTTCGATTCCTTGGACTCGGTTCGGTTCGGTTTGGCCTGGTGGATTCGGTTCCGGGCTCTCCCGGAGGGGAGGAGGGAGGAGGAGGGAGGAGGAGGGAGAAGGGGTCAACGACATGCCCATACATATCTCCGGCGATATATTTGTGTTTGTCCATTTGGGCCTTTTCCTCGACTTCGGCCCACTGCCCGGGCCCCAGGACCATCAGAAGTGGATCCAGAATGAAATATGTGCCCTGCGGGAAGCGGTCAGGACCTCTGAGGTCGCGTATTGGGGGACTAGTCATCAGAGTAGGGAACGGTGCCGATACCGCTGCTCGTCCTCGGGAGCCCTCGTCGCCATGGCTGGACTTTCTTCGATATTCTGGTCACAGGCCCGGGGTGTAGCAGAAACTAGATGTATTAGTTGTCCCCGCAGGAGGGAGGAGGAAGGGAGGAAGGGGAGTGGACAGGCAAGCTAGGAGCGCGCGCAGGGAGAGGGGGGGGGGAGGACCCACTCGGGTGCCCCCACACCGAAGGAGAAGGGAGGAGGAGGAGGGGGAGGAGGAGGAGGAGGAGGAGGAGGAGGAGGAGGAGGGATGGATCGTAAACTCTGGGCCCTCGCCGGGCCCAGGGACCGTCAAAAGGCTGCCTATGGGCGAAACATCGCTCCCTGGGGAAAGCGTCGGGACTTCGGGGAGTGAGTTGGATGAGGGTGAGCGGCAGGAGAAGGACGGCAAGGCGGAGGAAGGAGGGGAGGAGAGGAGGAAGAGGCAGTGGTGGTGGATGCCCTCCTCAGGAGAGAGATAGGAATGGAGGGGAGGATTGGGAGATCGACGGTTGAGGTTTCGTGCGCTTTCTGGAAGTATCCCGGCCTCCTGGTCGCCGGGGCTGGATTCACGTCGGACTCTTGGCCAGAACGCATCCCAGGATAGTTCTGAGGTTATATCTTTATGAGGGGACTTAGAGCCACACGTACGGATCATACACGGATCTCTTAATAGAAACATGTACTTCATTAGCTAGCGTGAACAATATACGTCAACACCATGCGCATGACGCACCTACCTAACTCAGGCGATCGCAAACATGGATCAAGGGGGCGTGGATTAGCGACGGGTCCCGTTTCCATGGGAAATCGCGAATTTTCGCCGCCGAACGAGGCGGCACCAGCCGCATATTGGGGATGCCACTTCCCTCGCTCCATGGATTTGGCGACCGCGCGCCAAATCCATGGATCGCTAATCCATGTTTGCGCGCCCCCGAATAGCCTACGTAAAGCCAGGCCTGAACACTAAACCAAGAGGCCTGTAGATGAGCACCAGACTTTTCGAGCACATTCGCAGCAGCTCCAATGTTGGGACTACTCGCAGCAACACGTTGTTTTGAGGACCTTGCCTGGCGTGGATTGCCGCGCGAGCCCTGGAACTTGGGCCACGAACGGGGTCAGTTAGGCAGGCCCGGGGCGAGGATACATCGCTACTCCGCAGCGCTTTCAGTGCGCTCTGGAACGTCCTGGGATGGCCCTGGCGCCTGGCACGTCCTCCAGACCCCGCCAGTTCTCGGAGATTCCCGACTTGTCCTCATCTGGAGTTGTTTTCGTGTTGCCTTCGTCTCCGTCAGCACGCGCACGACGTGCATGAGGTAGATGGCCAGCTCCCTCAATCGTCCACCTCTCTCCTGCCGCTCACGGTTCTCTTCCTCATCCTGCCTTCGGAGCTCATTCTGCCGCGCATGCAGCTTGTGGTCCGTGCAGTCCCATCAAGGTTCATTCGCTGAATCCGAGCCGAGGGGGAGGAGAGAATATGGAAAGGAATTGACTCCATTGCGGTGCGATCTCAGAACGAAAGTACAACTTCGGACACACAAACTACGAGGAACTCCTCGGCGGGTCCGCAGATCCTCGAGCTACTGCCCGTCCTGGAAGCGCTGTATGTGTCGGAGATATGTGTGGGTGTCAGTGGGGCACCACCGAATGAGGAAGAAACATGAATCTAGGCCTCCGAGATGGGGTCGGAGTAGATGGGATCGGAGGATCGCGGCGAATCGCCGATGCATCGCCGATGCGGCTCGATGTAGAGCCCGATTTCCTTCTCGTCGACGTCGCCGAGGCATCGCCCACGTCGACGGTGCAACGCCGATGCATCGCCGATGTATCGACGATGCAGCGAGATCCTCCGACCTCGTCTACTCGGACCTTATCTAGGAGGCCCCAAATAATGATGGAGAAGCATACAGGAGGAGGCTTAAGAAGGAGGTGGGAGTGAGGAGGAGAAGGAGGAGAGGCGGGGGGCGCGGAGGCTGTTCTCGACGGCCGCCCTCGACGACAAGGTGGCGTCCTTCAAGGTTCGGTGGTGCCGAAGGGGGCCGGGGGCGGCGGTGGCGGCGGCCGCGGCGGCGGCGTCGTCGTCGTCGTCGTCCCAGACCTCGGACGTCGTCACATTTCTGCTCAACCTACTACAGTCAACCCGCATAGGAAGGATGGGCAACCTTCCCAAGGGTACCCTTGCATCCTTGCCTCCTCGGTACATCCTTGGCCGCTTTGGCTGGCTAACCTCGTTCGAAAAACGTTAACGTGGCACTCCAAGGCCCTTGCATCCTTACCGCGCATCATTATTATACGGGTTGATTGTAGTTGTTCAACATTTCTGCATCTGGATGTCCGTTTCGGGCACCAGGACCGTCTGGCAACGATTCTGGGTAACATTTGTCGAGACGGGCCACGCATTGAACACAACACGACGTCGCATGTCTAGGCAGTCGCCCTTTCATCGCCGTTTTGGGATCAGAGTCGCCACGGCTGGATTCGCTTCGATATCCTGGCCATTATGTGCCCCATGAGAGGTATAGAATTTCCTGTCGGGATCCGTTTGCCTGTTGTTGGTCCCTCCTTTGGGGCCCTCGTCGCTATGGCTGGATCCGCCTCGAGGTTCCGGCCAGGACGTAGCAGACCATCGATTCCGGAGGGTCCGCCAAAGACGCACACTGGCCATTCGTTGAAAGCAGGAATTGCTCGAGCCCCAGATCCCAATATGAGCCAGCATCTTTCTGAGTCCGGCATTCGAAGCGGCTTCCAGGGCGGCTCAGAAGACAACGTGCTTTCGGACGGGGCTAGGACGAGGATCCATCCGTTCCAGAGGGTTCTGGAACGCTCTCAGAGCGTGCTGGAGCGCTCTGAGAATGCCGCGGCGCACGAGACATCCTCCAGAGCCGCCAGATCTCACAGATCCCCGATGAGTCCTCGCCCGAACTTGTCCTCGCCCTGGCTTCGTCTTCTACTTTCTGGGCGCCTGCCAGCTTCTCGATGTCTTGACCTGCTTCTTCCGGGTGGCCTGCAGGCGCCCGTCGGCGGCAGGTCTCCGCCAGGGGAAGGCCCCATGCACACAGCACCCTGGGCGGCGCTCGGTGCGCCGGGCCCCCCCGGGCGCGCGAGAACTCAGCCAGGCAGGGGCGCGCGGGGAGGGGTCCCGCCATGGCGGAGATCAGCCGTCCGTGTGCTCTTCAGTTGTGTTGGAGGTGTGTGAGGAGTGTGTGAGGTGTGTGTGTGTGTGTGTGTTGAGATTCGGATGTGCTATGAGACTGGGATGGAAATTACCAATGCCCTTCCTCGTTTTCACCTTTTCTGGCCTCATGGGAGGCCCTCGTCGCCACCGCTCGATTGATCAGGACGCACCCTGGGAGAGGTCTGGGGAATAGTGGTATCGGTACCTGTTGGTTTCCCCCGTAAGACTCGGATGTGCTATGATATGGTTCGGCGGCGAAATCTGAACCCCATCCTCGTCGATCAGCGGTTCAGGCAATTCGATGGACGGCGGCGACAGGGTTCGGAGTTCGTCGAACGCGGCGGCAAGACACGAACTTTACCCCCGCCTCCCATCGATTCGGGAGAATCGATGGTTGGTGGGGGCAGGGTTCGGATGTCGCCACCTAACACTAGAATGTATTATTTCGTCGCTTCTCTCATTCCGTCGGCCCATCTTGCATCATTGGTGCTACATGTTCGTGTGTTCGTGGCGAGCGAAAAGGTGAAGGAGGAGGACGAGAGGGAGGAAGAGGGGGGGGATGAGGATGAGGAGGAGGTCTCTGGAGAGCTTTTTGTGTCAAGTTGGGGCGAAACTGGTTATGGACAAGGCGCCTCTTTAGGAGTCGCTTGGGGTCTTCTGGGAGGCCTCTCGGGGGCCTCTTGGCGGTGCGCTCTCGTTCGAGGATTGAGGGTCGTTGAAGCAGAGGGGGGAGAAGGAGGAGCGGGAAGAAAGAAGAAAGGGTTGGTGAAACGATAGGAGGCCTCTTTGGGGGCCTCTTGGTGGTATGTCTGACACCTCCTGAAGCGGTACGAGGGCCTCTTGGGAGTCTCTTTAGGCCTCTCGGGGGCCTCTTGGCGGCTTTTTGGGGACTTCTTGGGGCCTCCAGGGGACCTCGCTGCGCCTTGAGCTCAAAATGTCCGCTCGGGTCCCTCGTCCGGGTCCGCTCTTGGAGCTGTCTTGGGAGGCTCTTCGGCCATCTTGGAGGCCTCTGGGGCTGTCTTGGGGCCCTCTGGGTCAGTTGTGGGCGCTCTTGGAGGCCTCTTGGGTTGTTTTGGGGCGATCCTGGAAGCCTCTTGGGCCGTCTTGGAGCGCCGGGAAGCCTCCAAGACGAGAACGCCAAGAGCCGTCAAACATGAAAAGAAAGTCGCTAATTCCTCTTGGGAGGTCTCTTGGGGACTTTTGGGGGTCTCTTGGGGCCTCTCGGGGGCCTCTTGGGGGATTCTTGGGAACCTCTTCGGGCTTCCAGGGGACCTTTCTGCGGCTAAGCTCGACATGTCCGTTAGGGTCACTTGTCTGGGTCTGCTCTTGGAGCTGTCTTGGGAGTCTCTTCGGCCATCTTGGAGGCCTCTGGGGCTGTCTTGGGGCCCTCTGGGTCAGTTGTGGGCGCTCTTGGAGGCCTCTTGGGTTGTTTTGGGGCGATCATGGAAGCCTCTTGGGCCGTCTTGGAGCGCCGGGAAGCCTCCAAGGCGAGAACGCCAAAAGCCTTCAAACATGAAAGGAAAGTCGCTAATTCCTGCCTCTGTGGAGCCTCTTGGGAGGTCTCTTGGGGTCTTTTGGGGGTCTCTTGGGGCCTCTCGGGGGCCTCTTGGGAGCTTTTTGGTGGCCTCTTCGGGACTCCAGGGAACCTCTCTGCGCCTGGAGGTCGAAATGTCTGCTCGGGTCCCTGGTCCGGGTCCGCTCTTGGAGCTGTCTTGGGAGGCTCTTCGGCCATCTTGGAGGCCTTTGGGTTTGTTTTGGGGCCCTCTGGGGCCGTTGTGGGCGCTCTTGGAGGCCTCTTGGGTTGTTTTGGGGCGATCCTGGAAGCCTCTTGGGCCGTCTTGGAGCGCCAGGAAGCTCCCAGGGCGAGAACGCCAAAAGCTTTCAAACATGAAAGGAACATCGCTAATTTCTGCCTCTGTGGAGCCTCTTGGGAGGTCTCTTGGGGCCTTTTGGGGGTCTCTTGGGGCCTCTCGGGGGCCTCTTGGGGGATTCTTGTGAGCCTCTTCGGGCTTCCAGGGGACCTTTCTGCGCCTTGAGCTCAAAATGTCCGCTAGGGTTATTTGTCTGGGTCCACTCTTGGAGCTGTCTTGGGAGTCTCTTCGGCCATCTTGGAAGCCTCTCGGGCTGCCTTGGGGCCCTCTGGGACCGTTTTGAGTGCTCTTGGAGGCCTCTTGGGTTGTTTTGGTTTTGGGGCGATCCTGGAAGCCTCTTGGGCCGTCTTGGAGCGCAAGTAACCCTCCAAGGCGAGAGCGCCAAAAGTAAAAGCTAATTTGTGCCTCTGTGGAGCCTCTTGGGAGGTCTCTTGAGGCCTCTTGGGGGTCTCTTGGGGCCTCTCGAAGGCCTCTTGGGAGGTTTCTTGGAGGCCTCCTGTGGCGTCTTGCAGGTGCTTTGGGCTGTCTGGAGTCCATCTTTGGCGTCTCGGATCGCTCTTGGGCCGTCTCGGGCCATGTTGAGCTCTCTTGGAGGCCTCTTGAAGCGCTCCTGGAATGGTCTTGGGAGCCTGCTGGGACATGGCCAGGACCTGCCCGAGACTTGGCCGGGATCTTGCCGGGACCTGGCCAGGACTTGCAGGGGCATTTTTCGTCCGTGGCCCCCCAGGGACGGCCCGGCGCGCGCGAACTAGAATATTGTGAACCAGTCACCAGAGATCTTAGCACGCCCTTGGCCCGTTGGGCTGGCGACTTTGTCGAGGCATCCTTAGTAAGGGCGTCAAGCGACATGGATGAGAGCGGCGCGACCGCACTTTGTTATATATATATATATGTATATATATATATATGTTTTTCCCCACCATCCTGTGGTGTTGGGTCCTCGTTTTGAAGAGCCGGTGCCCCGCGTCTCTCCTTCCTCCTCCCCCTCCTCTCCCTCCTCCATCCTCCCCCTCCTTGCCACTGCTCCTGGCACACCTCTCACACGTTGCGTAGCCCCATAGGGAGCTCCACCGAAGGCCCCAGTGGGGGGGGTCGCATGCGGTTCCCCCACCCAAGGCAGCGCTTCGTGGCCCCATAGGGAGCTCCGCCGATGGCCCCAGTGGGGGGGGGTCGCATGCGGTTCCCCCACCCAGGGCAGCGCTTCATGTCCCCATAGGGAGCTCCGCCGATGGCCCAAATGGGGGGGGGTCGCATGCGGTTTCCCCAACCACGGCAGCGTTTCGTGGCCTCATAGGGAGCTCCGCCGATGGTGCCAGTGGTGGGGGGGTCACATGCGGTTCCCCCATCCAGGGCAGCGCTTCATGGCCCCATAGGGGGCTCTGCCGATGGCCCCAATGGGGGGGGGGCGGGGGGCGCATGCGGTTCCCCCACCCAGGGCAGCGTATCGTGTCAGCGCTTCATGGCCCCATAGGGAGCTCCGCCGAAGGCCCCAGTGGGGGTGTTTGCATGCGGTTCCCCCACCCAGGGCAGCGTTTCGTGGCCCTATAGGGAGCTCCACCGAAGGCCCCAATGGGGGTGCCCGCATGCTCCCCCCCACCCAGGGCAGCGCTTCGTGGCCCCATGGGGAGCTCCACCGAAGGCCCCACAGGGGGTGTTCGCATGCGATTCCCGCACCCAGGGCAGCGTTTCGTGGCCCTGTAGGGAACCCCACCGAATGCGTGTCGTACAAAGACGGTACTCACAACTGCACATGGTTAGGTCCTTCGCCAGGCTAAGTACGTTTCCCAACCTGTGGTGTTGGGTCCTCGTTTTGACGAGACGGTGCCCCGCGTCTCTCCTTCCTCCTCCCCTTCCTCTCCCTCCTCCATCCTCCCCCTCCTTGTCCCTCCTGGCACACCTCTCACACGTTTCGTAGCCCCATAGGGAGCTCCACCGAAGGCCCCAGCGGGGGGGGGGCGCATGCGGCCCCCCCATCCAGGGCAGCGCTTCGTTGCCCCGTAGGGAGCTCCGCCGATGGCCCCAGTGGGGGGGGTGCGCATGCGGCTCCCCCACCCAGGGCAGCGTTTCGTGTCCCCATAGGGAGCTCCGCCGATGGCCCCAGTGAGAGGGGTCGCATGCGGTTCGCCCACCCAGGGCAAAGCTTCGTGGCTCCATAGGGAGCTCCGCCGATGGCCCCAGTGGGGGGTGGGTGGGGGGGGGGAGTCGCATGTGGTTCCCCCACCCAGGGCAGCGTTCGTTGCCCCATAGGGAGCTCCGCCGATGGCCCCAGTGGGGGGGGGTCGCATGCCGTTCCCCCACCCAGGGCAACGCTTCGTGTCCCCATAAGGAGATCCGCCGATGGCCCCAGTGGGGGTGGTCGCATGCGGTTCCCCCACCCAGGGCAGCGCTTCGTGTCCCCATAAGGAGCTCCGCCGATGGCCCCAGTGGGGGGGGGTCGCATGCGGTTTCCCCAACCAGGGCAGCGCTTCGTGGCCCCATAGGGAGCTCCGCCGATGGCCCCAGTGGGGGGTCGCATGCGGTTCCCTCACCCAAGGCAGCGTTTCGTGGCCCCATGGGGAGCTCCGCCGATGGCCCCAATGGGGAGGGTCGCATGCGGTCCCCCCACCCAGGGCAGAGTTTCGTGCACTATAGGGAGCTTTACCGAAGGCCCCAGTGGGGGGGGGTCGCGTGCGGTTCCCCCACCCAGGGCAGCGCTTCGTGTCCCCATGGGGAACTCCGCCGAAGGCCCCAGAGGGGGGGGGTCGCATGCGGTTCCCCCACCCAGGGCAGCGTGGGTCGCATGCGGTTCCCCCACCCAGGGCAGCGCTTCGTGGCCCCATAGGGAGCTCCGCCGATGGCCCCAGCGGGGGGGGGGTCGCATGCGGTTCCCTCACCCAGGGCAGCGTTTCGTGGCCCCATAGGGAACCCCACCGAATGATTTGCTCACAAAGACGGTATTCGCAATTGCATATGGTTGGGTCTTCCGCCAAGCTAATTGTTTTTTCCTCTCTCTCTCTCTCTTTCTCTCTCTCTCTCTCTCTCTTTCTCTCTCTCTCTCTCTCTTTTCTCTCTCTTTTCTTCCAACCTTCACGACACAGCGTAAATCAGCATGTTGCATCTCCAAACGACCCAGTGCAATACATTGTCATATACTGTGATAGATTGCAAAAACCATGCGAAGCAATTCAATGCAAAGCGAAGCAGTGTGGTGGAAGTAAGGGAAGACACGGTCGTACGATTGTGAAGCACATCGATGCGGAGCAATGCACATCAAATCAATGCAGTTCGAAGCAAGGCAATGCAGCACAACGCAGCAGAATGCACAGCAATCCATTCAATGCAAAACATCCAAACTCGAAACCAATGCAACGCACAGCAGCTGGATTGATTGCATGCACGTCAGGGCAACGCAACGCACAGCAATGGCACGCAACGCAACGCAACGAACAAGCAACGCCGGCAAACCAATGCCAAGGTACAGCATGGTAGCCCAATGCAAGGCAAAACAAGGAATCCTGACAAGCCCCATCAGTCTCCCCGACGAAGCCCTCAGGGAACCCTCGAGGACTCAGCGGCGGGACGGTGCATGATTGCCATCGGCCTTCTTGCATCAATGAGCCATCGTAGGCGAAGTCTTCTCAGGGCCAGTGCCGTTCTCCGCCACCTCAAGAGGCGCATATCGAGAAGCACTTGCCCGCGGACGGCAAGGGCGTGTGCTTTGCCACCGCCTGGCTTGCGACCGACAACGTGTTCGTGGCGCTGATGCACGACCACTTCCCCAAGGCCCTTCCCCACTCGATCGGGCCCGTTCGATTTCAATCTCGCTTGGCTCGATCCGATTAGTGTTCGATGTGCGACGATCCGATGCGGGTCGATGCTTGTATGACATTGTAGTGAGTCCTGGCGCGGCCGATTCGACTCGGTTTCGATTACCTTGCGGGTTGAGTCTGCCCAAGATCCTAAATGGCATGACTTTGGTGGCCATCGACACGATGCACCTGTTTGACACGACCCGCCCGTGCGCCGATGCAGTCGAGAAGAAGTACAACAAGAAGGCTCTGTGGAAGACCGTCGATGGGGTCTCCACCCGTGAAGAGTTCAACGCGAAGTACGGGGACTGCGAGGAGATGGACACTGCGGACTTCGATTTCGTCAGCAAGGTGGAGCCGTTCCAGCGGGCCCTGACGGAGTGCAAGAAGGATATCCTCATCACGGGCCGCCGCATGGACCAGGCGTCTGGTTTTCGGGTCATAGTTCGATATAGTTCAGTTCGCAGGCGACACTCTGTTCGATCTGGTCACCACAGGAACGCTCTCGGCGAGGCGCACCCGCTTGAACTCACCCAGAGACTTGGAAAACCGTTGAGATCCGAAGAAAGCGTCCGAAATCACGAACCTCCAAGTCCCTCAGCTTATCAGTGATGGAAATATGGAGTCGGCGGCGCCGGAGGCGCCGACATTGGTTCCCGCGCCGATGCAAGACATCCGCGCGGATTTCTTGAAGTGCATATGCAGTTCGTTCTTCCTCCAAGGCGGCGCAGCGCATCTCGCTGGACGTCTGGGAGGACGGCAAGCGTACGCTGAACCCGATGGCAGAGTGGTCGTGGAGCGACATTACTGCTTATGCGGACGCCCATGGCGTCCCGGTCAACGAGGGCCACAGCTACGCTTACCGCGCGCAGGCGCCGATCGAGGCCACCAAGCGGCACCTGCCGGACATCAGAGGAGGAAAAGTCATACAGATACCGCCACCCTTTGCCACGACTTCGTCTTTTTTGGACCTCCTTGGAGGCCATCGAAGCCACGGCCGGAGTCGCCTCGCTATTCTGGTCAGGACGCACCCCTGGAGAGGTCCACGGAGTATCGTAAGTAGCGGTATCGATACCATCTGGCTTCCCCAGGACCTCCCGTGGGAGAAGGTGCCTCTGGGCAAGCCGTTCTGGCAGTGCTCGGAGAAGGATTGGCGGCGCGCACAGTTCAGAGGAGGGCCAGTTGAGACAGCGGCAGTTGGCCTTCGGGGGCTCCCTCGTCGCCACGGCTTGACGCAGCTCGTGAAGCCGGTGCGCTGGTCCCCCGGGAGGGGTCCAGGGACGGGTTTTCAGCTGCCGCTGCTTGAACTCGACCTTCTGTGACACGGGGGGGGCGGCGCCAAGGAGGCGGGCGTCCAAGCAGTCGGTGGGGCCTCTCGGATGGCAGCGAGGCCCCGGAGGCTTCGGAAAAGGCTTCTTGGCACATGGGTGGGCTTCTTAGATCGAAGAAGAGCAAACTGCACAAACATCAGGTTTCGGAGCTCCACGTGGATTATTTCTTGCATCGGCGGTGGGCCCCCCTGGGGCTCTCCGCGCGCCAGTCAGGGGATGGCAACGCAGATCCAAATCTAAGCAGCCTGTTGGTCCTCTATTGGAGGGGTTGTCCAGCTCGCGCCACCCTCGTGTGCGCGCCGCCAAGAGGAGATCAAGGGCGACCCCCCGGCGCCCATCACGTACGTGTTCAAGTCTTTCGGCGACATCCACACCACCGTGCCCGTGGAGCCGCACGAGAGCGAGCGCACGGGGCGCTTCGTGCGGCAGGCGAAGACGGAGTGCGGCATCCACACGCGCACCACCACGGCGGGCTCTCCTCACGGCGGGGCGCTCATGGACCTGATGGTGAAGGACGCAGCCAAGGCCAAGGCGCTGGTGGCGGAGTGCGCCGCAACCATTGAGCTGAACGAGAGGCAGGCGTGCGACGTATTCTGCCTGGTGAACGGCGCCTTCAGCCCCCTCAAGGGCTTCATGGACGAGACGACGTACAAGTCCGTGGTGAAGGACATGCGCCTTCCCGAGAAGCAGCTCTTCGGCCTGCCCGTCACCCTCGACGTGAACGACACGTCTGGCTTCAAGCAGGGCGACAAGCTCCTGCTGAAGTACAAGGGCAACGACGTCGCTGTGCTCGAGGCCTCCTCCATCTACAAGCCGGACAAGACGGTCGAGGCCAAGGAGTGCTATGGTACTTCCAGCATCGAGCACCCCACGGTGCACGCTCTCGTGCAGGACGTGGGCAAGTACTACGTCGGCGGCAACCTGCACGGTATCACGAGCGTTCCGTTCCCGTACCCCGTGCAGACCCCCAGCGAGGTGCGGGCTGTGCTCCCCGAGGGCAAGCCCGTCGTGGCCTTCCAGAACAGGAACCCCATCCACCGCGCGCACTTCGAGCTGCTGATCTGCGCCCAGCGTGACGTGAAGGACTCCATCCTCCTGGTGCACCCGACCTGCGGCCCGACGCAGCCGGGCGACATAGATGGCGTGGTCAGGATCTCGACCTACGAGGCTCAGAGGGGAAAAAGGTACCCATACCGCTACCTTTTTCTCGTTTCCCCTCTTTTCGACCTCCTGGGAGGCCCTCGTCGCCACCGCTCGATTCGCTTCGGAATTCTGGTCAGACCGCATCTCAGGAGATGGCCGTAGGGTAGCAGTACTGGTACCTTTGATTTGCGTTTCCCCAGAGGCGCTTAAGGCGGAGACCAAGGAGCAGTTCCCCATGTTCCGTTGGGCCTACCTCCCGTACAGCATGAAGATGGCGGGCCCCCGCGAGGCGATCCAGCACATGATCATCCGGAAGAATTTCGGGGCCACGCACTTCATCATTGGTCTGGGGGGGGGTACGGTAAGGCTTCGGGCTGCGCGCATTCAGCCCCCCCCCCGGGAGTCCCGCTGTCCTCAACAGGCCCCCCAAGCTGACCTCCACACGCACCGAGTAGCCCAGGCCGGTCTCAACACTTCAACCCTGGGGCGCCGCCAGAGTTGGCGCTGGGTGTTGAGATTGGCCCGCACTGCTCGGAGGGCCTGTTGAGCCCAACTGGGGCTACTCGGGGGGGCCTGTTGAGGCCAGCTGGGACTACCTGGGGGAGCGGTCGACGCACAACCCGAAGCCTTCCCATACCATGGGGTCTCGACAGAGGGCCCGAAGAGCATGTCGGAATGAGCTCTGGATATCCGCCCACAGTTGCTCCGCCGGCGCAGCACCTCTTCCGCGGTCCCTGGGGGGGGGGGGCGGCGCGCTGGGGGCCATGGCTCGATCATGAGCGGCGAGAGTAACGCATCCGCGGTCTGGATTCCAGGGCGCGATCCCGCGGATGCGCGGTCGCACGGATACATTCCGAGCGGGGCATCCGCGAAGAATTCCCCGTATCCGCGAGGTCTTGGCCCAGGGGCCCGGCCCGCGAGGCCGTGGATAAGAATTCGGTTTTCGCCCATGGTTTGGTCAGGAGGGAAAAACAAAAGACAACATGAATCGTCGATTCCCCAGAAAATGTGGGAACATATGGGAAGTGGGGGGGGAGACGAAACCCAGAAAATCGGAGGTTGGGGGGTGAGATCGAAGTGGAACGGAGAGGCCCCCACCGGGAACTCGGGTTCGGTTTCGTGTTCGTGCGTGCCGTGCGTGCGGGCGAGGCGAAGCTGCGTGGGCGGGCGAGAGGAAAGTCTGCTGTGGCTGAGGCGCGGCCGGACCAAATGATTCCCCCCCCGGCAAACGGGGCCGCGCGGTGTCCCGCCGGTGTCCCGCTGGTGTCCTGGTAAGTCTCCTGTGGCTGAGGCGCGGCCGGACCAAATGTTTCCCGACCGGCAAACGGGGCCGCGCGGTGTCCCGCCGGTGTCCTGCCGGTGTCCCGCTGGTGTCCCGGTGTCCCGCTGGTGCAAGCACGATAGTGAGATCGATAGTGAGATCGATTGTGAGATCGATTGTGGAATCGATAGTGAGATCGATTGTGAGATCGACCGAGTGAGATCGAGGGTGAGAGCGATTGTGGGATCGATAGTGAGAGCGATAGTGGGATCTATTGTGAGATCGATTGAGTAAGATCGATAGTGGGATCGATCGAGTCAGATCGATAGAGGGATCGATAGTGAGATCGAAAGTGAGATCGATGGAGTGTTATCGATAGTGAGATCGGTAGTGAGATCGATGGAGTGATATCGATAGTGAGATCGATAGTGAGATCGAAAACGAGATCGAGAGTGACATCGACAGTGACATCGATCGAGTGAGACCGATAGTGAGATCGATCGAGTGAGATCGATAGTAAGGTCGATAGAGATCGATCGTGGGATCGATAGTGAGACCGATAGTGAGATGCAAATCGAAATGCAGATCGAAAAGATATTCGACACGCACATCGATAAGCACATGCAAATGCAAATCGTCAGACACATGGACATCCCGTGCTGTATGCTGTGACAATGCTGTGCCAGGAGCGAGCGGCAACGCAGCAATCTCTGAACACCAAGGCTCCCAGTACGAACGTTGGCGGAACAGGCTCTTATGGGTCGCTGCAAGAAGCTCCCGGGAGGTCCCAAGAGGCCCCCAAGAAGCCCCAAAAGGCTCCCAAGAGGCCCCCAAGAGGCTCCCCAAGGGGCCCCCAAGAGCTCCCAAGGGGTCCCAAAGACGCGCCCAAACGGCCCCCCAAGCCCTTGCAAAATGAACGAAATCATATATATATATATATATATATATTATTTCATTAGTTTCCAGGGGGGGGGACTGGTACCAAGGCGCCAAAGAGCGAAGGGTAACGTAAACAACTCGACACTAAGGCTCCCAAGGGCGAGCGGCAACGCAACAATCTCCACTGTCATCGTCAGGACAACAATCACCACTGTTGCCCATTGCTGGCTCCCTCCCCCCCCAACGTCCTTATCACCCGCAGGGTGGTCGTATAGGTATGGGGAAATATGGGGAATCCTGTTATTCAATCGCTTCGCTCATTCCGCCGGCCCATGTTGCATGATCGCTACTGCTTCGCCGTGGGCCCGGGGCAATTGTGGCGCCGTCGAGGAGGAGGAACATGAGGATGGGGAAGGGGAGGGGAGGAGGAGGAGAGGATGAGAAGGATAGGAGGAGGATGAGGATGAGTAGGAGGAGGAGGAGGAAGAGGAAGGGGCGGAGGAGGAAGCCTCTCGTTGGCATCTTGTGTTGCTCTTGGGGCCAAACAGGGTCATCGTCAAGATGCTTCTTTGGGAGGCCTCTTGGGGTCTTTTGAGAAGCCGTTCGGGGGCGCCTGGGAGGCATTTTTGAAGCCTTCTGGGGCCTCTTGGGGCCTCTTTTGGGCCTCCTGGGGGCCTCCTGGGGCCTCTTGGGGGCCTCTTTGGCGGCCTCTTGGGGCCTCTTGGGAGCCTCTCGGGGCCTCCTGGGGCCCTCTTGGGGCGGAGAGAGAGAAGCTGAGTGCAAAAACGCACATGAGCACGAAAAAACAGCCTCAGAGGGCATCGCAATACCGCGTGACGGTCGCGCACCAGGCTGCGATGGACTGCACTGAATCTTGCCAAAGATGCGCAAGGGCCTTCTCACCCCCAGCTGTCCGGATAGCGTGCGCATGAATTTTGCAGCTCCATGTCTTTCTCGGGCTGCCCCTCTTCCTCCTGAACATGGACAGCGCCAGCTCGTGTGAGAAAGGCCGGAACACCGTCTGTCTCACGGGGTCGTCGCCTGGCTTCCGGGCAACGTGCCCCAGGAAGAGCAGCTGGCGGCGAAGTAGAGCGTTGTTCAGCGGCTTGGATATGGGGGGCTCTAGGACCCGCTCATTGGATACTCTACGTATGTAAGAGTGTGGAATACGAAAAACTTCCCGGAGGCATCTGGCTTAGAAGGCGTCCAATCTGCGAAGCTCTTGCTTGCTCAGAAAAGACGTGTGAAGACAATATAGCAGCTTGCTCACCACGCAAGCGTCAAAGATCCGCAGTCTTCTCGCATTGTCCAGCGTCGAGAGAGACCACACCCTTGCCAGAGTCTCAAACTCGGCCCTGGCAGCGCCCAGTCGGCGCGACAGCTCCGTGCCGACTTTCCCATCGCTGGCAATCAAGCTCCCGAGGTAAATTATGCTGTCCTTCTGCGAAATTGCATTCCCGTCCGGCTGTAGGATGCGCGCGTTGCACCCCGCCGACAGAACTTCCAATTTTCGCCAGTTGAATTGGAGGCCATGTTGCTGTCCAGCCCGCTGCACGCAATGTATATACTCGGAGGCCTCCTCGCCCGTGGTGGCCACGAGCAGCGTGTCGTCGGCGTGCACCAGCTCGTGCACCTGCTGCATCAGGTCCAGGTTGGGCGTCGCCTCCCGCTTTGCGTCGTGCAGCAGAGCAGTCATTACAATAGCAAACAAGAACGGGGATAGAGGGCATCCCTGGCTGATTCCAAAATTCTGCGGATAAGCGTTGGACACCGACCCCGCGTCCCAAACCTCGAATGTCCGATTCGTGTAGATGGCTCGTACAACGCTGATGAATTCTGGCGGGATGCCGAATCTCTGCAGGGCCCGGCACAGTGCATCTGGCGAAACGCTATCGAATGCTTGAGCCCTATCGAATGCTTGAGCCCAGTCAAGGGCGAGGAGCACCAGGCGCCCGTCTTTTTCTGCCCACGTCTTTTCCAGCAGACGCCAGACCAAGAAACTCGCATCAGCCGTGCCGTGCTTGCTCTTGAACCCAAACTGGGTACTCCATACCCTTTTTTCTGCGCCTCCGCTCTTGAGTCTGAAGAACTGCAGCGAATGACTTGTATCCCGCAGAGGCCAATGAAATCGGCCGATAATTTTTGCACTGTGAAGCGTCTCCCTTTTTGAAGGGGCGGAAGGCTCGAGTTTTCGGTTCGTGGTTTCCCTCTTGGGCCCTTCTTGGGGCCGTCTTAAGGCCGTCTTGGCTCGTCTTGGGCGGCTCTTGGGCCGTCTCGGGGCCCTCTTGGGCCCTCTTGGGGCCCTCCTGGAAGCCTCTTGGCCCGTCTTGGGGCGCTCTTGGGGGCCTCTTGGGCCGTCTTGGAGCATCGGATAGCCGAAAAGGCGACAAGGCCAAAATCCTTCCAAAACCATCGTAAAATTTATGATTTTGGTCTCTCTGGGCCCTCATATGAGGCCTCTTGGAAGGCACTTGGAGGCCTCTTGGGCCGTCTTGGGGTCATCATCGGCGTCTTGGAGCGCTCTTTGGGCGTCTCGGGGGCCTCTTGGGCAGTCTTGGGGGCCTCTTGGGACACTCGTGGCGCGCTCTGGGGGGCCTGAGAAGCCACACCCAGGAGGAAAACCATCTCTGAGTAGCAGTTGCCGGGCAGCGGTCGGGCGGCGGTCGGGGTACTTTTCGCCAGGGGACCCCCAGGGGCTGCCCCGCGTGCGCGAACTAGAAATATTGTTAACCAGTTACCGGAGATCTTGGCACGCCTCTGGCCCGTTGGGCCGGCGAATTTGTGTCTATTTATTTGTGTGTCCCAGGGCCCCTTCAGTTGAAGCAATCGAATGAGTGAATGCAAGCCGGGTGTCGAAGCGCATGGGCAGTGATGCAACACTATGGGCGGTAGTTAGTGCCGCACAGCTATTTTCCAGGTTTGTGTTGGAATTGCCGCGAATTGCCGACAATCATACGCGCTGCTCTCGCAAACGCTCTTCGCGTGCTTATACAACTCATTTGGCCATGACTGCTTCGGCCTGCCCTGGGGGCGTCTGCAGGCCTGCGGACGCAGTTCCGAAGAGGACGGCTGGAAGACCGCACGCCGCACAGGATGCTCATCCGGGTGCCGGGCGATCTGCGCAAAACGACATACTTGACGGTGCAACAGCATGCGACTCAAGGGCGGCCGGCGGGCCTTTTCCAGAACTCTTGCGTTAGAGATGCGACTCGTGTATGAATGCGGTATCCCTAACACCTTTCGCAGACACCGCACGTGGAAATTGTCGAGCTTGGCCAACTCGTGTTTGATGAGCCACGCCGCGTGCAATCCGTGCAGCAATTTCGTCTGCACGCAGGCTTCGAAGATCTGCAACTTCTGTCGCGTGGACAAGGTGGAATGAGACCAGACTCGGGCAATGATGTCGAATTCAGCCCTGGCGCAACCGAGTCGCCTGCTCAGCTCAGAAGCAATGGATCCATCGGCAGCCATGTATACACTCCCCAAATAAACCATGGAGTCATTTTAAGGGGTGCCGTCTGGACTCGTCACGCTTCCCTGGCACCAGATTGCCAGCAACTCGAGCTTCCCCCAATTGAACTTGAGGCCGTAGTTCGCGCCAGCGGCAGCAATGGCCGTCATGTTTTCCTGCGCGTGCTCTGTGCTGGTGGCTACGATGAGCGTGTCGTCGGCATACACTAGCTCCTCCGTGTCCCCCCTGTGGTCGCCCAGCATGTTCCGGGCGTCACGTAGCAGCACGCTCGTCACCATGGCGAAGAGAAATCGAGAGAGAGGACAACCTTAACGTATTCTCGCGTGCTGCTTGCGGGTCCCAGACGTCACGCCCGCCTCGCGAACCGCGAAGTTCCTGCCCGCGTAGACGGCTTGAATCATTGCCAACATTTTCTCTATGACCCCGAAGCGCTGCAATGCTTTCAGCAGAGGCCCCGACATGACGCTATCGAACGCCTTGGCCCAGGCTTCCCCCAGCCTCCGCCTGGCAAAGAAGATTGCGTGTGTGTTGCCGCTGCGCGATTTGCAGCCAAACTGGGTGCCCCGGATGCGGCCCTCGGCCCCGGCATCCTTCAGGCGGTGGAGGAGGAGAGTCGCAAACAACTTGTACCCAGCCTGGAGCAGACACACTGGCCAGTAGTTGCCGAAGAGCGTGGCATCTACCTTTGTGAATAAAGCAATCACCAAGGAATGGTGCCAAGAATCTGGCACGGCGCACTGGTCCCAATATCGCCAGCACAAAGCTAGCGCCCATTCTCTCGCCGGGGAGTCGCGAGCGCAGACCGCTTTCCAGAAGTCGCCGGAGATGCCGTCACCCCCGCGCGCCTTGCCCCACGTCATGCGCTTGGCTGCCTCGGCCACCTCCCAGCCCTCTATCTGCCCCAAGTTGACCTGGAAGTCGGGGCCAAGGGACGTATCTGAGCCTCGATGGAAACGAGCTGCTGCCGCAGTTCGTTCGCCCTCACGTCCATCACGCACCCAGTGGGGCATGAGCCATTCGGCAGCCACACTTTCCACCAGCCGCTTCCGTCAGAGTTCGCTCCATCTTCTAGCTGATGCACCCGGTGCTCGAATCCCTCGACCGCGGCCTCAACCGATGCGAGATTCCCGTGGAAGTTGATCAGCTTGTCCCGGATCTCCGTCAGGGCGTTGCCGATCTCGAACACGATGTCGAAATCGAAGACGCTCGCCTCCGGGGCGTCCGAGTGCTGCGTCCGGTTCCCCTCCGTCTCCTGCCTGGCCACCACACTCGCACGACTCAGGATCTCCTTCCCCATCGAGCTCATGGTATTCAACGGCTGTGGCATCGGGAGTGGTTCCCTTCGGGAGTGGTTCCCTTGGTCTGCCCGTCGGTGCCCTGCGTGGGAGGGGTTTGGGGCAGCGGTGCCCTTGCCCGCCCCTCCCTGTGCCCCACCACGAGGTTCGCGTGCTCCGTCGGGGCCTCCAGCACGGTCTCCTCCTGCTTGCGCGACTCGACCCGGGCCTCTAGCCTGCTCAAGATGGCCCTCATGGTCTCCAGGTCCCGCTCCCGCGGGGCCGCTGATGGCCGAACCACGGCCACAACCTGGTGGTCCACCTCGAACTCCTGCTCGTCCTCCAGGTCCTCCTCCTTGATCGGCACGTTCGGAAACTTGGGAACATGCGGTAGAGGCTGCACGCTCCAGATATCCTCCTGCTCCTGGGTAGTCGAAGGCCAGATTGTCAGATTGGATTGGGCCCCAAGGGCCAATCTGGCCCGGCCAAACTGGATGATTTGGGTTATTCGCCAGACTGGATTCGCGTTGGCTCCCTCGCCAGATTGCCCCCGTTTGCCAGATTGGGCCTGCCAGATTGGCGCCAGATTGGCTTCGACTACCCAGTGCTCGATCTCCTGCTTGGTCTCCTTCTTGAGGTGGCGGCCTGCCCCACGCGCGCTTCAGGCCCCCCCATGCCACCTCCAGCCGTTCGCGCGGGAGCGCCTCCTCGTTGGCCTATGCGATCTGGGCCGCAGGCGGGATGTCTCAGCATCCTGGAGGCCAGTCCCCTTCCTCGTAGCCCATCAGCACCGCGCAACAGGGGCAAGGCTCGCCACCATCACGGCGGCGCTGGGCTCGGGCTTAGGCGCGCGTCTCAAGGCTGGCGGGGTGCGCTCGCAGCCTGATGCCTTGAGGAGGAGGATGGGGGGGAGGAGGAGGAGGAGGAGGAGGAGGAGGAGGAGGAGGAGGAGGACAGCCGCAAGCGCAGGGGATGGACCCAAGTAACTACGAGGGCAGGGAGGCAGGGAGGGAGGGAGGGAGGGAGGGAGGAATGAGGCGAGAAGGAGGAGGACCTTGGGTCAGGGGCTTCGCGACAGGTCGTGACATGGCCGGAACCAAGAGCACGGTCACGGGCGACGATTTCTACGGCGCGTACGACGCGCAGGACGCGACGCGTGTGCGTTTCCAGAGAGGAGGTTGACGAGAGTAAAGAGGAGGGATGAGGAGAGAGCAAAAGGGTGGAAGACCAGCTATGTGCGCTCGCGACAAGTCTGACGTCCCGCCCATTCCTTCATATTGCGCTGATGTCTTCTCTATCCGCGGATGCGTGTTATAGTTATCAGACCTGAAGTTCCCCGGCATACCCATTGCGTTATGCGCAATCGAAGACAGGAATTGCTTGTATTGGTGGAGGGTGATACTGCTGTTGATGTTGATGTTGTTGATGATGATGCTGATGATGTTGATGGCGATGATGATGATGATGATGATGATGATGATGATGATGATGATGATGATGATGATGATGATCATGATGATGATGATCATGATGATGATGATGATGATGATGATGATGATGCTGATGCTGATGATGATGATGCTGCTGATGATGATGGTGATGGTGATGATTATGATTATGAGAATGATGATGCTGATGATGATGATGCTGCTGATGATGATGATGTCGATGGTGACGATGATGATGATTGTGGTGGTGGTGGTGATAATGATGCTGATAATGATGAAGATGACGATGATGATGACGATGATGATGATGATGATGATGATGGTGATGATGATGCTGATGCTGATGATGCTGATGATGGTGACGATGATGATTGTGGTGCTGGTGATGATGACAATGCTGACGATGATGATGCTGCTGATGATGATTCTGATGATGATGATGAAGATGATGATGATGACGATGATGATGATGATGATGATGATGATGATGATGATGCTGATGCTGATGCTGATGCTGATGCTGATGCTGATGCTGATGCTGATGATGACGAGGAGGTGGGAGGACATGGAGGAGGAGGAACAGGACCAGAGGAGGAGGGGGAGGACAAGGAGGAAGAGGAGGAGGAGGAGCCGGAAAAGAAGGACACGTAGAGGAGGCAGAGGGAGTGAGGAAGGGAGGGAGCAGGAGAAGGTAGAGCAGAAAAAGGTGGGGCCATATCATATGCTGAGAAGAACCATACACCGATCGCACGTTTTGTACAGGGCTTCCGAGAGACAAGCAAGACGTGTCGCTTTGGGCGGGTTCTGTTACGTGGTTCCTTTGTTGGGACAAGGGGCTTGGCTTATGAATAGGTTAGGGAGGACTTTGCATGTGATTTGCATATGCTGAGCAGGAATACCAGTTCAGGAGGGACGTCGACTGTGAATTTCGCCAGGTCAGATGGAGTTGTGGCTTTGGGCGGGCTCTGTTTGGTGGTTCCTTTGTTCTAGACGAGGGATATTTACTAGGAGCAAGTTGGGGAGGATCTTATAGATCTGGGTTTTAGAAGAATGTGATTGGGAAGAAGTTGTATGGGTATATCTCGGGCACTCATGGAGTTGCGGCGTTGGGCGGCCTCGGTTTGAGGGTTCACCTGGTTTGGACAGGGAGCGCTGCTGAAGGAGGCCGCGTTGGAATGCTTGTATTTGTTTGCATTGGGATATCGAGGCTTCAAGGGGAATTTTGGATTTGGTAGCTTCTGGGGGGGCAGCTCGGTGGAGCTGCTACCTCCGAGGGCAATCTTCGGTGGGCCTCCTGAGGGCTTCGGGGGGGAGGGGGGGGTCCTCTCATCGGCTTGTTTCTTTGGGGTTCCCTTGGGGCCATCTGGATCGCGAGGCTCCTGCCGAATTCACTCGAGGAGGTTCGTTCGAGACACGTGTCGGCAGTTTTCGGTCGGGTCTCGGGGCGGTCTGGGGTTCCTCCTGGAGCGCCACTAGGTCGATTCGGTCCTCCCTGGTATTCGTGTATGGTCGATTCGGCGCGTTCTGATCGAGTATGGTCGCCTAGTAATCTGTGTATATATCGGGCAGGGCTGGGACGAGGATGAATCCGTTCCAGAGCATTTCAGAACACTCAGAGCGTTCTGGATCTTTCGGAGAATTCCGCGGCGCCCGAGGCATCTTCTCGAGTCGCCGGATCCCAGAGATTCTCAATATTTTCTTCACCCGTTTTTATCCTCGCTCTGGCTTCGTTTTAATACATGGTACATATACACACATACATATATATACAAATCGAGAACGCTGGCGGTGCATCACCGGCCGATCCCTGGGAGTTTGACGCATCCGGTCGGTAGTCTCTTGGAGGCAGTTTTGAAGCCTCTTTGGGGCTCTTGGGCGCCGTTTGGGGGCTTGGGGCCTCTGTTGGGGCCTCTCGGGGGCTTCTTGGAGGCTTGCTGGCGGTCTGGGAGGTCCCGTTTGGGCAGAAAGTTGGAATGTAATTTCGAGTTCTGGCTCCAGGTCCCTCTTGGGGCCGTCATGGGCCCTCTTCGGCGCGTGTTGGGCCGTCTTTGGGCCGTCTTGGCACGTCTTGGGGCCGTCTTGGCACGTCTTGGGGCCCTCTGCGGGATCTCTGGGGCGATCTTTGGGCGTCGTCGTGGTCACTCCGGGGGCCCAAACTTCGCACGCTCGAAACGGACGTTTTCCTGAAGGAGTGGAACGCATTTTGCTCCATGGGGCCGTCTTGGAAAGCCTCTGGAGGCTCTCTTCTGGCGTCTTCGGGGCTTCGTGGGCCGTCTTGGGGCTATGATGGCGTCTTGGAGCGATCTGTCGCTGCCTCGGAGCTGGTTCGGACTGTCTTGGGGGCCGTGTGGGGACTCGTGAGTCGTCGTTGGGCCCTGGATCCGTTGAAGTCGGGGGGGTCTTGGGCGATCTTGGGCGCCTCTAGGGCCGTCGTGGACGCTCAGAATCCCAAAAGTCGCACATGCTCGAAGTATACGTTTCCCCATAGGAATGAAACGATGTTTGCATTTCGGGGCCTTCTTGGAAGACCTCTTGGAGCCCTCTTGGGGGCCTCGTGGACCGTTTCACGGCCACTTTGGGCGTCTTGGGGCGATCTGTCGGCGACGTGGAGCCTTCTTGGACCCTTTTGGTGGCCGTCTTGGGGCTCTTTGGGGTCGTCTTGGGACCCTTGGGATTTCTTGAAAGCTTCGACTTGGGGGGGTCTGCGAGCGACTCCGACAGAGTGGAGGCCCTCAGGAGGGGCTTCAGGGAGATTTTTACCAGGCCCAGACGAATCCTACCAGGCACTTTGTCAGAGTGGTCTCGCACGGCCCAACCCGCAGGGCGGGAGAGGCCGGATCGTAAGGGCTTCGCCCTCTGCCGCCGGCCCCTCTATTACTAGTGCGGGCGGCTGCGCGGGAGTCTCCTTAGGGCCTCTGGGGGATCTCCTTGGGGCCTCTTTGGGACCTCTTGGGGGTCTCCTCGGGGCCTCTTAGGGGTTTCCTTGGGACCTCTTGGAAACAATGTTTTGGGTCTCTTGGGGGTCTCCTTGGGGCCTCTTCGGAGCCTCTTGGGGGCCTCTTAGGCCTCTGGGGACCTTGGGGCCTCTTGGGGCCCTCTCGGGGCCGAAAGGTAGAGTTTTCGGTTCGTGGAGTCACTTTTGGGCCTCTCTTGGGGCCGTCTTAGGGTCCTTTGGCGCCGTCTGGGGCGCCTCTTGGACCGTCTGGGGGCCCTCTTCGGCCGTCTTGGGGCCATCTTGGGGGCCTCTTGGGCCGTCATTGGGGCTTCTAGGGCCGTGGTGGGGCGATCTTGGGAACCTCTTGGTCCGTCTGACCTCGAGCAACGGAGGAGGAGGAGGAGGAGGAGGAGGAGGAGGAGACGGAGGAGGAGGAGGAGATCCTTGGGCCCTGGAAGCCGACATATGGGAAAACACCCAGCTTGCAAACATCAGATCGCCGGAGAACTGGGCACTCGCCCCCCGTCTCGGTAGGAAAGCCGAAAAGGCCGAAAACCTACGAAAACGTTAGGAACATCGTTGATTTTTGCATCGTGGGGCCCTTGGGCTGTCTTGGGGCCATCGTGGGACATCTTGGGGCCATCTTCAGCCGTCTTGGCCTCCTGAGACTCTATTCGGAGCCTCGTCGGGCAATCTTGGAGGCCTCTCGAGCCGTTCTGGCCGCGCGGTGGGAGCTCCGTGAGTCCAGGCTTGCCGACGCTCGTTTCTGTCTCCGGCGTGCAAATGCCAGCAAGCTGCGGTGCGCGATCGACAATCAACGTGGAATCGATGACTTTCGCCTCTTCAAGCCCTCTTGGGGGTCCTCCTGGGGCTATTTTGGGGCGCGTGAGGCTCTCTGGGGCTGTCTTGACAGCATCTAGGGCCGTCTTGGGGTCATCGTGGGCAGGCTCGGGGCCCTCTTGGCTTGTCTTGGGGGCCTCTCGGGAGCTTGTTGGGACGTCTTGGGGGCCTCATGGGGGTCTATTGGGCCGTCTTGGGGGCCTCTTGGGCTACCCTTGGGCACCTCCCGGGCTGTCTTGGGGCTTTCTTGGGCTCCTCTTAGGCAGTCTCGGGGCGATCCTGGAGGCCTCTTGGGCCGTCTTGGGAGTCCAGACGGTTGAGAGCGCGAGAATCTCAGAATCCGTAGGAAACCCACCGAAAAATTACGATTTCGGCATCTTGGGGCCCTCTAGGGTGTCCCTTCGGAGACGTCCCGGGGCGTCTTCGTGGCCTATGGGGCCGTCTGAGGGCGGTCTTGGGCCATCTCGGGGCTGTCTCTGGTCGCCTTGGGGCCTCCTTGGGCCGTCTCGGGGCTCTTCTGGGGAGCTTTAGTGTCGTTTCGGGGCTCTTTAGGCGCCCTCCGGTGTCGTTTCGGACTCTTCGGGGGGCTCGGGGAGCCAGGGGCCCACCCAAACCCGCAAAATTCTTTACGGATTGAGCGGGTATTATATTTTTACAAGCCCGGGCGGGGGGAAAACCCGTCACCCCCCGCCCCCAAAAAACCGGACTCCCGGGATCTGGGGCTTAGGGACCCTCCGGACGGGTTTCGAAGCGGCCCCCCGGGCCTCGCAGGACGTGGCGCGCTCCCGAAACCACCCCAGAGAGCCCCAACATTGTCGACGACGACGACGACCCCCAAGAAGCCGTTATACCCCCAAAGATCGTCCCGAAACGTCCCAAGAGGCCTCCAAGAGCACTCCCAAGAAGGCCCCAAGAGGCAAAAATAATTGATTTTGTTGGTTTTTGGTTTATTTTGGGGTTCTCCTCTTGTCGGCTTCCCGACTCCAAGACGGCGGTCTTCTGGGCGTTCGAAGCCGCCTGGGAGGCTCGAAAATCGCCCCACAACCATCCGAAAGGGCTTCCAGGCAGTCCAAGAGAGCCCCAAAACGGCACAACAGCGGTCCAAGATGCCCTTCAGAGAGCCCCATGGCGGCCCAAGATGGCCCCAAGACACCCTCCGAAGCATTCCAAATCGTGACCCGGTCGTTCAGGGAGACCGCGGTTGGAGGCAGGGTGGCCCGAGGAAGCCCCCAGAGGCCCCCAGAACACGCCCAGGAGGCCTCCAGAAGGCCTTAAGAAAGCCTGAAACAACTTTTGCGAGGCCCCCAGCGGCTCTCCAAGGAGGAGCCTCCGCAAAAAGAGCTGAGGAGGATGGGGAGAATGCGCAGGGCATGGCGAAAATGAGGAATAAGAAGCATGGAGGAAGGACAACGAATAACATGATTATAGCGGCGATGCCCGAAAAAGAGTTATCGCTAAATTGCCGGCTTGACGTTCCTGCTAGTCCGCCTGCGTACCGAATTTCAAGGACCAAGGTGCATGGCGCGAGGCGCTACTGCAGTCTTGTGTGTGTATGTATGAGTGGATCTATACACACACATCTACATGTATACACACATGTATCTTAAATAGGCAAGTCTAGCTCGCATGGAACATTATGAGGTAGAACTTGTGTACGGACCAGGGAGGCGGGTCTGGAGCGCCCCGGGGGAGACCCGAGACGCGCCCACTGCGGCCCACGAGTTGCGCCCGGCGGCCCGACAGGCACCATCGACGGTCCACCAACCCAAGATGGTTCCGAGGTCTCGAAAGGGGCCCAGGAGAGCTCAAAGACGACCTCAGAGGGCCCAAGGTACCCCAACAGGGCCGCAAGACGACCCAGGGGTGCCCCTGGAGGGGCTCCAGACAGCCGAGGGAAACTTCACACAGCCCAGTAGCCATTCAGACCGCCTCAAAAGATCCCCAAGACGGCCCAGAGGCCCGAGACGGCCCAAAAGCGCTGCAAGACGACCCAACAGGCTCCCCAGATGGGCTCACAACAGCCCGCAGGGACCCTCAGGACGGGCAACCTTGCAACACTGCGTTAGTCTGGCGATGGTCAGAAAACATGTCTCTCCCTCGCTCTGCTTGCATGTGTATACATACATATATATATATATGTACAGGTGTGTGTGTGTGGCGAGATGTGTGTAGTACGCATGTGTACACAGGCATTACACGTTCATGTACACATACGACTGTACGTTTTCACTTCGATAATACCAGTACCAAATTCTAAGACATTCGCATCAGACTTGCATGTGTTTTGTTTCATTGCTACGTAGAGACGCACGCCTATACATCTATACAAATGTGTGTATGTACGTAGCCATTATGGATCCCCATCGTCCTCGTCGCTCGTGGTCGCTGCCGTTGCTTCTCTTGCTGCTTGTCCTTCTCCGCTGCCTGTGACATGCGCAGGAGACGGGCAAGAAATACGAGGCGGAACTTGGCATGACCGTGACCCACTACGAGAACATGGTATACGTCGGAGAGGACATCCTTCGTATCCTCTCTTCCCTCTCTCCTTTCTCTTACTCCCCTCTCATCCTCTCTCGTCCGCCTCTGCCCTCACGTTTCCCTCCTCTATCCTCCTCCCCCCTCCTCATCCTCCTCTTCCTTCTCTCTCTCTCTCTCTCCCCATTCTCGTCGTCCGCGTCCTCGCAGCCGTCATCTCTCCTCAGCCATCCTCGCCGAGGCCTCCGGGAATCTCTGGAAGCCTCCGCAGATATATTGGCGCATGCGCGCAACTAGAACGTCCTCCCCTCCGCTTCCCTCGCTCTCGTCCGCTCGCCTCCGGGAGGCGGCAGCGCAAAGACCACCTGGCATCCGCTGGCCGGCGCTGGGGCCGTCCTCCTGGCCTGGGGGGGAGCCGATATCAACTAGGGCCTGGTGCTCGGGGGCCCCCAAGCGGTGCGGTGACCACACCGAGTGGTGAATCAGTGGGGATGTTTGGGACTCGGGTCTCTATCCGAGGACATCCGCGCCACCGAGGTTGTGAGCCTTGCATCCTCACTATGTTAGAACTGCCCGCATTTCCGCCCCTATCAGCACGCCTGTCTCACCCTATTTCTGATGTGCTCGCTTGTGGAAGCTGTTGTCGTTGGGGTGTCCGATCTCCTCCCTTCCACCAAAACTATCCGAGGACATCCTGGGCGACTGGAGTCTCCGAGGTCCCAAAGCCATGCGGTGGCGAACCGTGCTGTGAGGTCTCTTGGGGGTTCGAGGTCACCGCACGGTCTGTCACCGCACCGTTTTGGGATCCCCAATGTGTGTACGGTCGGACCGAGGTATAAGATCGAGGTCGGCTCGGGGAGGGTACCTTAATGTTCTTCGGATTCGTTGGACGTTCTTGTACATCCTGGGGGCGGGTATCCTTAAACGTTCTGTGTGTTTTGGCCGTCGGAGGGTCTCATGTTCTTGGAGGATGTTATTATGTCCTATGTCCGACTGTATCCCTCTCCCTGTCGCAGGAAGAGGGCTACGTGCAGGAGAGCGTGGCCAAGAAGTCGGGCAAGAAGGTCGTGAAGCTGAGCGGCACGGAGTTCCGCAGGAGACTGCGCGCCGGCGAGGAGATCCCCGAGTGGTTCGCGGCCACGACCCCAAAGTCGACGTCGTCGCCTCCTTTGTCTTCGTCGTCGTTGTCGCCACGGAGCCCCAGATGCCCGACGATATGTATGAGCTTTTCAACCCAGGCGTTTTCGTTCCAGAATGTCGGCCTCAGGGGTCAGTGTTTTGAGGCCCCCGGGCCACAATCTTCGGCGGCCAGCCCAGGGGGGAAGTTAGAGGGGGCGGGCCTCAGAAGGCTCGGAACCTTCTGAGAAGTTCTCCAAGTCTTCCCCGAATGCAAACCAGTTTTCTCAGAAACCCTTCGTCCTTCTGGGAAGTTTTCCACGCCTTCCCCGCATACTACGAAGGCCGGAGGGCTTCTGAGAAGCCCCGTCGCCTTCCGAAAGGGCCTTCTCCTTCTCATTTCCCCCCTCGCTCGCCGCCGAAGCTTGTCCTGGACGCAAATTACCCGGGGGAGGGGGTCGGGACTTGCGGGGACTTAGGGGGCCATGGCCTGCCAGGGCCAGCGTGAAGGAGCGGCCTCCAGATTTTTTCTTCTGCTCAGAGGTTGTCGGCTCGACGGGTTTCGGTACCCGGTGGCCTGCAGCTGCTTTCGCAGGTCTTCGGGGGCCTTCCATGGCTTTCGGCGGTGTTCGTATTCTTCGAGATGCCGAGAAGGGGAAAGAGGAGGAGGAGGAGGGGAAGAGGAAGGGGAGACGGGGAGAAGGACGGTCGTGTGTGTCGCCCCCCCCGCCAAGGGGCGCGACGCGCGCGCTCTGAGAAAATCTTATTGCACATGCTCGGTGGCGGCCGCTTTGTGATCATAATGTTTGCACCACATGTTCGGTGATGACGTGCGCCTCCAGGGGGGGGGGGCGTATAGTATCAGTATGTTCTTCTGCGCTCTGTTGTAGGAGGAAGAGGAGGAACACACATGAGACCTGTGCGTGTACCCCAGGGCGCGCACCCTGCGCAGCCGACGGGTGCAGCCCTGTGGGACGGGCTGCACCGACCCGCCATAACTCGGGCGCCACAGTGTTCCAACCGTCGGGCGCCAACCCTGGGGCACCCTGCAGCCAAGACGCTGAGATAAGGACCACGCTGGGCTCGGGAGGGGCCCTTGGTATGTTCGGGCCTTTCTCCTCAGACCTGGGACGGCGAGCGAGGGGGGAAGTGAGAAGGAGAAGGCCCTCACAGAAGGCGTCGGGGCTTCTCAGACGCCCTCGCGCCTTCTGAGAGGTTTTCTGTGTTGTCAGGGAAGGCTTCGGACACTTCTCAGAAGGCCGGAGGACTTCCGAGCCTTCTAGGGCACCACATATGGGGCACAATCTGGGGAGCACCGGCCTGGGAACGGCCGAGGGCGGCTTGCAGGGCCCACTCCTTGGAAACAGAGCCTCTGAGTGCAACAGCGTTGTGCGGGGATTGTCAGAGAAGGAAGGGGTGGCCATACGGCTACTCGTCCCTTGTTTTCGCCTTTTCGTGAATCACGTGAAGCCCTCGTCGTCACCGCTGGGTTCGCCTCGAAATCCTGGTCAGAATTCGCCCCGGGAGAGGTCCGGGGAGCAGTGGTATCGGTATCTTGTGGTTTCCCCAGAATGGGGATGAGGAAGGAAAACAATGAGGAGAGGAGGAGGAGGACAGGTGGAGACAGAATGGGGAGATGGAGAGGAGGGAGCGGCGGTTGAGCGTGGCGGGTATGGACGGTGCGGAAGGAGGAGGGAAGAGGGGGAAGAGGGGGAGGAGGATTCGGGGAAGAGGAGGGACACGGAAGGATACCGAATTTCATTCTCCATGTGATGTCGGCTGCCTTGAAGCGTTTGAACACGGGGACCTTTGTTTGCTCTTGGGCCATCGTTTGACTCCGCGTCACCGCGCCTCCCATTCGCTGGTTCACAACTTTGTCCAACCTTCCTGTGTTGGTGGGTCCTCGTATTTGAATCTGCCGCGCCGCGCGTCCCACCTCCTCCCCCTCGCTTCCTCCGCGTCTCCATCTCGGCACCTCCCTCGCGATGATCGTGGCCCGACAGCGAGCTCCACCTGCGGTCTCAGTGTGCCCGTCCGCATGCGAGGCGGCGCCCATTTTGGCACCCCGCTTTCGAGGATCGTGCCCCCCACGGGGGTGCCTCACTTATAG
The DNA here is from genome assembly GCA_963575745.1 of Prorocentrum cordatum. NCBI lineage: Eukaryota > Dinophyceae > Prorocentrales > Prorocentraceae > Prorocentrum > Prorocentrum cordatum. The sequence goes on along the minus strand of CAUYUJ010008002.1, from coordinate 580,475 downwards.
CTTCAGTTGGGGCCCGCGAATGCCGCCACTGCGCCGGTTTCCACACATTTTGTGGCGCGCGGAATGGGAGGGGAGGAGATGGCCACGCTATACGCTACACGCAGCTGCGTGAGGTTGGGCTCTTCGCCAGATTTAGTTTGTCTCATCGTAGCAATCCCGAACATCTGCCAGCACTGGTGCTGACACAATGCACCAGGCAATCCCAGAGTCCCGCGAGTGCCAACCTGGCAGGAGGCCCTGAAGCATGGCGGCGTAAAGCTGGATTTGGAAGTATTCCCAGAAAAGATGCCGATGCTGCTTCGTCGCCCGATTGCTCTCCAGAGCCGCCAGCTTCATGTTGCTCACGAGGCGTCAACGACCATCCTGGGGTAAGGCTCGCTCATCAGGATCAGCAGCGAAGAGTGGAATGACGAGGAGGTCGCGCACCCCGATTTTCTTCAAATCGGGCATTGGCAGAACGTCGACTGAGGAAATCTGCGCTGGCTCATTCGGTATTGGCATTCGAGTGTGCCAGTACAGCCCCCAATCGATTTCGCTTGTAATCGACGCGTGTCTTGCTGGATGCATTCGCTTGCTTTTGAACGTCGATTAGCTATCCCGCCCCGGTCCACTCGGAGCGGGGCGCCGTGCGCGCGTGGAGTGCCCTTGGAAGTCCTCACGAAAGGGCGCTTTGCCAGAGGGTGTTCTGCCAACCCTCGACAGAAGCACCGTGGGGGGCGCCACCCCCAGCGGCAGCTTCGAATTGACTCCGCGGCGCGGATGAGGACCGCGCGCCAGAGGTGCCGCGTCCCTCCAGCGCAGCACGCCTGCGTGACGATCAGGGCCCTCGAGACCAGGACTTCGATAAAACAAGGACTTAGTCGGGGAAACGACTCGCTAAAGTCCTGTTTTGTCGTCGAAGTCCTGTTTTGGAGGGCCCCGAGGCGATGCTGAATCCCGTCGGGGGGGGTCCACGCTCGTCCAGAAACCTGGCGTGGGAGGACGAGCACGCGAGGTACGGTGCAGGCGCCGAACCGTGGGCCACTTTGGGCTCTGGGGGAGGGGCTCGGGCTTTCGGGCAGTTCCTCAGGTTATGCCCCGGTGTTTCTGGGTCGTTCCTCAGATCCAGGTCCCGTGAGCCTCTTCGTGGCCGAGGCTCGCCGCGACTCGGCGCTCGTACGGCAGCAAGATGGCCGCATCGGCAGCGCGCAGGATGCTGTCACCCCCAGCGCGCACCTCTCCCGCCAGGCCTGTCCACCGGCCCGTCGTCTGCCCTCTGTCTTGGCGTTAGGCAAACATGAGGCAGGGCCTGTTGCGCTATGTGATGATGTAACAAATCGCCAACTCAGGCGAAACAGCAAATAACTTTGGCCGCGGACGGGTGCAGGAACGGCAGTACAAAGAGTAACGGCAAAGAATAGTGGCCCTCAAGGGCGAGAGTATCCCAGTCCGTCTGCCCCTCCTGCTCCTCCTCCTCCTCCTCCTCCTCCTCCTCCGCCTCTCTCCGAACGCAACCGTCCCAGCGTTGTGGTTGTGGTGACTGGAGCTCTCGGGCAAGCCCAATCGAGGGAGGCCTGAGGGGTCAGCCCATGAGTAGGTGCTTTCAGACTTCGCGTCGACGTCCTCCTCCAAGAGACCCCCTCCTCCGCGTGATTGCAGAGGGGGCCAGAGGAGGAGGAGGAGGAGGACGACGACGACGACGAGCCTGTGATCTCGACTCGCTCCTGTTCCTGTTCCTGCCGCCGCCACCGCCCCTCAGGTTTGCCTTCAAGTCCGTCGTCGACATCCTGCGGAAGGCCCTCGGGAGACGCCCGCCGTCCGCCGGTGCCGACCCCGCCTGGGCCGACCCTGGGCCAGGGATCGGTGTTTTGCCGGCTGAAGGGTCGGGGGCGGGCAAGAGTGGGGTGATGATTATGTAGGGTTGGGCTAGATATCATGGCGGGGGCCATGATATCTCCCGGTGTTCATGGCGCTTCTTCTTGTTTCGGTACGTCCCCCCCCCCCCTTGGCCGCACCTGGGCCGCGCACATGCCTCAGGCCACGAGTTGCGAACCCCCGTCGCAGACGCACCCCTGTTGGACGCGCCTCCGAGAGGGCCAAGAACAGCGCCAGCTTTTGGAGCGTTGGCCTCGAGCGCTCTCCCCCTCCTTCCCTCGCGCGGCCGCGGCCGCCATCGTCTTCGTCTCTCCCTCTTGCACGCCGGACATTTTGCTTATCGGTTGCCCCGATTCGCCCCGCGCTGGTGCGGATTGCCTCTGCCTCGCCGCCGACGAAAACAAGTGTTCTTCGTGCTTGGGCTCTCCTTCTTGGAGCGGCCCTCGTCGGGGTACCTCCCCTTACCTCCCCTTGCCCCCGCCGACCGCTGGGCGCGACGCGCCGCCGCTTGGCAGCCTCCGCTGCACGACAGAAGACCCGCACAACGAAAACCAGGCGAACAGCGGAAGCGTTGAGACCACGAGGTCGCCAAGTTTTTGGGCACCATGGATATGATTGGCCACAAAAAGAGATTCCCCGAGGGTACTGGCTGCGAATGGTGGTTTGCAGCGGCGCACGATAGCTACACTTGGCAGGGATTAGGAGGCAAGTTTGAACGATACGCCGTCGACCAGCAAAGCACGGACGACACGAACTGAGACACCCGGCCCGTCCGCCAGGACGTGGAATCGAACCAAAGCGAGCTGGACATGCACACCAGTTCCAAGCTGTTGACCTCCACCTTCCGACCCCCAACTCCCACGTCCACATCCCGACTTCCAGCATGCGACATCAGATGTTCACCTCACCTCACCTCCACCTGTCGACCTCCAGCTTCTTCCAGCTCGCCACTCCCACCTCCAGCATCCAGCATTCCGACTTTCACTTCCGCCGCCACCCGTCGACTTCCAGCGCCCAGCAGCGTAGCACTCTGACCTCCACCCCCCAGCAGCGTGTGACTTCCCACCTTCACTTCCGCCCATCGAGCTCCAGCGTCCAGCAGCTCAGCACTCCGACATCCGTCCTCCAGCATCCGACTTTCCTCCTCTGCCTCCACCTGCCGACCACCCATCATTCCGACTCCAGCATCCAGCCGAGCGTGAGCGACGGAAGAAGACGGGGCCGTTCGCACGGACATTGGCGCGCAAGTTGCCCGCGTAGGGTGGATGGAAAGTGTTCCCGTCGTTCCCAGTACGACGCGCCGCGATGGCGGCAGGCGTCAGCTACCGCGTGAGGCCGCTGCGCCATCCGCGTCTCATTTCCCGTGTCTTTTCGTCGCCCAAGTGGTCCAGAACGAACAGCCAGACGCCATCAAGCATGTGGGCAAAGAAAACATTGCGCGCGAAGGAGCGCAGCGGAAACCATCCAGGGCACCTTCGTCAAGGGGGGGGTCTGCTCCAGTCGATCCAGTGGCCCCCAGCTCTTCGATTCAGCCCCAGTGGCACAAAGGCAATCCATATTGAACGATTTGCCGCTTCGCAAAGCGCCGATCGCTCAAGGTTGAGCGATCCAGGCGGTGTCGGGGGCCATCGTCGAAAGCGTGGCGGCGCTCAGCCGGCGTGCGCCCGTCTCCTGGCCTGGGCGGGGTGCCCGAGGCAGGCACGCCCAGTGAGGAACCTGCTTGCCAGCGCGCGCCCCTCGAGCATGCCTCGTCTTTCCAGAAGCACAGTGTGCGCGTCGAGCCCCTCGTGATCCTCGATCATGTCTGCCTCACCACGCACAATACAAATCTACTTCAACGCCTCCCTATTTCATGGTTCTACCCACCTCTTCCGACCGACGGGTAGTATTTACAGGCCGTGGCCTCATTCACCTGGTCTCGAGCAGGCTTGGATAGCTGTCCGCACTAGTGATCGTTCCTTCGTTCGTCCCGGAAGCGTTGGTGTCCGACATTCTCAGCGACCAGGCCTCCCAGATGGATGAGGTCGGAGCACAAGGATTCGGGGGACAGCGCCGTATCGCAGATGCATCGGCCATGGGGCTCGATGTGGAGCCCGAGGTTTTCCACGCCGGCGTCGCCGACGTATCACCGATGCATGACTGATGCGTCGACGATGCGGCGCGATCCTCCGACCCCATTTACTCCGACCTCATCTAGGAGGCCTCTCATGTGCGCGAATCCACGGATGCTTTCGTAGACCCGCCCAGAAAATTGTCAATTTGGGGCCACCTTCGGGCATCGCAAAATTGCTCGCCCTGGGGAGAGTTTGGCTCGCCAGATCGCTTGCCAAAGTGCCCGTCAGGGGAGCGATGAGAGGAGCCCTGGGGTACCTTTTTTTCCTCGGAATCTCAAGGATGGACACCGTGCGTGCCCCTCTCTTTCTTATATGGCCGAACACCTTGGTATAATTGGCCAGGCCCTCCTAAAGACGAACAAAAACGCGCTCCTTGCTTCGCGGTCAGGGCTGGATCGTTGTTTCCGTCGGGGGGGGGGCAGCCCGATCCGCCAGCGACCCGTATGCACCGTACCGCGTCGGCGTCTCCAGAGGCGTCGTCGATCTTCGACCCAGTAACGGTACGGTACAACATTTTGCGGGCTTCGGAGCCGAAACACGATGCGCTTAATCTCGCTGGAGCCTGGCCAGCAGGGGGTCCAGCATTGGTGCATGTGCGCCGTTCTCGTACCAGCGGGCGCGAAGGTGACCGCGATTCGCGCAGCGCCAGGCTCGAAGTCGGGCGACCCAGTTTCTACCATCTGCGGACTTCGCTTTCTATCATCGAGGTGCTTCGCATTCAGGCTCTGAAGGCCCAGGTGCCACCAGAGCTGACGGGGAAGCCCGGCTGGAGGGGAGCCCGCCTGGACCGAAACGGAGGTCGAGAAATCCTTCCGTTCCTGCCTCGTCCCTGTCCTTTCTCGCCGTCGCGCTGGTCCGGCAGAGTTTGTTTGCCGGGACTCCTGGCCTCTGTCTGATGTTCGATTGTTTTCGGCCGCCATTCGGATGATCCGCAACAAAAAGGTTGCCGAGGCCCCCATCTTGGAGTTGACCCCCCCCCGAAGACCGCCGGCCGGCTCCCTGAAAGCCCCCGCGAATTTCCTCGATCGTCGAGGGCGTCCCCAGAACTCCGACGTCGTGATCTGTTCACCACGTGGGCTCCAGGCGGTCTGGACCCCTTCCCCTCCCAGTCGTTGCTTGACGGTGCTCCTCCCAGGTTGCTGCTTGACGGTCCTGGGATCCAGCGAGGGTACCCGGAGGCCGAACATAGTCATTCATCATTTCCCGTCGTGATTTTCATGACGCCGCGAGGAGGCTTGAGCCTGCAGAGCCCCCTGGGACAACTTCCCCGAGGCGTCCCCTGGGAGCCTGGCCCTGCTGGGGCCGGCGCGGGCGGGCGGTCGGCGTCCTCCCAAGGCCGGGGACAGCGCCTTCTGCTGAGGGGCCGCCGGTGCGGCGCGCGCGGCCCAGGGATCTGCCGCGGCCGCAGCGAGGAGCATCGTTCCACCGATCCCTGTCCCCACCTCCATCCCTGTCTCTGGGTTTCCTCGATGGGGTCGGAGTAGATGGGGTCGTAGGATCGGCTCGATTTGGAGCCCGATTTACTTCACGTCGACGTCGCCGATGCATCGCCGACGTCGACGATGCATCGCCAGTGAATCATCGATGCATCGGCGATGCATCGGCGATGCGGTGCGATCCTCCGACCCCATCTTCTCCCACACCATCTAGAAGGCCTCTCATTATCTCGATCCCCATAGTCTCACCACCCCAGTCGGGGTTGCGCTTCTCGGTACTCAGAGGGAGCAGCCTATACCCAGACATCCGAGATCTCGATGCACTCGAGACGCGGGCCCCCGACCGCTCGGCTGCTTCCCCGGGACCGGAGCTTCATCCCGAGCCATCTTTTGACGGTCCCGAGGCCGGGTGAGCCCCCCGAGGGACCGAAAACCATGAAACGCCTCCGTCTCGATTTTTGTTTGAGACGCCAGGATGTCTGGGTATGTCCCCATTCGGGGGATGAATCGGCCAGCGGGGCCCAGGCCACGCCCGTGGGGATAGGGATCGGTCAGACGATGCTCACAAAAGGTAGGGGCAGCGTCGGTCCAGGGGAGCAGTTCCAGCTTGCCCGCTCGGCTGCTAGCTGCCAGCGGGTGCCCCTGTACAATTCCTCGTCGGACATCCCCTGCCCCTCACTCCCTCCCTCCCTCCCTCCTCACCTCCCTCCCTCTAGGGGGGGGCTCATCGACCCCCAAACACCTACTCATATCCCATAGGGGCCCGATAGCCCACCCCGCCCAGGAGCGTTCGGTTTCGCTATCGATGGCCTGTCGCCCAACTATCGGCGACGTCTCCCCCTGAGCTGGTCCCCCCCTAACGTTGCCCCTCAAAGGAGTCGACCTCCTTCGCCCGGTCAAACTGCATTGGTGATCTTCCCGCACGTTCCGATATTTGCGAAGGCCTTACAGCCAGTGCAACTGACCCCGAAGGAGGACAACGACAACGACGTTGATGATGATGATGCTGATGATGATGACGATGCTGATGCTGCTGATAATGATGATGATGATGATGATGATGATGATGATGGTGATGGTGATGGTGATGGTGATGGTGATGGTGATGGTGATGGTGATGGTGATGGTGATGGTGATGATGATGATGATGATGATGATGATGATGATGATGCTGATGATGATGCTGATGCTGATGATGATGATGATGATGATGATGATGATGATGATGATGATGATGATGATGATGATGATGATAAGATGATGAGAGAGAGCGTGATCCACCGCCGCTTTACTGTTTGAAAATTGCCGCCCTTTTCCTCCAGAACCCGGGGGTCCCCCCCCCCCTCCGAAAATCCCTCTCCCCTGCTGGAACCCCTCCCCCCCCCCCTTCCCCCGGCAAAACCCCCCCCCCCTCCCGTAACCCCCAACCCCCCCCCCCCTCGAACTCGAAAACGAGGGGGGTCACTACCGGTTCGAACCCCCCCCCCTCCCCTCGAAAACCAGAGGGGGGGGTCACTACCGGTTCGAACCACTGAGCTGTCCCACTGATCCCACCACTGTCCCCTCTGTCCCTACCACTGTCCCCACTGCACCTCTGTCCCATTGTCCCACCGCCGTCCTCGCCACCGCCTTCACCACTGTCCCCACCACCACTGTACCCTCCACTGTCCTACTGTTTCCACCACATTCCCACTGTCCCCACACTACTGTCCCCACCACCACCGTCCCCACCACTGTCCCACTGTCCCCACTGTCCCCACCATTGTCCTCACCATTGTCCCCACCACTACCGTCCCCACCACTGTCCCACTGGCCCCACCACTGTCCCGCTGTCCCCTCACCACTGTCCCCACCACCACCGTCCCCACCACTGTCCGCACCCCGCCTAGGTTTTCGAGGGGGGGGGGGTTCGAACCGGTAGTGACCCCCCTCGGTTTTCGAGCTCGAGGGGGGGGGGGGGGGGTTCGAACCGGTAGTGACCCCCCCCCTTTTCATGATGAACTGGGGGGGGGAGGGGAGGGGTTCGAACCGGTAGTGACCCCCCCGGTTTTCCGGAGGGGGGGGGGGGTTCGAACCGGTAGTGACCCCCCCCGGTTTTCCGCCAGCAGCGGTAGAACACGCTCTTTCGATGATGATGATGATGATGATGATGATGATGATGATGATGATGATGATGATGATGATGATGATGCTGATGCTGATGCTGATGCTGATGCTGATGATGATGATGATGATGATGATGATGATGATGATGATGATGATGATGATGATGATGATGATGCTGATGATGATGATGATGATGATGATGATGATGATGATGATGGATGATGATGATGATGATGATGATGATGATGATTGATGATGATGATATGATGACGATGATGATGATGATGATATGATGATGATGATGATGATGATGATGATGCTGATGCTGATGCTGATGCTGATGCTGATGATGATGATGCTGATGATGATGATGATGATGATGATGCTGATGATGATGATGATGATGATGATGATGATGATGATGACGACGACGACGACGACGACGACATCGGCGACGACGACGGCGACGGCGACGGCGACGAGCCCGTGCACGGTGTTGTTTGGGGATCCCCCTCGTGGGGCAGCGCAGCAGGAGTACACCTCGGGAAGGGCCATGCGATCCGTTCACTTACGAGTCACGCTGGGCTTGACAGTTTGCTTTGCCCGTTCTGTGGGTGCGTTGCAGCTCGGGAGCTAAACCATCCCAGGAATGTCCACATGTGGCTGCGGGTGATCAAAAGGAGTACGTTCGCTTATCCCATGGTGTGTAGCCCAAGGCCAGCAGCAAGGCCGAGCTCGCCGAGCGTAGCTCATCGGTGCAAGCAGTGTCTCGCCCAGTTAGCGCAAGCCGCTTACGAGCTTCTCTGTCGTGGCCGAAACGGCCGCAGTATCAGTAACTCCCTAACTCCTCCTCCTCCTCCTTCCCTTCCGTTTCTATCTTCCTCCCTCCATCTCCATCCCTCCTCCTCGTCCTCCTCCTCGTCCTCCTCCTCCTCCTCCTCCTCCTCCTCCCCTTCTCTCCATCCTCCCTCCATCCTTCCCTCCATCCTCCCTCCATCCTTCCTCCTTCCTCCTCCCTCCCTCCTCCCTCCCTCCTACATCCTCCCTCCCTCCTCCTCCCTCCATCCTCCCTCCATCCTTCCCTCCATCCTCCCTCCATCCTTCCTCCTTCCTCCCCTTCCCCCCACGTGTTTCACTGGCCTGCCCTCCTGGTTGCAGGAGGGGCGGGCCGTCGTGGCGCCCTGACGGGGCGCACCCGATTCTCAGGTGTTGTGTAGATTTTGTATTTTGGATTCCTGCCATGCCCAGTCGGCGGCGAGCGACAGGGGAAAAATGAGAAGGGGGAGGCCTTGGCATCGCTCGGACGTGTGCATTTTTCCTTCGGCGAGGACCATCGAGGAGCATCCTCGATCATTTGGCGAAAACCACGCACGAAACCGAAAAAAACACAGGAAATGGACGTCCGAGCGATGGCCAGAGGCCTTCTCAGCAGGCGGCGGGGCTTCTTAGAAGGCCTCGGGCCTTCAGAGAGAAGTTATTCGTGTCTTCGGGGAAGGCTGAGAAAAGTTCCCAGAAGGCCCCGGGATTTCCGAGCCTTCTGAGAGGGCCCGCCTCCTTCTCACTCCCCCCCCTTGCTCGCCGACCATCAGATGTTGTAGATTTTGTATTTTGGACTCCTGCTAGGCCCAGGCAGCGCTCAGGGGGTCAACCACCAGTCGAAGACCCAGACTCGGGGCCTCCCAGATGCGGTTCGAGCAGATGGGGTCGGCAGATCGGCGATGGGGTTCGCCGCATCGCCGATGCATCGGCGATGCGGCTCGATGTGGATCTCGATTTGCTACACGCCGACGTCGCCGATGCATCGCCGATCCATCGCCGATGCATTGCCGATGCATCGCCGATACATCGGCGACGCGGTGCACTCCTCCAACCCCATCTATGGTAGGTTCGCGTCGTGCTGACCAGCGGCGACCCCGCTGCCGGCGTTCGACATTGAACGCCGCCGGCGTCCCAGAATCGGTCGATGTTAAACGATCTAACGTTTCGGAAACGGCCGATGGTTCAAGGTTGAATTATCCAGCGCGGTGTCAGACGCCAATGCCAGGGTTGGCACGACACGCACCTAGCGTACGCGGACCCTATCTATGAAGGTCCTCTACAGACGTCCTCACGCGCCGTGGAAGGCAGCGGCGGAAAAGGGTTCCGTGGTCTGCTCTCGGCATGCAGGGCATCGGGCCCGGGGCCGTCCCTATGAGGGCTCGGGACGAGGCCTCCTGGGGGCCCATGCTGCAACAAAAAGATCACGACGGCGTCGGATGCCTGCTCGGACGGGGCCAGGGCGAGGATCTTTTCTGGAGTGCTCTCAGAGCGTTCCGGAGCGCTCTGAGGAGGCCGTGGCGCCCGAAACATGCCCCAGAGCCGCCGGATCTAAGGGATTTTTGGTGTATACTTACCCGATTTTATCCTCGTCCTGGCTTCGCCTCAGTAGGGAGCCTGGTGACGGCGTCAACGTACACTTCCGGAGGCTCGCGCGGATCTCTGGGGACTACGCTGAACACCCCCGCTCCCCGCGCCGCGCGCCGGGGCCAGGGTCCAGCGCCGACCCAGGAACAAACCCGCGCGGACGTTGGAGAGTTTGTGGTAAGTATGCCGCCTCTTCGTCCTTCTAACTGGGGAAGGCACCACCGCCACCCGAGGAGCGAGGATCGACGGGGAGGGTGGATCGAGGAGACGATTTTTGGATGTTGTCGGTGGCTCTGGGGCGGGGCGAGTGCTGGGGCTTCTTCCTCCCCCTCTCCAGGAGGAAGTGGCGACCCCCCCGGCCAGTGGTGGCCCCCCTGAGCACTGCCTGGAGGGCGCGCCAACGCGCGCTCAGAGCGCAGGTTTCAGACGAGTCCAGGCATCCGCTGGCTCGAGATCGGGGGTTGCCAGAGGCGCCACCAGCCCAAGTTGCCCCCCCCCCTTTCGCTCCGTGTTGGAGCCCCTCGGGCCCTCTGAGCCTCGCGGGGGGTGCTCTGGAGGCCGTGGGGGGAGGCCCTGGGCCGGGGGCATTTTCAGCAGCACCCGGCGAGAGGAGTTGGGGCGGCCAGCCTTCCGCCAGGTTTGGGGGCTCCGTGGCCGCCCGCCTGGAACCTGTTCAGGGCCCCTGGGCATCGGAGGCTTCGCAGAGGGCTCTGGAGGGTTCGGCGGGAGGATGCGAGAGGACGGAGGCTGGGTCGGGCCACGGCCGGCTGCAGTCTGCCTGGTCTTGCCAAGGTCGTGGCTTGCCAGAAGCCCCCATTCCCTGGCATGCGCCCATCTGCTTTCCTCAATCCGAGGCCCCAGAGGTTCCGATCGCTTCCCCAGGGGTAGCCTTTCGCCCTGAGACATGTTTGATTGTCCCGGGGCCCGATAACGGTCCCCAGCGGCCGAAGTGGAGGAACAAAATACCAGAATGAGCAAATTTCGGCAACAGGTTGGGGGATCTCGAGGGGGGATGCTTCTCAGAAGCACCCCTGCTTCTTAGAAGGCGCGATCCTTGTCCGTAGATGTATGGCCGGCGCCTTCTCAGAAGCAGCCTCCTTCTCAGAATCCTTGCCCCTTCCCCCTGCCCCCTTGTGCGCGACACCAGCATACCGTCGTGAGATCTGCGTTCACCGGGCCCCGAGAGCTCGTGCCGACGGATGTCCAGGCTGCCAGGCGCGACCGGGACGGGGCACCGCCAGCTGTACACAACGCGGCGCCTCCCAGGACAGTTATGCCTCCCTCTGGTGCGTCCCTCTGCCTATGCCTGTCCCCCCTGGGGGGTGGAGGGAGGAGGGAGGCGAGGAGGAGAGGAGGGGAGGAGGGGAGGGAGGAGGGGAGGAGGGAAGGAGGGAGGGAGGGAGGAGGGAGGAGGGGAGAAGGGAGGGAGGGGGGAGGAGACGAGGAGAGGAGGAGAGGAAGGGAGGAAAGGAGTGGGGAGGGGGGACTCAGAAGGGTGGAGGGCCTTCATGTCTCCTCTGGCGTTCCCCTTTCCCTCTCCTTCCCCTCCCGTCCCTTCGCCATCTCATATTCCTCCCATCCCTTCATGTCCCCGTCCCTTGCCCCTGTCGCCTCCTCTTCCTCATTGTACCTCCTCTCTTCTCCCATGCCCTCTCTGTCCTTCGCCTCTGTCCTCTCTGTCCTTCGCCTCTGTCCTCTGTTTTCCTTCGTCTCTCCTTCCTGCTCCTCGTCTCTCTCTCTCTCTCCTCCACCTCATTATGTCGATGTTGCTCTTATCCTCATCCACCTCCGCACTCGAGGCACGAGGGAGCACTGGGGCATGTGCGCGCGCACGTGCACTACGCAGGGTTTGGGCCTTCACGCTTGTCGGTGCTGATATGACTGCAACCGTTCGCCATGCACGGGTTGTCCTTCGATCCCCATTTTTTCTCCGTGCTCCCCCCAAGCGTCATCTCCTCCTCCTCCGCGTTCTTCCCCAGTCCCAAGCTCCCACATCTACCAATTCCCCTTCCACCCGCCTCCCCCGTTCTTCCGCCCGTCTCTTTTCTTCTGTTGCCTCTCCCTCCTCTCGTTTCTCCCCGTCGATGCACCTCTCCAGATCCTCGTTGGGCTGCCTGTAGCCTCTCAAAACACCTTAGGGCAATCTAACACGGATGTGAACCGTCGGAGCTGCGCCCAGGCGAGAGCCACACTGAGAAACGTTGTGCCACCCATTTTTGAAGACATTGCATATGTTGAGAAGACAAATCCTGCAGCGCGGCGCTCAAGCGAGAGCCACATTTTGAAAGCCACCAGCCCTCCCAGATAAATGTTGCAAGCGTTGAGGGTGAATGTGCGCGGCGCTGATGCGGGAGCTGCGTTTTGAAAACCCCGTACACTCCGTCCTTGAAACTTTTGCACACGTCTTCCAAGCTTCAGGCTCATTCGCAGGGAGGCCGCCACAGGCGATAGGCCCGGAGCGCCCTGCCGACACGTCTGGGGATGAGGGATGGGCTGGCGGTGCGCAGGGGTCGGGCACGAGAGGGTTGGCCTTCGGATAAGTCCCACGCCTAATTAGATGGCCGCCCCCCCACCCCGCGCCCCCGCCTTGTGCTCGCCGCCGAACGGAGGAGGGGGAGAAGGGGGAGGAGCAGGAGGAGGAGCAGGGGGAGGAGGCGGAGGAGGATGACGAGGTGGAGGAGAAGCATGAGGAAAAGGAGGAGGAGGAGGACCAAAATGAGCACGAGAGCAACGACGATGCCTCCGCTCCCGAGGCCCTACGCCAGCGGCCGCCGCCGCGGCCGCGCCGCCTGCCAGCGGTGGCGGCGAGGCGGAGAGGGGGGAGAAGATCGCCGTGCCGGAAGAGGAGCTACTCACCCTGGGGGGGAGTGGGTGGCGACCTGCATCGGGGCGCAGACAGCGGGTCTCCGGCACCTTTCTTCCTCCGCCTGCCCCTCCTGGTCCTCCTGCTCCGCCTGCTCCTCCTGCTTCCTCTTTCGCCTCTCCCCCTCTCCTCCAACACGTTGCGGTCCCCCTTCGCAGCCTGCAGCCTGCTGCAATGCCGAGTGAGATTGCACTTTGCACGCGTTTCGTTCCTCACCTCGATTATCCGCCAGGGGTGCCGGGCTGGCAGCCTGCGAGAGATCTGGGCAGATCGGGTTTACGAGGCCCTGTCGGCCATGCGGTCATGGCTTTTGTGAGACGCCATCTTGTCTCATCCCGTCTCCTTCCTCCTTCCTGCCTCCTCCCCCCTGTTCGTAATTTTGCTTATCAGGGTCCATTCTGGTCCGATCAGATTGGATGTCTACTCTGGCCGTTGCGATCCGATGCAATTCCGATCTTCCGACGGTCCGATGCGGCCCGATGTTTGTGTGGCGTTGGTGTACATTCTGGCGTAGCTGGTCCGAGTCCGTTTCGGCTCCGTGCGGGTGCTGCCGGATCCGACGTACATTCCGATTCGATCATCTGATTTCCCGATTCAATGTCGATTAATCTTGCATCCTCGTTATCATGCCCCTTAGCTCAGAAAGAGGAGAAGGCCGCGGACCTCGACGTGTTCGGCTGAGGGCACCCAGCGCCACGCCCACGAAGCGCCGCGCACCCGTGGTATTGGCGGGGTGCGTCGCGCCTGTGTTGACCGGGCTCGCGGAGGCAAACAGGTGCATTCACATGTACGGCAGTAATCATGAACGGCCAACACATACTCTTGAAGAGTATTTTTGGAGCCGTTTCAAGCCACCTGTAGCATCGCAGCACGGTGGCAGCTTTCCGTGCGCCTTTGGAGTAATTCTTCACGCTTCGCGTATCCCCACCAGCCCATCTCAAAACAGCAACTCTAGCGAAGCATGCCGACAATCGTGTTTTTCAGGCGTGTTTCCGCCTGCCTCCGCATATCTCCTCTGTTCCTCCTTCCTCCCGCCTCCTTGTACATCCTCCTTGTGGTGGGAGCGGGAGAAGGACGAGGCGGAGGAGGAGGGAGAGAAAGCGCTCCTCGTGGTTTGAGTCGTTCGGGCTTCTCGTCCTGGTGTGAGTCGTTCGGGCCCTTCTTCCTGGTGTGAGTCGTTCGGGCTCTTCGTGGTGTGAGTCGTTCGGGCTCTTCGTCCTGGTGTGAGTCGTTCGGGCTTCTCGTGGTGTGAGTTGTTCGGGCCCCTCGTCCTGGTGTGAGTCGTTCGGGCCCCTCCTCCTGCCCGTCCAGAAACGACGCCCAGGCGAGTAGAGGGTCGTCCTGATGGGCTTTTCGGCGTCTTGGGTGCCTCGGGGGGGCCTCTTTGGGCCGTTTGGGATCCTCTTGGGGGCCTCCTGGGGGCCTCTTGGGGCCATCTTGGGGCCTCTTGGTGCCTCCTGGGCGCTTCTTGGGGCCATCTTGGAGGAAATCGATCAAAGAAGAGGGGAGCTTTAATTAGCGCTGCCCCCTCAGAAGGCCAAAATGGGGCCAAAACCTGAGTAAAATCAATGATTTTGGCTTGAAAGAAGAGGGGAGCTTTAATTAGCGCTGCCCCCTCAGAAGGCCAAAATGGGGCCACAACCGTAGTAAAATCAATGATTTTGGCTTCAAAGAAGAGGGGAGCACTTTTCTGCCTCCCCCCGTCGGGGCCACAATCCTCGTGAGGGGTGTCGAATTTTAGCCCTCCCAGGAGTCGAAAAAGACCCCTCCAACCACCCGCGGGGCGCCCTCTCCAGGCCCAGGGGGAGGGGGTAGGGGGAGGGGTAAACCCTTCCCCGAAGGGGAAGAAGGGGTTTTAGAACAGAGCGGGCTCTCTAAACCACTCACGCCCAAAGGGCTGGAGTAATTCTGCAGGCCATGCTCCCACTCCTTTCTCTGTCGACCAGATCCCCGACCGCGGATCTGGGCTTGCAAAGAAGATTTGGGAATTTCTCGTTTGTTTCCGTTCAAAAGGTTTTGTCTTGGAGTGTTCCCGGGTCGCCCGGCTGGTGTCGGGGGGCATTGTTGCGATAAGAACGAATGCCGCCCGAGGGGCCCGCGCGTCGAGACACGGGGAACATGTTGAGGTGGTTCAGCCTTTTTCGAATAAGACATCGTCGCACATCTGCGTTCCGAGACGACCAGGTTTGACATGGTCCAGCTCGTTTCGCTTCAAGCATCCTCGCAACTCTGGGTTCCCAGACGCTGCGCGAGAGATGATCCGGCCGATATCGCTTGAAACATCCTGAGAACTTCTGGGTTCGAGGATACCGTGACCTGAGGTTGTCTCGTCCGTGTCGCTTGAGGCATTGTCGCTACGCTAGGCTTGAAGATGTCGCCGCGAGGTGATCCGGTCAGCAGGGCCTGAGACGTCCCCGCAATTCTTGGCAAAGAGATGTCGCGTGAGCGGGGGCTCAGCCAGTTTCGCATGAGATGTCCCCGCAATGCCGAGCAACCATTGAGGAGTGCGAAGCGAAGAAGGAGTGGGAGGAGGAGGAGGAGGAGGAGGAGGAGGAGGAGGAGGAGTAGCAGGATGACTGATGAAGGGGGGGAGGAATGATTTTGCTCGTATTCCTGTCATACAAGTACTCTTGTCTTCAATGCTCTCGGAACACCTCTCGTCGCCAGAGCTGGACGCGGCTCGATCGTGCCTGGTGATGCGGCGTGATGCGGGCTGTTGCTCTGCCGACGAAGGGTGTGTCACGGGCCCGTTCGCGCCCAGATTGTGGGAATGTCTCGAACGGTTTTTTTTTTGTTACGGGGTGGAGGTGTGTTTCGGAGCCGTGTAGTCTTCGCTGGCCATTTCGGTTGGCTTTTGGGGCTGTTTGGGGTCCCATCCAGGGCTTGCCTTGGCTGGCGGGGGGGGGCAGTGCACCTGAGCCCGGGTGCCCGGGTCGCCCGGGACAGCTCCGGGCGACCTTGGTAACCCCAACGATGGTGCCCGGGAGGTGCCGGGGAGGGGTTTCCGTCAAAAGAGCCGGGTGCTCCCTATGGCCCACAGAGAGCCATCCTCCCCCAAGACGGCCCCGGAGGATCCCATGAGGCCCCCAAGGCGGACCAAGAGGGCGCCTAGGCGGCCAGAGAGGCACCCAAAACGGCCCAAGTTGGCCCCAAGACGGTGCCCAAGACGGCCCAAAGAAGGCCCAGAGTCGCCCAAAACGGTCCAAGATGGCCCCGAGACGGTCCCAGAAGGCTCCGAGACGTCTCAAGAGGCCTGCCAAAGCAATCCCCAGAGGGCTCCAAGAGGCCAAACTCGTTAAATGATTTTGGGGAACGTACATGTTTAGCATGTGCAACACTTCGCCCTTCACTGCTTTGAAGACGGCCCAAAAAGCTCCGAAGACTTGCCCAAAAGTGCCAAAAAACAGTTTCAAGTGTGAAGATGGGTGAGTTTTGCCCGTATATGTGCAGCTAGAATCTAGCAGCTAGAAGATATGCAGTTGGAGAGGAGAGACAGCATGATATATGCTGTGGCCATTTCTCCCAATAGTATCAGGGGGTCCCCTTCTTGAGCTATATAAACCATAACAAGTTATCAGGTGCGTTCCAGTCAGTGGTTTCCCTGATTTCTATGTGCTGCATTTGGTTGGTCGTGCAGACGACCGCTTTCATATTGCTCGATTCGGCGGAGCTTCCGTGCGGAACGAGAATAAAGACTTGTCAATCTCCAACATCATTGACACTCGTAGCGGAGCAGTCAACGAAGGATGGCTTGTGCTGAGTTGGTTCGTCTTTGTCATTATTGTAGTCAAGACCTGGTCTTTGCGGACAGGCAAGTATTGTTGTTGGGGTGAGAGTGAATATTGCGATCGTGCGCGTGATTTCGAGTGTACGTAACAGTACGATTTCCACGAGAGCAGTTCAGACTTTGTCCAGAGCAGTTTAGATTTAGATTTCCTCCAGAGCAGTTCAAACTTACTAAGAGCAGTTTCGACTTCCTCGAGAGCAGGTCAGACCTTATAGCGTGAAGTTCAGGTTTCACGTAGGCGAACGATCGAAATCCACGGTCACACGTGGTTGAATAAAGATGGCATTCCGTGTTTTGGTGGATGAGAGAGCGTGGCTCGGATTTCTCGCGCTCGGAGAGCACCGAGAAGAAGGGGGGTTCCATCGCCAAGGTCAAGAATGGGCACTGCGGGAGAGCGTGGGCTTTGTGCCACAGAGACGAGAAGATCAGCGTGAAGGCCCGATCCGAGCACTTTTCAAGAGGGAACACTCCGACGGAGAACGAAGCGGCTGTCGGGCAGGCGCCCGACATTCCCATCAAGTGCGCGCGCTCACGCGCGGAGAAAGTGGCCCCGCTGGAGACGCACAGGGCGTTTCTAGATTATTCCAGGCGCTGGCGCTGGAAGCCAGGAGAGCCGATAAAGGTCTTTATCCAACGGCGGACGAACGCATGCGAGAAGCTGAGAGACCCCGCGAACGGACGAACGCAGGTGCCAGAGGATCTCAGGACGCTTTTCCTATTAGACATGCGTAGTATTACGGAGGCTCAGCACAAGACGTTCCTGGGCCGACCGTTTGCGCTTCTGCCGCAAACGTCTGCGCTTCTTCTTCCGATGGGTCTGCGACGTCCACAATTGCGATAACCGTCTCGAGCTCGTCCACTTCCGCCGGCAAAATCGGTGATCTTCTTCTCCGTGATGACCCTCGGCCTCGTAATCCTCGGTCTCCCTTTGAGGATCCGCGCCGAAGGCTGCATCCCATCAGAACCGTCGCCCCCGCCATCGCGCCCGTGATCTCGGCTACCTCGAGCGTCGATGCTGTCGAGGTGAATCTCGCAGATCTCGCGCATCGCAGCTGCGGCAAAAGTGCGCGGGCGCGGCAGAGGAGGTCCGAGGTCGTCTAACTACAGCCAGCAGCGACAGCCCATCAAGGATGGCAAGACGAACCGAGGTTTTCGACAAGGCAAGACCTACATCGACTTCGACGGCAAGATCAGTTTCGGCACCATGGAGCTTCACGACGAGCTCGGCGCCTTCCAGAAGCAATGCAAGTGCAGCGCATGCCATGAAGTTGGGCACTGGGCCGGCGACCCAGAGCGCAGCGAGACGAGGCAGGCTGCCAGTCAGGAGCCGAAAGGATCAGGGCGAGGAGCTGGGCGGGGACGAGCTGGAGGATTTCTGGCGCGTGCTGGTCTGGCAGAGCTATGCTAGCATCGGGGGCTGGGCATCAGCAGGAATGCGATATGAGAATGCCTGTCACGAACCAGCCCGATGACCCGATCAGGACGATCGGTGACATCAACGAGGAGTTAGTCGACGCGATTGTGGCAGAGCAGGCGGTGCCCCCAGGCCACGTGGCCCCACGGTCGGCGGCGACAGAGCAATCGACAAGCACTTATAGAAGTTCGAGCTAGCAAACGCACGCAGCAGGACGATCTTCAAAGGTATCAACACATCGGCCCCAGTCAGGGCGGAAAGTATTCAGGCAGTATGGAGTGGCATTCAAGGGCGAGATTGCACGCTCAACTTCGAGAGGATGCCGATCTCTGACGCACCAATGCTCATGGGCGTTGATGAGATGGACGCCCTGGACACGCTCATTAGTGTGGAACGCAATCATGTTGTCTTCTGAGCGATTTTAGACGCGCCAGTGAGGATCATACGTTCCAAGAATAACCATTGGATGGTCAATATCGTTCACTTTCCGAAGGCACCGAGACATCGGGAAGCACCTACCATCAGTGCGAAAACGCTGGGCGTCTGGGCAGCAGAAGAAGACGAATCAAACCAGACGCAGAGCAGCATAATCATGCAGGCAGATGCCGGCATAATGACGAAGTCCAGGAAGAAACGAGTGGATACGTGGATAGCCGGCCACGCGCGGGAAATGAAAGCTACGTGGAGTGTTCTACGTGTTTATCGACATCGTCTGCGTATTCCTGGGGCGGCGTCAAGGATATTTACGGTGGTCAGTGTACTGTATTGTTACTCGTAGTGTCACTGGGAGATGCACTGATCTACGTACTACGGGCGATGATCTACTACTACCCAGTGCGCAGGCAGAGACGATGAGGGAACTTGAGTCTGAAGACCCATATCTCACGATCGTGCCATTTTCGTTTGACGCGCGGTCAGCAATCAACAATTTCTTTCCACCGGAGGAGAGACGACGACGCCGCGCCAAGGCATTCGAGCATGTTCAGTTTGCACACGCAATTGTCCGGCATCGAATGGAGCACGGACGTCATGTGCTACTGGAGAAACCTCTTATGTTCACGCGTGAAGAATATCTCAAGGATGAGTTGCCACCTGGATTGGTTCGGGTTCGGCGTGATCAAAGTGCCCTTGATTTGCGAGATTACCGTGGAGATCTACTTCAGAAACCAACGATATTCGTGACGTCAGCAGTGGCGCTGGCATATGCACATGAAGTTCGGTGTTCACGAGAACACGGACATGGTCAAGTCCAAGGACGAGGTGGCAAGTCACGTGAATTTTTCATGTGGGCAACAGACATGGCTGAACGTATTCTCGAAGTTGTCAAACAACAGTATGAGTTCGAGAAGCTACTAGGAGGCGAGACAATCCTCGGAGTTCCCGGCACCGTTCACACATATCCCGCCGCAGGTTTCACATCAAGCTCAGGAATCTTTTTGGGCGCGAATGCGCAGGCCTACACCGATTGGCATCGAGTACCGGCGTCGCGCACGGCAGCGATCAAGAAGTTGCACATCCAGTTTTCCCACGATCTACGCGGTGAAGAGTTGGCCCGAAATTCGGACAGGTGGATTATGGCCAGCTGCGATCTCAGCGACCAAGCTTTTCACATGTGATCTACGTGATTCTCAACAGCGACCACCAGCACATCCTATTGTAAGCCTATCGAAGTGGATGCGATCCAATCAGTGTCTGGGCATGGACATTGCATATGTACCAGACTTGGGTGGGACGATACATGCTTTCTTGGTTGTGCTTGACCTTGCTACCGACTTTACCGCACTTCAATGGATCATCAGCGGTGGAGGTCGGAAGCCAAGTCCAACGTCAGCACATGCGAATATCGTTTTCACGGAGGGCTGGCAATGCAAACTTCTCACCCCCGAGAGGATGCATATTGATCAGGGCGCAGCTTTTCGCTTAGAGCATGAGACTATGTGTCAGGGTTTTGGAGTGCGCCATGTATTCCAGCTGCTCCTGGGAAGGTTGAACGAAAGATCCGTGTCTTCAGGGAGATGGCCACTAAAGTTTTTCGCGAGCTGGAGGTCAGAGACGACGTGAGTGCCCGATTCGCCGGGCGCCAGATTTCTCAAATTATGAACCGGCTCGCCAACAACAAGAGATTCAGCCCAGCGTTCTGGGCACTTGGCGAGAACCCCTCACTACAGGCATCTCTCGGAGGTATCAGTACCTATCCCGTGATTGCTGGACTAGTTACTCAAGGGTCGCTCATGTGGCACCGACTGCGACTACAGGAAGCTGGTGATATTGCCTTCCACCAGTCAGCCAACAGTCAAGGTCTACGACGAGTTGTGCCATCAGAGACCCGACCCCGGCCTGGACCATTCGAGCGAGGTGAATGGGTTCATTATCGGCGCACGGGTGGAGGCAGACGCGACCTACATCGGAAGTAGCATGGACCAGCTCGCGTGATTGGCAAGGATCAGTTTGGCTATTGGTTGATTCACAGTGGTATCCCGATTTTGGCTGGACCGGATATCCTGAGGAGTTCGACAGTCAACGAGACTGAGGATCGCATTCTTGGAGAACAGCGTGAGTGGCAAGGAGCTCCTCATGGCCAGCGTGTTTCCGTCGATCTTCGGAGCGCGACGTTTGCGCCGCCGCGAGAGCCTTTGCAGCCAGGACTACAACCGCAGCCTCCACAGGAACCTCAGTCTCAACCACCAGCAGACCCTGACGGACCCGAACAGGACCCGCCGAGTATGGAGGGAGCACCAGGTCAAGAACGTGACGACGCATATTATCAACCACCGACACAAAGACGTCGTGTACAGAGCTGAGTGGCCAGAAGGACCATTGAGTATATCCAGCACCTGGAAGATGATCATTGGAGCACAGCCCCGTGGTCCCATAGGAAGACGTTATTCCTTGAGACAGGCTTCTACGGCGACGTATAATCAACTCCGACACAAAGGCCCTGCGCGAGGATATTTCTCGTAACAGTCTGGAAGAGCCCTTTGAAGATCCTTTGGTACGTGATATGGATATGGAGGGTGTTGTGGTGGAGTATACGTGTCGGAATGACCCTTCTCATGGGCGCAAGGACAGAACCCGGATTCTGTTCGACAAGACCGGCCTACCGAAGATATTGAACCTCAAGGACCACCTCAATCGTTTGGACCGGACAATCCGGCACCAACGCCAACATCAGCGGCGAGACCCAGTGCGCCTTCTGGATCGAGCGACGATGGGCCTCAACCTCGCGCAGCACCAGAAGAACAAGACGCACGAACACGACAACGAACTCGCCAACAAGCGAATCGCGAACAAGGCGAGGCAGAGCGCGCTGGACGATCGAGACTTACAAGGAAATCTCCAGCATCCCAGGCTGCGCACGGGGAGCGATCGCACATTGGTCGCAACATCACGGTCACCAAGAACAACAAGAGATTGCGTCCCGCCTATGCCACCAACGCGGTCATGTGCGAAGCTTTCGCGGCTGAGCGAGCTGACCGAGTGCCGAAGGGCGAGCCCTCCATAAAGGAGGCACTCAATCGCGATGACGGACATGCCCGGGGACGTGCCGGGAAGTGTCTCAACGCTTTCTTTCCAGAGTGGAGTGCTTGGGCCAAGTGCGACGCTGTGACAGTAATTTCACCGACCATGGCCAAGAATATCGATAAGTCGCTACAGATCGAGAGCCGAGCTGCATGGGCGAACAAGGGCCGCGATCACGACGCTAACTTCCAAACCCAATGTTGTATTGTGGGGAACGGCTTCCAGGATAAATGCGATGAGAAGCTACGGAAAGATTTGCCGACATGCCCACCCCCTATGCAGAATGTGTGATGCAGCGCTGCCGCGTGCAAGCGGTTGTCACGTTATACTGGCGATGCTACTGGAGCTTTTCTGCAGGGAGTCAAGATTGAGAGGGGGCTGTGTTTCAAGATGCCCCGGAACTTGCAGGGCACGGGCATGCCTGGAATTGAAGAGGGAAGCCTACTCAAGCCCAACAAGAGCATCTATGGCACCAGCGACGCGGCAAGGGCCTGGCACAATAGAGTTGTCCAGATTCTGCGAGACATCGGCTTCGAGCAGCTGCAGTTTGAGACTGCCGCCTTCAAGTTGATGAACCTAGGGAAGTTGGTTGGGCCGTTGTGCCTGCGCGCCGACGACGTCCCCATGGCCTTCGACATGGAGAACAACAAGGAATCATGTGATCGCGTGTTTTCATATGAGGAGCCAGGTGGAGCTTGGAGACTGGCATGATCTACAGGAGGCACCAGGAGGACCTGCGTCTACTGGGCGACGCTTCCAACCGGACAAGGACGATGCTATCTCCGGCGACATGGACAACTACATCGATGCGACGACGGACAACCGGACGCCCCGTGAAAAGGGCTAAGCAGGAGAAAGAGCTACTTACCGCTGCTAAACATGAATGGGCAAGTTCAGTGGGTGGTACGACAACCGCTTCATAATTGCAGTTCTGAGGCATTGCGGTTTGCTGGCCAGATGTCGAAGGCGACGGTGCAGAACATGGAGGATCTGCATAGCTTGGCGAGGTCTACCCGCCGCGAGGGGAAGACTCATATGGTTTCCCGTGAAGGATTTCATTTTGAGAAGTTTGTTATCATAGCTTCACGCGAGCATCCTTCGACAACAGGCCAGAGCATAAGTGCCAACGTGGTATCTGTATCACGGTGGGAGATGACAACACGATGGGCGACCGCGCGAAGCTGCATCCATGCGTGCTCATGGCATGGCCGAGCGGGCGCATTGACGTGCAGTGCGGGGTGCCCTTTTCAGCAGAGGCTTGCAGCTGTTCTGAAGCTCAACATGTTTGTTTTTTGTTCCGGACTCGCAGTGTGTGCGTATATCTTTTCAGGCGTGGACATGGGCATCGCCGAGCAGCTGAGGAGTGGAAGGGAGTTTGGGTTGCAGCTTGCCGTTCGTCGCGGGATTGCGTTGTGAAAGAGTGCGCTCGCTTATCTGATCGGAGACTCTCTCTGGAAGCAGCCACCATCGGGCAGGAATTCCAGCGCGCAGGTATCAAATGGGCCCGATCCGAGCAGCGACTGGCCGACGGACTCACCGAGAAGATGGGCGCGCCATGCCGAGACCGAGTCTTCCACGATAATCTCTGGACGTTCGGACCGGATCCCCGAGCACCTTCGCTCAGGAAGCGGGAGCTGACATATCCCTGGGAGGAGACGCAGCGAGCACAGCGAGTGGAACTACAAGAGGGCGCCGGCGAGATGAACGCGTGATGCGCGAAGCCGAAGGACTATAGCGTTGACGACGAAATTGCAAGGATTGATGTACATGAGCTTGCATACCATTCTGAAGTGAGTAAGGCAGTTGGCAGATCTGCGACGCGCTCATCGCGTGCCATGCTTATTGCAGGAGTTCTAGCAAACAGTTCTTCGTTTGGAACTTCCGCGCCAGCTCATGTAGCAGCAACTGCGGTGACAACTTCATCGGAACAAGCAGTTTGCCATATTTCAACGTCGATGGCTCCGCCTTTCGACGATTTATCGAGGTTTGTGCTTTCACCGGCCGGCACGTTTATGACAGGTTCTCTTCTCGGAATCATTTGGATACTTGTTTTGTGTCTGCAATGGGCAGCTGATCCTACATCAGCGTTAGAGGCGAAAGCGGATTGTGCTTCGCCGAATGCGATTGCCCCACCCCCGTTTACAACACCGCACATTGCAATGCAGACGATCGACATACCCCGTCCGATGATAGAGGACGACCGATCGGATGCACGTCGTAGACTCGAGAGTATGCGAGTATGTGATTTGCAGGCTATGCTTCGCGAGATGCGTTTACCAGTTTCAGGAAACAAGGCAGACGTGGTCACGAGGATTCTCTCGTACTGCGGGGCGAAACCTAGTGAGCTTCGTTTCTAAGTTGATTTGTTTGAACGGACGCGTTTGGCCCGTTCTGATTTGGACTGTGACGGAGTCGGCAGTGTTTTTTTTTTTTTTTTTTTTTTTTTTTGTTGCAACGTGCTGATCTCCAGTTTCTGAGCTGGGAATGATTTACTCTATGTGCAGATGGGTGTGTTGTGCCCGCATCTGCGCAGCTAGAAATTCAGTAGATAAGCAGTTGGAGAAAAGAGACAGTATGATAGATGCGGTGGCCGTTTTATTAATAATATCAGGGGATCCCCGCCTTGAGCTATCAACGATAACGAGTTATCAGATGTGCTCCAGTCACTGGCTGGGGTTTCCCAGATTTCTATTTGCTGCGTTTGATTGGTCGCGCAGACGACCGCTTTCATATTGCTCGAATCCTCAGAGCTTGCGTGCGGAAAGAGAATATAAAGACTGGTCAATCTCCAACATCATTGACAAGAGGCCCTCAAGATAGACCCAGAGGGGGCCAAGACGGCCCACGGGCTGCACAAGACGGCCCAAGTTAGCCCCAACACGGGCCCCACGAAGGCCGAAGAAGGCCCCGAGTCGCCCAAGACGGCCCAAGATGGCCCCGAAACGGTCGAAGAAGGCTCCGAGACGTCCCAAGAGGCCTGCCAGAGCACTCCCAAGAGGGCCCCAAGAGGCCAAATCCATCAAAATTCGGACAGGTAAATGTGCACTTTCAGCATATACGTGTTTGCAGTCTCCACGGCTTTGAAGACGGTCCAAGAGACTCCCAATACTGCCCCGAGACGGCCCCGAAGGACCCCATGAGGCCCCAAGGCGGCTCAAGAGAGCGCCTGGACGACCCAAGGCCCGACTACGACGGCTGCAAGAGGGGTCCAAGAGGGGAATTCCGACTCGAAGATTGTAGCCTTCCGCCCAAAGAACCTCCCAGGAGGCCCCAACAGGCCCCAAGAGGCCCCAAGAGGTCCCCAAAAACCCATGGGGGTCGAGGTCTGAGCGAGACAGAGGTTCCCTGCTGGCGGGGCGGGCGAGAGACAGAGAGAAACAGAGACACACCCACCCCGACGGCCTCCAACAGGTTCCCCAAAGGGGTCCGGAAACGTCTTCCTGCGGGTCGAGGTCCGAGCGAGACCGGGACCACACCGGGACCTATCCTCTGACATTGCCACGCCGACGGCAAAAAGCCGAGCCTCACAGACCCATCCTTCCCGACTCCATTCCCCTCTCTTTTCCCTCCTGTTCCTCCTCCTCCCTCCTCCTCCTCCTCCTCCTCCTCTTCCTCTTCGTCCCCCCCTGTCCCTCCTCCTCCTCCTCCTCCTCCTCCTCCTCCTCCTCCTCCTCATTCTCTTCCAACTCCTCCTCCCCCTCCCCCTCCTCTTCCTCCTCCCCCCCCTCCTCCCTCCTCCCTCCTCCCTCCTCCTCCTCTCTTGGATGCCCCAGAGAGATTGGGCACAAAATAGAGGTCTTCAATGTTCCGCCAAGACGAGTAGCTAGAACATAAGCGTGCGCGAAGCGCTCTATATATCGGAGTAGGCCGCTGGAGGGCCCAGAACTGCTACCTCTGGTTCGAATGGGGGGCCGGGGGGGCCTTGAGGGTTCCAAGAGGGTTCAGAAGGGGCCCCGGATCCCCCCCCAGAGGCCCGAGTCGGCGTTGTCTGCTACAGGAGGGGGGGGGGAATCGTTCTGCAGGGCGTACTGTTTTTTACCCGCGGGTCGTTCTGCAACGATTTCCCGATCGTTCTGTTTTCGTTCTGCGGGTCGTTATGTTGGGGTGCTGCGAATCGTATTGCAGATCGTATTGCAATCGTATTGCGCGGCGTACTGCAGAAATTACCCTCTGAGGGAAATTTTGCAAAATTTCCTTCTATCGTAGCTCGCGTGCACGGCGTGCAATGAGCGACACCGCTGGGTGATCGCGTGGGGTTGCTTGTGGGGGGCAGACAACGCCGACTCGATATGAGGGGGAAGCTTAAATAAAGAAGGAGGGGTGAGCACGAATACGAGGAGAAGGAGGAGAAGGAGTGAGGAGCGCAGGCGGAAAGCGAGGGAAGGGAAGAGCAGGAAGAGGAGGAGGAGGTGGAGGAGTCCTCCCCCCCCCTCCTCCTCCCTCTTTCTCCCTCCTTCGCTCCCACTCCTCCTCCTCAGTCCTCCCCCTCCCTTTTCTCCCCCTCCTCATCCACTACCTCTGGAGTCCTCCTCCTCCTCCTCCTCCTCAGTGCTCCCTCCTCCCTCCCTCCCCTGCGGGCAACGGCAGCGGTTGGCCTGCGCAGTGAAGGTGTTCTCCGAGTAAAGGGCGGGTGGCGGCTCCTCCTCCTTCCTCCCTCCTCCTCGTCCCTGCTTCCTCTCCTACTTATTCTTCTTCTCCTCATTCCTCTCCTCTGCTCACCGTCTTCTCTCCCTCAGCCTTCCTCCTCCTAACCCCTCCTCTCTCATCTCCTCTGCTCCGTGGCCGGTTTCCACTGCTCGAGGCCCGACGCGGCCGCTAGGCCACTCCTCGGTGACTCGAGCTCGAGCTTAAATACTCAGCACTCGGCGTGCTCAGCAATGACAGAAACTCGTTTCTTTTTGAGTGGTTCCAGGGGGGTGTTTTCACGAGGGGTGATTTCAAGATGTTGTCACCATTTCCATTCATCATCTTGACACCATTTCCGTCATTGGCTTACAGGCCGCCCCGACAGGGGCCACCGATGCCACACTCGAGGGTGACGTCAAGGCCGATGGCAAAGTCCAGCGGCGAGGCCATACGCAAGGCCCCAAAGGAGAGCCTCGCCCTGGCCTTCACCGCCGTCGGCCTCGACATCACCCCATCGATGGTGGCTTCGATGGCCCTTCATGCGCATCTACTTGCGCTTCATGGCCTCCGCGGCCCTCTGCCTGATGGGCAGGAAGACCGAGGCCCACTTCGAAAACCTCTGGGCCTCCTTCTTGATGGCCCTCGTCTTGATGTCCCTCTCCTCCGCGTTGTACTGCTTCATGCCGTCGCTGTTGTACAGGCGCAGCAGCAGCGCCTCGCTCCTGGTCGTGCCCATGGCCATCACCATATCGGAAGCCTTGCTCACGATGGCGGTGTCCACCGCGGAGCCGACCAAACGGCACGCTTCGGAGTACTTCTTGATCAAATGCTGCATCTTGTCAGCCTCCGCGTACAGGTCACCCACCTGGAACAAACTCTCTGCGCTGATGTCGATGCAGTCGGTGAGGGTCGCCGTCTTCTCGTCCAACGCCGCGTGCCAGCTAGCCCCGTCCTCGCCGCCAAACTGGCGGCTGGTGTTCTCCTGGATCGCTGTGTCAAGCACGGCGAAGGCGGAGGAAACGAACGTGTTCTTCTGGTCGGCCGCGAAGCGCTTGTACTGAGCGAACTCTTCGCTCATCCTGGCCGTGTGCATGGACTCGGGAAGCTTGCACGAGTGCTTGTCGTACTCCACCATCTCTCCGAGCAAGCGGCTCAACAAGGTCGTGAACCCATCATGTGGCTGGGTGTCGGTGTTCTCGTACTCACTGTGGAGAGCGATGGTGTGGCCGATGTCGGACTGCAGCTTGACGCAGGCTGCCCATGCCTTCCAGCCGTCTGTAAGGTCACACTTCTGCAACATCGCATCGGCAAGGACGACCGCCTCGTGGGCCATCGTGTTCGCAACTCCGCTGTCCGCGTAAAGGCTGACCACTGCGGTGACCGCGTTCTGAATCATCTTGCCGACGCTGGAGTCCGCGGTAAACTTCGGGATGTCTTGGTGCTTCTCCATCTTGAGGCAGCCAATGAACTTCTGGCAATCAAACTCTGGGTCGAAGCAACCCGCGAGGCTCTCAGAGACGGCGCTGTCAAGCTCAGCTGCGGCCACGGCCGCAACAGTAGAGGCACGCCATGTCGATATGTCGTCGAGGATGCCCTCCTTCGGCCACACCTCCTTCGCAGCCCCCGCGCACATACTAAGGTTCTCCACCTGGGACTTCGTCACAGTGTCGCCATCGGCCTGACCCACGGACTCCCACGCACGCTGCAACAACTGGACGAGCTTGATCTCCCACTGCTTGGTAGCACCTGGCGCCAACGTGTGCTGTGCGCGTTGAAGCTGCTCCAGGGACGAGGTAAATACATTGGTAAATCTAGCGCCATCTGATCCGAACCCGTCGATCCTTTCAATGGCCTTGAGCGAAGCGTCCATGGTTTCAACTGAAGACAGCATGTCGGGAATATGGTTGAAAACGTGCAACGACCTGGCCTTGAAGAAGTCACCGTGGTAAAGGGCGAGCATGGCATGGGCCTGGATCGTCTCTTTCTTGTCCTGGAACTGCTGCATCGCCGACTGGAGCGCACTGAAATGGTGGGGGCTAGGAGTGTTCGCCACGACTGCAATGACGGCGCGAATCGCATCCAAGAAGGCGTGCGTGTTCTCAGGGACCGTATCCATCTCCTCCAGGGCAGCCTCGAAGATTGACTCCATTGATGTCAGAAGGGCAACCATGACGTCTACTGTGCGCTCCCCACGTTGAGCAAGCATCGGGATCAACTCATGGACGACTACCTTTGACGATGCATCGATCCGCTCGTTCAGAAACAGGCGGAGCTCGGCAACCTTCGGAGCAAGAATGCTAAACTCTGGCTCCTCATGCACGATCTGGATGTCGGAATCCTCCTGGACGGTCTCAATCATGGACTGCTCTCCGCCGACGACCTGGTCGCCCTTGCTCCGAAAGGGGCTCACCACCAAGGTCACGCGGGCGATGTCGGCTGCCTCAACGCCGACGTCGTCGGCCTGGGTGAGGGCGATGGCCATCTGCTGGCACGCACACGCGTGCGCAAGCTTCGTGCACACGTGACCTGGACATTCAACCTTCAGGGCGTGCAGCTTCTGGCAGGCCTCCCACAAAGCATCGCTGCCTCCTGGGTTCGCTGCGAGCTCCTCCATCAAATGGATCGCAGCGTCGGTCTTGTCCAAGAACTTCTCGAGCCTGCCAGCCTGGGGAGGGGGAGAGGTGAAGAGAAGGAAGAGGAGGATGAGGAAACAGAGGAGGAGGATGCAGGAGGAGGGGCAGGAGGAGGATGGGAAGTAGGAGGATGAGACGGATGAGGATACTGACGATTAGGAGGATGGTGACGAGGAGGAGGAGGAGGGGGAGGATGAGGATGAGGAGGGGGAGACGGGGGATGAGGAGCAGGAGGAGAAGAAGCGGAGGGCAATGAGGGAAGGCGAGTAGGATCATGAGGTCAAGAGTGGGAAGAGTCACGATGCTGAGGAAACGGATGAGGAGAAGGACAACGACGGAGCTGAGGAGGAGGAAGATGAGGAGAGGGAAGAGGAGGAAGAGGGGGAGCGGAGGGGGAAGGGGGAGGAAGGGGAAGAGGAAGAGGGTAGGAGGGAGTAGGGGTGGACGGGTAAGGAGAGGGCCGAGAGGCTTCGTTCACCCTCCAGCTACTGGAGGGCGAATGAAGCTCGACGCGCCTGAAGCGTCGTCGCAACGGCTTGAAGCAGCCGCCTGACGCACTGGCGAGCCCACTGCATGCGCCTGGAGAGCCTGGGGTCCCTGTTGAACGCGTTCGCGACCGTGCAGACGCTGTGCCAGAAATCTGGAGACCTCGTCCGCGCCTGGCCCTCCATCATGTTGTCGTCCTCGTTCTGCTCCAGGTCGGGCTCGGCCGAGTGCGCTGCCGCTGGCGGCGTGCCGTCGGCGCCCATCGAGGGCGCAGGACTACCAAACGACATGCGACGGGGGATGCTGCCACCTGCACCTGAGCCATAGCCTTCGGCCCCGCCAGAATGAACCGATCTGGCATCGTCACCTGCCGTCGGCACGTCCTGAAGCCTCAGCATGTTCGGCGCCTGCGCCACAGCGGAAGCCACGCTCCTCGGGGAGGCCTGCGGAGTCCCACATGCCGAGCCTGGCCCTCCAGCATGACGAGGAGGCCGATGATCTCCAGGAGGTGGCGAAGCTGACGGTGTACGACCTGATGGAGCAGCAGCGCATGCAGCAGGCATGCGCACGTGCTTGTGGGCATCCTTCTTGCGCTCCAGCTCCTCGACGGCTTCGCTGATCTGCTCCTCCGTGTAGGACTTGATCCCTCTGTTCTTCGGCTGGTACTTGCTCGCGAACTGCCCTCCCCACATGTCGTGCAACCGCTGCATCTCATGATCGAAAGTGATTTGGCCCTGCGACTCGAACGTCTGCTCTGCCATGAGAGGCTGGTGCATCACGATTCGGCTGTTCAAATACCTGATGACCTTCGGCATCGCCCCGCCACCAGAACCGCTTGCAGTGTCGGAGCCAGGCGGTCGCAAGAATCCCGACTCTGTCCTGCCACCAGGGAAGTCACGCCGCAAGCCAGTCAACTTGACGTCATCCATTTTGACTCCGTGGGCGGTCTCGAAGGCCTCCTTCTCTTGGAACTCAACGCACTCCTCCGTGTAAACGCCACCGATCGTCTCCCTGTAGACCTGGCACTGGCCCCATGGTCTCGGTGCCTGGGGATGCGCCAGCGCCGCCTTGTGCTCCGTCAGGTCCTTCTGGTACGGGCTGGCCTTGCCCTTCTCATCAGCAGTCTGCTTCGCCTTGCACAGCGTCGCGACGTCGACGTACCTGATGAGGGCGAAGGAAGCGCATCCTTCGCAAACAGGCCCGATCGGAACAATGATCTGGTTGTTCCTCCCATCAAGCTGAAGTTCTTTCTCAGCCCAGTTGGAACAATCTGGCAAGCACTTGTCGCCGCAAGACCCGCATGAACACCCAACTGTTGGAGCGAAGGCCCTCGTCTTTCCTCGCTTCGGAGGCGGCTGGCCACTGGCGTCGGCAGGCGATGCCGCCTTGCCACGGACCATCGGGCCTCAGGCTGAGGCCGGCACCGAGGCAGCGCGCTGAGGCCGGTTGCGCTGGCCGCAGTGTGCCGTAGGAAGACTGCGCAGCGG
This sequence comes from Prorocentrum cordatum, assembly GCA_963575745.1. Taxonomy (NCBI): domain Eukaryota; class Dinophyceae; order Prorocentrales; family Prorocentraceae; genus Prorocentrum; species Prorocentrum cordatum. Next base: position 549,747 of record CAUYUJ010008002.1, on the reverse strand, counting down.
GCCAGCACTGCGCTGGCACCTCGCCAAGAGCACAACGCTCTGAGCCAAAACGGCCACGATCGCCATCATCATCACATCGCCATCCTTACCATCATCTTGCGCCATCCCAGGGGCTCCGAAAAAAAAACATTGGACGGGGGGCGCTGCCGCGTAACAATGCAAAGCAAAGCAAACGTAAGCGTAGATGAATACAAGTGGCAACGCAATGCATGACGTATTGCACGGGTGAGGCAACGTGGACACGAACTTACGAGCATTGGCCCATTATGCATGTACCCCCCAATGCCATTTGCCCCTGGGACGCTGACAGAACAAGTATTGAATAGAAGCGGTGCGGTTTCTGAACTGTTTGAGCTCTCCTGGAGCCGCAGAAGGGGTTGACCCAGCCCGAGAGGCAGAGAACGGAGAGCGTGCGAGAAGTGCCGAATGGCCAACAACGCACACATCAATTAGAACCAGCTCTGCCGCACACCCACGGCGCAAAAGGACAATGAAGTATCGGATCAATTGCCAATCAACTCCTCAGTCCTCAGGTGCATCTCAAGCTATCGACCGACTTGGCCGAGAGAAGCGCAGAGAGGTAGCAACACTCGCACTGAGAAAGCCTTTGCGGGCGTGAGAACATGTCTGAACGCATGGCGGGTAATTATCAACAGGCGTAGCAGGCGTAGCACAGTTTAGAGATGCAAGACCCCGTGGACGAACCTTTCGGATGCCATATGCTTAGGGGGTAGCAAGGCCCTTGCATAATTGTCAACATGGCCATTCTAATCTATAATGTTGTGTTGTTTGTTTCCCAAGACACCTGATGGCACGACCCCTCCAGAGACATAGCGGCCCAATCACGTACTCCCAGAATGCCCGCAACATGTGTGTACGAACCCCATTGGTGCCAGATTAGCCTCAAAGCGAGATTAAACCCAAGACTCCTTAGGCCCCATCCAAGACCTTCAGGGGGTGGGCCAAAGCAACCTTGGGGGGGTCTATATTGTGGCAGTGACGAAGGCCCAAGGTGGAGGAGGAGTGGAGGTCACCAGCGATCCCTCGCACAGACGGGTCTGGCTCTCCTGTCCCCGCAAAGGATCTTGCGAGAACGAGCGCGGGGCTGCCTTGAAAAGACCGAGCAGCGATGCAACTGCATAAAGACATGCCAGAAGAAGGAGGAGGAGACAGGAGCATATGTACAAGTTCTGGGGCGAGCAGAAAGAGGGCAATGATACTGAATGCGACGCAAAAGTTCGGTCTCTCGGACAAGCAGCGCCTGCCTACTCCTGTTCAGGGTGTGAAGGCACAAGCTCCCGTTCAATGAATGTTTTGGTGGCAGACTCGATGTCGTTGTCACGGTCAATGGCACGATCAGCCTTCAGTTGCATGTCTACAAGCACCTTCAACAAATTACGGACACGCTTCCTCAATGACTTGATGCGAAATCTGGCGACGACGAGGTCCTGCAGCACCCTTTTGAGACGCTGCCTCGTCGGACGGCGCAGACCCATGAAACGTGGCGAGTACGGCTTCTTCTTCGGCGCCATCCAGAGAGAACACTGACGGCGGGAAGGCGCTGGGGGCTCCGGAACCTCGAGGCAAAATGATCACGGAAGTTCGGCGAAATGGTTTCCGACACCCGCGAATCATTTGTTCAAGGGGATGTGTTCGATTGATTGCATGACGCTGGGCTTGGCGCTCAACCTCTGACGACGCTAGCCGAACTCCCTGGCGTTCAACCTCTGGTGGCCCTTGCCTAGCAACGGCGGGAAGCCGACTCCGCCGATTGCACGCGGGAGCAAACTGTTGCTTATTTGCCAAGTTAGTTTGAACTGGCTGTGGCGTTGCTCGCGGTTATGACCTAGCCCATGATGCAAAACTACATGTCATTCGCGAGGCCACGCGCACACCTACCTTCGCCCTCTCGCGCTCCGCCGCTGCTGTGGCTGGGCGCGGCTTGCCCTGCCGTGCTATATGTGGCAACGCATGTGGTTGGAACCGACAGATATTTCGCACCTCGCATGCACGCGAGAAGTTTATCGCACAACGTATACATATACGTGGGCCATGGCCTTGTACATCGCACATGGCTGCCCCCCATGGAAACAACGCGACGCGTGCGTTTCGAGCGCGAAGTGATCGTTCGCGCGGCACGGGCGCGACGCGCGCGTGCAGATGCCCAGCCAACGCGGGGCAACCATGGCTGATTGCCAGGGCGCGCAAGAACTGCATGATCATCGCGGGCAAGGCTACGCAGCCCACCCGCGATATCTCAACACCTTCTCCGATGGCCGCTAGCGCCGACGCAATGCTCGAGGCAACCAGCGCAGGCAGACGAGCCGCGCGATGTTCCATCGGGAGCAGCCAGAGAAACGCGCGCGCTATGTGCCGCTTCCGCGTAGACAGAGCATTCCTCTTCCGCGGGCCGAACGCGCTGGGCACCGTCGTCGGCTATGACGGCGCGAGTCGCGCCCTCCGCGCGCAAACAAGTGGCATCGGGGGCGCTAACAGCGACCGCGAACGCGTGCTAAACCCGCCCTTGGGAGCGCGGCGCGCGGCCGCGGCAGAACCTGTCACAAGCCGCCCATGCCAGCTCGGCTCCAGACCGACTCGGTCTCGCCCGACTGGCCGCCGCGCACGCGCCGACGCGCGCTATTCAGCGCCATCGACGCTATCTGCGCGCGCTGCGAAGGCGCGGTGGGTCGGCCGCGACATCGGCGCCAACGCCGCCGCGGGCCGCGCCGCGCGCGAGCCCGCCGCGCCGCGTCCGCTAGCGCGATTGCAGCCGCCGCCGTCGCCGCCGACCTCCCTTATCGAGCCGAGCGGCGGGGGCCGCCGCATGCCGCGCCGCGCGCGCTGCGGCGCGCCGCGGCGCCGCGACTGCGCGGCGCGCCATTGGGCAGTGGTGCGCGGCGAGGCGCGGCGCCCGAAGAGTTCGGCACGGGCGAAAACCTTGCGACGCGCGGGCGCGGCGTTTGGCGCGCCGAGCGGAAGTCGCGGCAGCGAAAGAAGTCGCGCGCGCTCGACGACGCGCGATCAAAGGGCAGCCGCTCGAAGTCGGCATTCCCACGCGCAGCGCGCGCTGGCCGTCCAAACGGCACGGCGACGGCGTTGCCGCTTGTCGCCGTCGGGCGCGTCGCCGCGGCTCGATCGCGCCGAACACGCGCAGGGGGCCGCTGCGTCGGCGACGAGACCGCCGCCGAAGCGCATCGGGCGCAGCGCGCCAGCGACTCGCGCGGCCCAAGGGCACCCCGAAACGCTGCTGCGCGCTTGGGAACTGCGCTGAGGCGGAGACCGCCGACGCTGCGGCCCCCTCCGCGCGCGACGCCCTTTCGCCGCTGCGCCCCGCAAGCTCGCAGCGTTACCGAGCTGCGCTCGCCGCCTGGCGCCGCCCGCCCGCCCCCCTCGCCGCGTCCTTCCGCTGTCTACCCGCCAGACTCGCCGCGCCCGATCGGACCCCTGCCGCGTCGCCCTGCCCGCTCCGCCAATTCCGCGTCGCCGCCGCCACGTCGCCACGGGCTTGCAGCGGCCCTCTGCTGCGCCCAGCCCCATCGCGCAGAATTATCGCAGCGCGCGCATCTGGTCAAACGCCCCGACCCTGCGCTGCGCTGCCCGCCGCAGTTGCGCGCGGCGCCCTCGGGCGACGCGCGCCCGCGGCTGCGTGCGCGACTATGGGCCAGCAAGCCGTGCGCAGTTGCGGGGCGGGGCGCTCCTCGGCTCGGGCGCGGCGGCGCGCGCGGGGGGGTCGTCGGCGCGCTCCAGAGGGCCCCGCGCCAGCAACGCGAAAACCATTCATTGATTCCAGTGCACATGGACGGTCGACAATGGAGTGGCGCGCTTGCGCATGCGAATTGGAATTCATGCCCGCGGGCAGGTCGAGTGAACAACTTCCGCCGACCAGGCGCCAATTTTTGGGGTAGGGGGGTACTTTGCAAAATTTTGAGCCGTTTTGGTCGCAAAGGAAGATGCTTAATGCAGCCGACCACGCGTACAATGCTGATGCGGCGCGGTGGACCAGGGCGACGTGCGCGCCGATTCACGCGAGGTCGCGCTCGGCTACGCTCGGCAGCCACTTATCGCGCGACGCGCAGGCTCGGGCCCGCGCGCCTGCGGCGTCGAGCGACGGTACGCCGCCGTCGGTCGCGCCTTCCAATGGCGTCCTGCGCGGGACGGCGGGGAAAATCCGATTTTCCCCCGTAGTAAAGAAATTTTCCTCCGTAGTAAAGAAATTTCCCTCCGTCGTACTGCGCGAGACGATTTGGAAAATCGACTTTGCCGAATCGATCTGCGCGGGACGACTTCCGCCCTCCGCGGTCGTCGGTCGCCGACGCGCCCGACGTCTGGGCGCGGGCCCCCGCGCGGCCCCGACGCGCGAGCGATGGCTGCAGCGCGCTCCGTCACTTGGCCCGCGCGCTGCAAACAGAGGCGCGCAATCGCGAACTCGACCTCGCAAGCCGCCGACCCCGACGGTCCGCAAGTTGGGCGCGGGAGAAGGGGCGCCGACGCCGCGCCCGCCTTCGCCCGCGCCCGAGCCTTGCCCGCGCGCGCGCGCCTGCGCGCGCCGAGCCGCGACCGCATCCATGGCCACGTCCGCCCGACGCGGCCATCGCCCACGCACTTTCTCCAGTCGCGGGCAAATGCGCCAACGCGCAGCAACGGCGGCGGAGGCGCCGCGCGTCTCCGCTGCGCCCCCTGCGCCCGCGACCACTGCGAAGCGCGCTGCGGCCAGCGCCGCGGCGCGACCAGCATTTTTTCGAAGGGCCAGCGGGGCGCGCGGGCGCCCAGCGCGCGCGCGCGTCTTGTCTGCGGAGTAGCATGCGCAGTCGGTGGATGGTCCCTCGAGTAGACTGATGCGCTGCTCCGCAAGTTGACGCTGACGTCGGCGGCGCTCGCGGGCCCCGTTCTCTTCGTAGGCGGCGCGCGCCTGCGCTTCAGAAGCTTCCTGTTGTAGCCGAACATGGGTCGGAGCTTGCGGACGTCGCCGTAGCTGTTGTGCTTCGAACTCGCGCAGGTCGAGGTCGTTGGCGATGAGCTGCTGCAGCCCGCGTCGTTGGACATGGCCGTTGTTTTCCTCGAGGTGGGTCTCGAGCTGCTGCTGGCGCAGGGCGTCCTTCTCGTAGTCGGTGAGGCCGTATGCGATGATTTGATGGTAGGGTTCCAATCTTTTGACGGCTGTCTGCTTTTCGTGCGCGGGCGCCCTCCGAAGGCGACCGCAGGGGTCAGCGAGCGCGTGCGCGCCTGGAGTCCGCTGCCGCGGCCGCTTCGCCCTGGGAGCCCACTTCTGCGACGCAGCTGCGCAGATTTCCCCGCTGGAGCTCCGCGCGCTTAGCCCGACGGCGCGGAAAAGCCGCCCATGTGGAAGACCAGCCGCGCCAATATGTAAAGGCTGCAACCTTCGCTTGTGGGGGCGGCTGCCATGAATGAATGTGTCGGGAACTCCAGAAGTTTCGCAGCGGCGTCTTCGAGCCGATTGGCGCTGCCCACCAGAGGCACCTGCGTCGGTCCACAATCGGTCTGCCTTGGCGCCAGCAGTCGAGCGACCGTCGCGCGGAGCATCGCAACGTGCACCGAGCGGGCCCCTGCCTTCTCGCGGGCAAACCCTGGGCCCCTGGCTTCCCGCGGGCAAGCCCGCGCGACTGCCCGCCCCAGCCCAAAACAGGAACGCGTCGCGTGGTGCTGCGCCCGTTCGGCTGGCAACGGCTGGGCATCTGCCTTCTCGCGGGCAAGCCCAGGGCCCCTGCTTTCCCGCGGGCAAGCCCAAGCCATTGAGGCTATCTTCTCTCGGGACCATGCCTTCTCGCGGGCAAACCCAGGGCCATCTGAGCAACCTGTGGCGGCTTATCGTGCCGTGCCCTGGGTCATGGTGCCGCTATCGCTGTCGTTTGCTTACGTCGCCCGCCTACTAGCCGAAATCTTGTCGTTCGCCCGCGCAATGACGTTGCATGACCCCTTGGCCGTCGGGAAGACTGGGCCCTTCGCAATCTAAAGCAAATCTCGCAGCGCCTCGTGAGAGCGAAGCAAGCCACCCGCCAGGCAGAGCATGCTCATTTGGGCAAGCATCGAGGCGCTCGGCCTTGCCCAGCAGGGCACGTGTTCACGCCTCGCCGACCACGGGGCGTCCGCCGCGCTACTTCCACGCAGGTTACGCTGCGCCGTGACAAGCGCATGCATGTGCTGCTCTTCGCGACGCGCCTTTCTTGCGCGACGGTAGTTGACGTTATGCGCCACGGAAGCCATGCACCCGCGCTTCTGCGCAGCAGTGGCAACCAGCGCCCATGCCACGGCGGGTCGCGACGCCACCTCTGTCCGCATCGGGCAGATGTGCGCGGTCCAGGTGTAGCAACACCTCCGAATCATATTAGCAACTAGGCGCGCGGCTCTCGGCTTGCGATTGGGCGTAAACGCCGCCGCCAAACTCAACGCGAACCAACGCAGAGCGACGGATCATTGCGCCATCTACTACTACGCACACCTCTGCATGGTGCAAGAAGCTGCTAGCAACCGCGGCCGCGCGACTGCACAACGCCCCGCAAGCTGGGCGCTCGCCCAAGGAGGTGACTGACCAAGGTCAGTTCGAGCCATTCTGGGTATATTTATATAATGTTTAACGGTGTGTAGCCACCATTGCTCCTGATACGACTTACTGTGTGAAGAGGCTCACTCAAGTTCGCGCCCACTCACACTCCGACCCACGCAGGGGTCCGCACGGACTCGGTTTTAGGTGCAACCGTTGGTCAGAGCAACCCCACCCCCGATGACGCTTTGTTTTCGCGCCGACCCAATGCGTTAGGAGGGCAGCGCCTCTGGGCCACATGGTGGCCCTGATCCCCATGGAGCCTTTTCTTTTGAGTCCTCGGCAGGCGAAAGCCTCCTTTTGGAATAGCCCGTGCGTGTGTATGATATGATATTGCGACGCGCATGGTTGAAATGGTGACCGTGAGCGAGCTCAAAGGATCATGTTTGCCCCCTCTGCTTAAGCACCGCGGCTCTCCAGAAACTTCCTCGCACGACGGGCAATACTGTGCCCATGCAAGAGCGGGTCTGGAGAGGCCGCGGCCGTTGCTGGAGCGGGCACGTCAGTGGGCGCACCACGTACCATTTGGAACGGCTTAGGTCGGTTCCGAAACATGCGACTATTGTCGGCCCTGGCAGGAAAACCAAACTGGAACCTATTGGAACTGGGCCGCCAGGTCTGCAATGCTCTGAGGTTCTCCTCACCTGTCCTACCACTGGCGGCCTTTCACCTTCGCTCTTGCTCAAGCAGTGTCTTTTCATGATGTCGTTTAGCCTTGCGTGCGGCCTTCCACCCACGAAACTCGGAATGAAGGGGCGAAGCAACCTCCTCTGTTTCAGCGTCGGTGACCGCAATGCTCTTCTGTGATGTAGGCATATGGCTCTCATCATCACTATCACCGTGTGACGAACTGGCATCCTCCTCCTCCTCCTCCTCCTCTTCCGCCTTCTCCTCCTCTTCCTCCTCTGTCAAGTTCAACTCCTCGTCATGCTCCTTTGGCGTCTCCTCTCCGCCTCCACCCTCATCGTCTTTGCAGCCCTCCTGGTCCTCAGCCTCCTCAGCCGCCTCGTCGGCGCGCTCCGTTGAAACCCCAGTTGCACCTCGGACATCCTCACCCGCCAGCCCAACAGCCTCCTTCTCGCCGCCGCATGGCGGCCGATCTGGGCGCAGCCAGGGAGACAGCACCCGCTTCTTCACAAAGAGGGGTCCCTTTGGAACGGGCATGCCAAGAAACACCGTGCCGAGCAGGCTGCAATCATAACTCTGACGGGGGGTGGGGGCCTGACGCTCAGCCCATCCAAGGAGAGGAGGCAGAGGCAGGTGGAGGAGGACAATGATGAAGGAGGTGGGGCGTGGGTCGAGGCCGGTTTGAAAAAGGAGGGGGGAGAGGAAAGGAGCAGGACTGTCCGGCTCGCGTTATACGCTTTGCTATACTGTTATGGCTCACGGTCGGGCTCTTCAGGCTCACCTGGGCGCCTCTGACGCTCGAAACCGTCTGCAAACCAGTACTCAGCATCTGCATGCTCTGAAAGGGCTCGCCTTGCCTCAACGCGAGCGTCTCTAGTTAATACGAGGGCGTGCTTGTGCTCCCACGAAGATTCAATGCCTACGCCAGCGGCCAACCAGGCCGCAAGAACACCTAAAGGTCGGCCTTGGGCTTCCCACTGGGGCCCGACCCTTTTAGAACGGATGAGCGTGCGTTGTTTCCTACATTCTTCATGCCTTGTACATACAGCAATCACGAATGCGTGACCGTCTGGTTTCACATAATGCCTGAGAGCACCTCCTGGAACTCGTATGGCTCGCATGGCCTTGCAACGAACACCTGGAATAGGAAACTCGATTGTAGTGGCCTTCGGCCAGTGCCGCCGATCCGGGTCGCTCGGGGTTATTCTCCTGCCGGAGGCAGTCTGGAGGCCTCTGGGGAGCTGTTTTGGGGCCTCTTGGAACCTCTTTTGGGCCTCTTGTGGGCTTCTTGGGGCCCCTTGGGGGTCTCTTGGGGCCTCCTGGGGGCCTCTTGGGGCGGAAAGCTCGGTTCTTTCGGTTCGTGGTCCCCCTCTTGGGCCCCTCTTGGGGCTCTCTTGGGGCCTTCTTGGGCTGTCCAGAGGCCCTCTTGGGCCGTCTTGGGGCCCTCTTGGGCCGTCTTGGGGCTCTCTTGGGCCGTGTTGGAAGCATCGTGGGCCGTCTTGGGACGGACTTGGGGGCCTCTTGGGCCGTCTTCGAGCGTCGGACGCCCGAAAAGGCAAGAACGCTAAAAACCCTGAAAAAACCAATGAAAATCAACGATTCTGGCCTCTTGGGGCCCTCTTGGGAGGCCTCTTGGAAGCTTCTTGGGGCGTCTTGGAGACACCTTGGGCCGTCTGGAGGCCATCTCGGGCGTCTTGGAGCGATTTTTCGGCGACTCGGGGCCCTCTTGGAACCCCTTGGGGGTCTCTTGGGCCCCCCCCCTCCTCCAAAGCGCCGGAAAAAGCGGAGCATGGCGCCCCCCCCCCCCCTATCTTCCACTCCCCCGGAGCGGCCCCGGGGTTCGCCGGAAACTCGCACCCCCCCCCCCCCCCCCCACCCCCCCTTCCCCGGCAGAGCCACCCCGGCGACCCCCCCAGAGGCTGAAGCTCAGCCTCGAGGCTGTAGCTGAGACTCCTTGAAACTCACACGCCGGATCGGCGGATATCTGCAGGATGTACCTCAGGAGGTGGCGGGGGGTCAGGGTCCACAGCGAGAACTGGCGGGTCTGGGTCATCTCCACCACCGTCAACGGGGGCCTCAAGTAGGTCAAAGTGGTCCTGCTTAGAACTGACATCTGTGGCTGTTAAGAGCTCCCCCCTATCAGTCCCTCTTCTTCTCCTTCCAAAATCCAACCCCTCCCTCCTCCCCCTCCTCCCTGGCTTTTCCCCTGGGTCCCCAAACCACGATGAGACTGGGTTCTTGGCGGCGTGGATTTCGAACAACGCTCGGAACGCAAAGAAACATGAAGCACTGAAGGCGGGCGGGGGGGAATGGGGGTGCACCCGTGAGATGTCCACCCTCGTGTCCTCAACGTCCTTGTCGTCTGCGCTGTCCGATCCAGACTCAGACTGGAACGGGGTTGGCGGAAAGTCCAGGAAGCCATCGAGCGGTTCGGATTCTGGATGATCGGACCCTGGATCAGCCCCATGGCCAGAACACTGGGGCACTGAGCCAGCCTCTTGCTGGTCGCCGCCCCCGCCCTCGCCATCAGAACTGAGACCACTGACAACACGAAGTCCCTCATGATGCTTACCGCCATGGCCACTCTCGTCCCCTGACGAAAAACTACCGAAGATATCGGCTTCCTCCGACGTATCCATTGGGGGCAGGGGCGTTCTTGGAAGCGAATAGTCATCATCATCGCTGTGTTTCTTATGTTTCTTTTGTGTTTTCCTACGCCTCCTCCTGGTTGTGCATTTTTTCCCGCCGAAATCGGGAACCTCGAAGTATTCCACAAGCACGAGCCTGGGGTCGATGCTGGCGACGGGCTCGTCGCCGTCAACAACAATGTACAAGCGAAACGACCACTCGGACGAGTCCCTGAAGATGCTGTGAATCAGGCCCATCATCGTGTAGTAGGTGTCGGTGCCCCGAAGCTTCAAGTAACCGCGGGCGTCCATGGAGTGCTCTGGCCACTCCAACACCCTGCACCAGAACTTCACAGGCGACCAATTCATGAAAGAAACATGCACAAAAATATCGACATCATCTGGAACGACACGCTCACCATCAACATCTGAACCTTCACAGTCGGACTGGTACGACGACTGCAACCTCACCACAATATTGCCATCATCAATGTTAGATTTAGAGCTCTTTGTTGGAAAACTCCGACTGATCTTCTGGCACAGCCAAAGCTTGAAAGCCCATTTGTCATCACCGTCTTCACCGCATAAGCAAACACCTGCATACTGGCAGCTCCACTTCTCATGGGGAGGCCGCTTGGGTGGATCTGGAATCGGTGGCTGGTCAGCGTGAACGACAACATCATGCAAACAAGTGTCCCATTCAGTTGCCAAAGACTCGAAGAGCTTCCTGTTGGTCTCCATCATGCTATCCACGAGTCGAGGAACGTACTTGGCTGCAGCAAAGAACCACGTAGACATGCACTCCTGCTTGGTAAAAGCCTGGCACTTCAAATCGCTAGCCATGTCGGCGAGACCTGGGAGAGCCTCTCGAATTGCTTTGTGGCTGCTCTCGCTGGCAGCGTCGCGAAGGCCCTTTAGAGAAGATGCAACTTCATGGTCTGCTTCTCTCTGTGCTGCGCGAAGGGCACCAGCATCAAATCTCAAACTCGCGAACGTCGATGCCAAAGCGCTCGAACTTGGAACGAGGTCGGTGGACTCGCCACTGGCAGCTGCAGACGTAGAGGCAGGTGTATCTAGGAGCGCCTGACCACGACGTTGTTTAGAATCCCTGGCAACACCTCTGTCGATATCCAATGGTCTCTTGCCGAAACTGCGACCCCCAAGCCGGTGTCTCAGGGTTGCCGCTCGAGCCTCTTGAAGCATGTTTGCAAGATCGTCTTGTGACAGGGCCCTATAATCAGCAGCAAGTGCTCTTGCATCAAATCGGTGCGAACCTCGGGACCTCATGCTGATGAAAAGCCTCCAGAGACCTCCTCCTCCACGACGCGATCGTGGTCCAGGCTGGGGCTTGCCCTCTGCCCTCGCCTTAAGGATCTTCTTCTTGGTCTTCAAGCTTCTTCGACGTTCGCTGCGAGGCTTCCTCCAACCAGGTGGCGTACTCCAATGGCGACTTCTAGAACGAAGTTTCGCAATGAGCCTGTGACCGCTGAGCTTCGACAGCGAAGGCAAGATGACGTGCGTGCTCATGACGTCCGACACGTGCTTGATGCCTGCATTGCCGTTCTCGAGCTGCACGGTATCTAACTGAACTAAAATCGCGATCATCGTCAGCTCAGCCAAAGCGAACTCGCCATCCACGTTGTCGATGCCGTAGTAATCTAAGAAGCTCGAGGTGAATTCGCCCATGCTGCTCCTGCACGCGGCCCTCAACTGACATTTAGTTCTCTCAGGGTCAACTAACAACATGAAAAGTCTGAACGGGAAGGTCTCATGCATTACCTTTAGCTCTGTGAACAACGCAGCCTGTCTCGATAGAAGTCTGAAGACCATATTCGAAAGGGCGAGGGTCCTCTGCGCTGGTGGAAGACAATCAAAGAGAGCGGCACGCCCGTGCAAGGTCTTGATCTCTTCCAGCGCCGTGTTCTCCAGAGTACATCGTGCGGCAACCAACAACGGCCAATCACAGGCAAGGGCAATAGGCGCGTCGCTGGATTTGATGGCCTTCAACGCCATCAGGGTCTTCCACTTGTCGCCAGACTGCTGAAGCCTCGCATGCATGTAGTGTATCATGGGGTCCGAAGCGAACCTGATCCCAAGAAGCCTATCAGCAGGAAAGGTCATCATCCACGCGTGCGCCTTGTCTCTCTGCCCTTTGTTCTCCTTCGCCGCGACGCTGGCTGCCGCAACTGCGGGATCGAGAGGCAACGGGTCTCCTCGGCCATCTCCAGCAGGCACTTCGGGCTCAGGGGCATCCAGGTCATCGAGGCCGCCGTCCTCCAAGGCACCAGCAACGAGACTATCTCCAACTGCAACCAGGTGCTCGTGCGGAGGTCGCGCGGCGCCCGCCGCCAGGCGCTCGCCCATGTCCAACCGATATTGGACGAAGCACTCCGCGTGAAGGTTGTGAAGGCAGCATGGGACCCCATGGTCAGCCATGGTCTTGTCCAGGCCAGTCCAGCGATTGCGAGGGAACTCGAACGGAGCATGTGCGTACAGCAATGGAAGTAACACGTCAGCCAGCATATCTGAAACCTGCTCCACGGTCTCGTCGCCCATCCTCTTCCACGCGTAGTCGCCACGAACCCGCCAATCTCCAGGTGCCATCTTCAGCAGCGTTGCTCGCCTATCTCGGTGCTCTGGGGCGGCCCCGTAAAACACATCAAGAACAAACTCTTTGTACTGCTTTGCGGCATCATCCAACAACACATCGTCATATATGGTCACCATCTGCTGGATGCACGTCTTGGCCGATTCCCTGAACCTCAACATCATACAGAAATTGTTCAGTGCGTAGGTCGTGTTGACCATGCCAGTGATATCGCGCGCTACTCGTGGAAACTGCATTACTTTCGTGTGCATGTTGGATGTGAAGTGAACCTCACAATGAAAGTGCAAGTTCGACCAGGACGCCCGATCCACCATCACGCCTTTCTCGGCCCTGTCGTTGCACGCAGCACCATCAGTATCTGAAACCCGAACTTTTCGTTTGAAAGTGTCTCTGGCAATCGATCCAGGGTCGAGCCGTCTGATGCACGCCAAGAGGGCTTCTGCAGTCGACCTGTCCACAGCCAACAGCAGGGTGCTGAGATGGCCAATCAAGTGATGGATGACGCCAGCCGATTTGAACACTAATCCAACAACGTTCGCTGCGTGCTGAACCTTTGTGAAGCCATATGTGGTGTTAGCTTTCCTGTGAGACTGCAGTTCGCCCACGAGCGTACTGATAATCGCCAATTCTGCACTGGATGATGCCGACTGCGGGGCTGATTTGGCGAACGATCTGGAGAAGTTCCTGGCCAGCAGTTTCAAGTCCACGCCGTCGTACGTCCCGTAGTCTATGTACGCCACCAGCTCGACGCCAGGAGCTGCGGTGATACACGATTCTATCGCGTGCCAGCTCCGCCGCTCCATGTGCCAACAGCATGAAGACGTGACCGACGACAGCGCTCGCACGTCGCAACGTGGGAGGTCGACAGCAGTCGCCGCGGCGGCAATCGACGTGACGTGCTGCGGGTCCTCGTTCAGCAACGAGCTCATGATCACGTGGCCAGCTGGACCGACGTCATGGCCTGCATCTGGCGCCAACCTCGCCAGCTGCACTGCGATCTGGTCGGGCAGTGGCGCCCTGGACATGTCCACCAGCGGCGTCGGCGGCGCAGCAACGTCAACGACGTGCTCGCCAGCTGGAGGGAGCTCATCGGGCTCTCCGTCGCTGCTCACGCCACAGAGCTCCTCGGGCGCTGCCTGCGGTCACTCAATGCGAGCGCTCAGCGTTTCCATCGGCAGTCGGAGCCTTGACGCTCGGGCCTGCGCCCAAGCCTCAAGCCTCCGACCGCAATGGAATCGCTGAGGTCAGGCATTGAGTGACAGTTCCTCGAGGGCAGCCAGCGCTCCAGCCAGCTGGTCAGCACCCTCGGCGCCGTCGGCGCCCTCGGCGCCGATGCCCTCCAGCGCCTGGCCCAGGCTGTCGGCGCCATCGGCGCCGCCGCCTGCGGCGATAGCGGCCAATGCCGCGCCGATGGAGCCAGGCTCCATCACGCGGGCCAGCCGACACCCCTGGCAGGACTGAACCTGCCAAGGGCTGCGCCAAAATGGCTGCGGAGGAGGGGGAGGATGGGGAGGTGGTGGGGGATCTGGTTCAAAGGCGGGGGGGAACGCCTTCTCGTTCTTTGGTTTCACGGTTCGTTTGGCCCATGGCCCCATTCGCTATTCTGCAATGAAGCTAGTGGCCCGTGGCCTTCCCGTGGCAATCGCCACCATGACCAATGCAATACAATGCACTGCAATGCGTTGCCTCTGAGGGGGACCTTGGCCTACCCAGTAATACTACGAGGTCCTGCCCCCCAACAAAACAACACGAGACAAGGTCTAACGATCAATGCCGTTCATCGTACTCCCCCTCCTCCCCTTTCTCCTCATTCGCTGTCCCATGCAACGCACGCGTGCATGTTATTTCATTGTCAATTCCATTGTTTTTGCGATACGATTTGTACTGTGACCGCGGAACGAAAACAAGACGATTTGGGAAATCGGCGTTTGAGGCTGCAGAACGACCCGCGGGTAAAAAACATGACGGTTTGCAATACGACCTGGTCAACCTTGCGGAACGACTTGCGGAACGCCTGCGGGTAAAAAACAGAACGAATCCCGACCCCCCTCCTGTAGCAGACAACGCCGACTCGGCCAGAGGCTCCCAAGCTCGGCCAAGAGGCGCCCAAAGCGCCCCAGGTTGTGTGGAAGGTGGCGGAAGAGCGCACTGAGATGGCTTCTGGACGGTCCACGAGTGCTCGAAGACTCCTAGACGGCCACAAAACAAAGGTATTCAAGACGGTCCAGGAGGTTGCCGGGAAGGCCCTCCAAGGGCAAACATCAAGCATTTCTTGTGCGAAAACGTATCCTTTTTTTGATATTTTGTTTTCAGTCCTACCAGCGGCCGCGACGGAACCAGAGGCTCCCAAAATGACTCCCAGACGGCCCAAGAGGCCCCCAAGAGGGCCCCCAGACGGCCTGAAGAGAGCTTCGGGCAACACAAAAGAGCCCCAACACGGCCTAAGAGAGTACCCAGGAAACCAGAGGGGGCCATCGGAGGATCCCTACATGGTCGGAGAGGGCCCCAGGAGGGCCCCAAGACGGGCTCAGGTCCCCATGATGGGCGAAGAGGGACCCAGAACGGCCGAATTGGGCTCCCGGAGGGTCCAAAAAGGCCTACCAGGACTCCCGGAAGACGGTCTACGAGGCCGCTGAGAAGGCTCCCGGGTGCACAATACTTGCATTTCCAATTTGAAAACGCACATTTCTATGATTTTCGTTTCTTACGTTCCATCGGCGGCCACGTCGGCACCAACGGCTCCCCAAGTCGGCGCCACACGGCCCACGAGGCCCCCAAGAGAGCCCCAAGGCAGCCTCAAGAGGGCGCCGAGCAGCACAAGAGAGCTCCAAAACAGCCCGAGAAAGTCCCCAGGGGGCCCGAGGGAGCTACCGGAGGATCCCTACATGGTCGGAGAGGGCTCCATGAGGACCTCAAGACGGCTCAGCTACCCATGACATGCCAAGACGGGCTTGGGACAGCCGAAATGAGCTCCCAGACGGGCCACAAAAGCCCAAAGGAACCCCCCCACGACTGTCCAAGAGGCCGCTGAGAAGGCCCTCCAAAGGCAAAATTCAATCATTTCCGATGGAAAAAACGCATATGTCTGAGCAAAATTCAAGCATCTCCGATGGAAAAACGCATATGCCTGAGAGCTTCGCTGTTCAGTTCCACCAGCGGTCGCGACGGCCCAACAGGTTACCAAAATGGGCCCCACACGGCCCCAGAGGCCCCAAAGAGGGTTTCGAGATGGGCTGAAGAGAGTTTCAAGTGGCACAGAAGAGCTACAAGACGGCCCAAGAGATCCCCCAGGAAGCCCGAGGGGGCCACCAGGGGATTTCTACATGGTCGGAAAGTCCCCAGGAGGGCCCCAAGACGGGCTGAGCTCCCCACGACGAGCCAAGAGGGACCCAGAACGGCCGAAATGGGCCCTCAGACGGGCCAACGAAGGCCCAAAAGAAACCCAAAGGACAGCCCGGACAGGCTCCAGAGACTCCTACAGCTTCCAAAAAGGCTCCCGGCACGCGTTCCAGTAGGCACCCGTGTATTGGGTGCGTTGAGAGAAGAGAGGAGGAGGACAAGGAGGAGGAGGAGGAGCAGGAGGAGGAGGAGGAGCAGGAGGAGGAGGAGGAGGAGGAGGAGGAGGCGAAGGAGGAGGAGGTGGGAGAGGAGGAGGAGGAGGAGGAGGAGGAGGAGGAGGAGGAGAAGGAGGAGGAGTAGGAGGAGCAGGAGCAGGAGCAGGAGCAGGAGAGGAGGAGGAGGAGGAGGAGGAGGAGTAGGAGGAGGATGGGCAGGAATATCAGAGGGACGAAGAGGGCGAAAAGGAGGGGTGTCTGAAAACGTACCCCAGTGATACCTGGCCTCGTGCGCGGGTGTCTATATATATATATATATATATACACACACACACACACACGCTGGCGAGGCCCGGGTGCCTGGGGCCGCGACCTGGAGGGGGCATGGGGGGACCGGGGCCTCCGAGACCGCTCCCAAAGCACCCGGAGGGGCCGTGGAGCCCCCAGTATGCCCCAGAGAGCTCCTAGACGCTCCCAGAAGCCGCCGGGGGACTTCGCCAAACCCCTCCAAGACAGCCCAGATAGCCCCAGCGTAGCCCCCGATGGGTTCCAGACGGGCGATACACAGCCCAAGGAGGCCTCCAAGAGGCCTCAAGAGACCTCCGAGAGGCGTCACGACAGAACCCGAAGAGGCCCAAATATTTGATTGACATTTTTTCCCCACATCCTGAGTGGGGTTCTTGTTTTCCCAGAACACCCTCTCCTTCCCACCCACCTCCCGCTCCATCTTCCATACAGCACAAAATTATTCCTACCACACACACCATACCATACCATAGTTCCTACCACACATACCATACCATACCATACCATACCATAATACCACACCATACGTACCATACCGTACCATACCATACCATGGCGTACCATAGCATACCATACCATATCACACCAATGCCACACCGTACCATACCATACCATACCTCCAGTACCATACCATACCATATCATACCATACCGTACCATACCATACCTACCATACCATTCCATACCACTCCATACCGAAAACCATACTACTTACATGGTTTCGTGCCCCTCCCACCCCTCCAGGGAGGCCCCGCCTGAGCGAGGAGGGTATCGGAATACCATACTATTTACATGGTTTCGTGCCCCTCCCACCCTCCAGGGAGGCCCCGCCTGAGCGAGGAGGGTATCGGAATACCATACTATTTACATGGTTTCGTGCCCCTCCCACCCCTCCAGGGAGGCCCAGCCTGAGCGAGGAGGGTATCGGAATACCATACTATTTACATGGTTTCGTGCCCCTCCCACCCCTCCAGGGAGGCCCCGCCTGAGCGAGGAGGGTATCTGAAAACCATACTATTTACATGGTTTCGTGCCCCTCCCACCCCTCCAGGGAGGCAAAACCATACTATTTACATTGTTTCGTGCCCCTCCCACACCTCCAGGGAGGCCCCGCCTGAGCGAGGAGGGTATCCGAAAACCATACGATTTACATGGTTTCGTGCCCCATCCCACCCTCTCCAGGGAGGCAAAACCATACTATTTACATGGTTTCGTGCCCCTCCCACCCCTCCAGGGAGGCCCCGCCTGAGCGAGGAGGGTATCGGAATACCATACTATTTACATGGTTTCGTGCCCCTCCCACCCCTCCAGGGAGGCCCCGCCTGAGCGAGGAGGGTATCGGAATACCATACTATTTACATGGTTTCGTGCCCCTCCCACCCCTCCAGGGAGGCCCCGCCTGAGCGAGGAGGGTATCGGAATACCATACTATTTACATGGTTTCGTGCCCCTCCCACCCCTCCAGGAGGCCCCGCCTGAGCGAGGAGGGTATCGGAAACCATACTATTTACATGGTTTCGTGCCCCTCCCACCCCTCCAGGGAGGCCCCGCCTGAGCGAGGAGGGTATCGGAAAACCATACTATTTACATGGTTTCGTGCCCCTCCCACCCCTCCAGGGAGGCCCCGCCTGAGCGAGGAGGGTATCCGAAAACCATACTATTTACATGGTTTCGTGCCCCTCCCACCCCTCCAGGGAGGCCCCGCCTGAGCGAGGAGGGTATCGGAAAACCATACTCTTTACATGGTTTCGTGCCCCTCCCACCCCTTCAGGGAGGCCCCGCCTGAGCGAGGAAACCACCAACGCCCAGAGGGCTGGTGGGATTGAGAGTCTGTGTGCCGGAGCTCCTTACATGTCTGCAAGGTCGCTGAGCCTAGTGCACACCAAGGGGTCCTCCAGGGCCTCGGCAAACCCTTTCAACATGAGCGGACAGGATGAGGAGGAGGAGGAGGAGGAGGAGGGGGAGGAGGAAGAGGAGGGGGAGGAGGAGGAGGAGGAGGAGGAGGAGGAGGAGGAGAAGGAAGGATTGGGACCAGATAGAAATAGAACCCATGATGCATCAGCGATATACACCCTCCCGTCCCATGTCCCCTCCTCACAAGTTCCTACACGCATCTTTTCCAAACCTCGGACGCGCGCCCAGGAAAGACAGGCGCCCCATGGGCGTGGCATTGGTGAGGAAACTGAAGTTCAATACATCTGGCATGTTTTTTGGGAATCGCAACTGGGTTTTCATATGTGTTTCAAGAGCTCTATCTTAGAATGCTCTGAAACCCAATGGCTTTGAAAAGGATTTCGTCATGCGCGCGCGGCGACGCCGCTCCAGAGTGCTCGCGCGATGAGACTGGTGTGACGACCTTTTGCCCACAGCATTCGCAGTCGAAGTCCGAGTAGAGCTCTCAGAGTTGGGAGTCCGCGTGACAGACCAGGCCAATATGGTCGCACTGAGTCCCAAGGACGAGGAGGAGAGGCGGAGAAGGACGGCGTCAGTCGCTTGGCTCTGCACCCTTTGGGGGTTCTGCCAGCAGCATTGGCTCTTCTGGGCTCGTGCTACTCCCCCAGTGGGAGCGCTGAACCCTCCGGGGCTCGTGCTCCCACTCACCTGGCGCTGAACCCTTCGGGGCTCGTGCCAGGTGCCAGTAGCGCTGAACCCTTCGGGGCTCGTGCTCCTGAAACTGGGAGCGCTGAACCTTCCGGGGCTCGTGCTCCCACTCACCTGGCGCTGAACCCTGCGGGGCTCGTGCCAGGTGCCAGTAGCGCTGAACCCTTCGGGGCTCGTGCTACTGCTGCTGCTGCGTGCCAACCTCACGAATCGGACCTCACGAGGAAAATGAGACCACTCAAACCAACCTCCCGCTGCTGCTCCTGCTGCGGTTCCTGTTGCTGCTCTTCGCCATCATCCATCTTATCCTCTTCCTCCTCCTCCTCCTCCTCCTCCTCCTCCTCCTCCTCCTCTTCCTGGAGGGTATCGGAAAACATGCTGTTTACACGGTTTCGTGTCCCCCTCCACTCCTCCAGAGAGGCCGCGCTTGAACGAGGAGGGTCGCGGAAAGCATTACTCTTCGCCAGGTTTCGTAGCCCTCCCCCCTTCCAGCGGGGCCCCGCCAAAGCGAGGAGGGCATCAAGAAAATGGGTCCCACGAAACCGTTAATCTCTTTATGTGGGGAACTCCGTTAGCATAATTTTATGTTTTTCGGTGGTTCGCGTTTTCGACTTTCCGACACTCCACGACAGCCGACGACGCCCCCAACCCCGCCCCAAGAGCGCCGAGGAGCCCCCCAACAGAGCCCTGAGACTGCCACAGGGAGCCCGAAAATTGCCCCGGGACGAAGCTCAGACGGCCCAAGAGAGCCCCAGGACAGGCCCAAGCTGGGCCCCAGAGCGGGAGCGGAAGGCCCCGAGGCGCTCCAAGACGGTCCTGATGGCCCCAACGTAGCCCCAGATGGGCCCAACACGGCCAATACACAGCCCAAAAGCCTTCCAAGAGGCCCCAGGAGAGCTCCGAGAGGCGTCCCGAGGAGGAGGGGGGGGTGGGCTGGGGCGGGGAGCGAGGGGGGAGGGGGGAGGGAGGAGGGAGAGGGTGGCGGGAGGAGGGAGGAGGGGAGAAGAGGGAGTGAGGATGTGGGAAAGGAGGAGGGAAGAGGGAGGAGGAGGAGGGTAGAAGGAGGGGGGAGGGAGGAGGGAGGACGGCGGAGGGAGGAGGGAGGAGTGGGAGGGAGGGAGCGGGAGGGAGGTGGGAAGGAGGGAGACGGTGAGGAAGAAGCGGGGAGCGGGGAGCGGGTGTAGGAGGAGGAGGGAAGGAAGGGGAATGGAGGGAAAAGGGGGAGGGAGGGGGAGGAACTGGAGGGAAAGGAGAGGGAGATGGAGGAGGCGGGAGGCGGGAGGCGGGAGGCGGGATGTGGGAGGCGGGAGGCGGGAGGCGGGAGGCGGCAGGCGGCAGGCGGCAGGCGGGAGGAGGGAGGAGGGAGGAAGGAGGCGGGAGGCGGGAGGAGGGATGAGGGTGGAGGGAGGAGGGAGGGGGGAGGAAGGAGGGATGAGGCAGGAGGGAGGAGGGAGTAGGGAGGGGGGGGGGTGCTGGCACCAGGGGGGGGGGGGCTGCCGGCACGGGACCTCTGTTGCCGGCCCCGGGGAAGCGGTCCGGCGTTGGGGGTGCATGGGGTGCGGCCTCTGGTGCTGGCCCATGGGAAGGGGTCCGGCGTTGGGGAGGGTGGGGAGCCTCCTCAAAGTAGAAGAAGGAGAGAGGGGGGGAGAAATGTTGAGAGGGGGGGGAAGCTGCAGAGCGAAGAGAGGGGGGGGCTGCAGAGCGAAGCTTGCCCCCTCGACCTTCTGCGAGATCGCTCGAGCGAGCGAGGGGGGGAAAGGGGAGGGGGGGAATGGAGGGCCTCCCCGAAGTGGAATGGGGAGAAGAGGGGGGGGGAAGAGGGTGAAAATTGAGAGGGGGGGGGAACCTGGGGAAGCCTCTTGGGGGTCGTTTTGGGGCCTCTTGGGGGCCTTCTGGGGCCTCCTCGGGGTTTCTTGGGGGCCTGTGGGCACCCCGCCCCCGAGCACTAAATGCGTCGGGAATGAATGGCGTCCCCCCCCTTGCACAGCGAAGTTTGAGCGAGCACGCTCTCAGAAACTCACGCGCCGGATCGGCGGATATACACATGCTCGAACTTCTTGCTGCCGGAGGCTGTGCCACTGCGTCCAAGTATGGGGACATCAACGCCACCGTAGCATCCTCCACACGCTGGCCCTCGCAGTGGCAGGGCGGGGAGATTGTCAGCGTTTGGAAGAAGAAGGGCAGCGTGCACGAGTGTGATGACCATCGCGGACTCCTCCTATCAGATCATGCTGGCAAAGCGCTGACTGGCATGCTCAAGCGGTCGATTGAGGACGTGTGCACTGCCAAGATGCCCATCAACCAGCACGGGGCTGTGGCCGGCAGGGGCACCGACTTCGCATCGCATATCGTTGCCACGATGGCCGACATCGCCTCGATGATGGGCTGGAGCATCTTTATTCTGTACTTGGATCTTGTCAAAGCGTTCGACAGAGTGATCCGTCAGCTAGTGATGGGATGGGGGCAAGTACCTTGTGACCGGCAGTTGGACTTCCTCCGCGATCTGGGTGTCTCTGAGGAGTCGGCAGCATGGATCGCCGAGTACTTGACCGAGCGCGGCCCTCTTCTCGAGCAATGGGGAGTCCCCTGCGACGCCCGCGACATGATCCGGACGCTGCACGAAGGCGCCTGGTACAGCGTACGCGGTGGCACGCGGCGCTTTTCTTCACGCACCGGGGGTCGCCAGGAGTGCTGCCTAGGCGCCGTGGTCTTCAATAGTACATACAGCGTAGCATTGGACGCGCTGCATTGGCGTCTTCAGCGCGCCGGAGTTGCGCTAAACGTGCACACTCCTGAGGGCGCATTTTGGAGTCGCCCCGCTCCCAGCAATCCTGCCTCCCAGGCTGCGCTGGACGTCACGTTTGTTGATGACGAGGCTATCTTCCTCGTGGCGTCGTCGGTGACCGCCATGATGACGAGCATGCACATCGTTCTCGACACGCTGACTTCGGTATTCAAATCTTGCCACCTAGAGCTGAATTGGGGCCCCGGCAAGTCCGAGTGCGTTCTTCGTCTCCGGGGGACTGGAGCCGCTACCGCGCTCGAGAACTGGCGGCAGCCGGACGGGAGTTTGGGCATACCGCTACAACAGTACGGGCACGACGGACTGCTCCGCATTGTGCCTTGATGCAAACATCTTGGCTCTACCCTTGACAGCCTTGGCATGCACGTGGGCAACGTCTTACATCACAACAAGAGCGCTATGGGTGCTTACGCCTCCTTGGCCATGAAGTTGTACGGGTCTACGCTCATTGCCGATACGTTCCGCATTATGTTCTTTCGGAGCCTGGTGGTTAGCCGTTTGATCTTCAACCTCCATATCTTCGCAGTGAAGCCCAAGGAAATCAGACGGCTGATCCATGTGTACATGCGCGGTCTTCGCCGCATTCACGGGGACCCCAGATTCTCAGCTAACACGCACTATCGCGACGCGGAGCTGAGAGAGAGGATGAGCATGCCTTCCATCGACTGCGTGCTAAGCGTTGCGCGATGGCGGTACGTGGGCCGCGTTGTCCAGAACCGTCCCCTGACGCTTATCAGCTTGCTCCATTTCCGCAAGGGGGAGCAATGCCTTCCCTGGGTGCGAGCGCTGCAGCACGACGCTGCATTTCTGCAGGCTCGAGGTTTTTTCGCGGACTTGCCTTCTTTCGACACGCACCCGCCGACTTGACAGGAGGCCATGCTCGATGAGCGAGGGTGGAGCAGGCGAGCAGATGCAATATGTTACTGCGGTTCTGTGTGTGTGTGACCACGCTAAGCCTGACGGTGTCGAGGATTCCAGAGCTCTTGTGCATTGCTGCGCTCTGTGCTCGGCCGCGTTTGCCACGCAGCGCGCTTTGGAGTCGCATTCCAGAGCCAAGCATGGAATTCGTACGCCATTGCGTGAATTCATTTCTTCTTCGATCTGCCCGTGTTGCGGCGTGGACTTCCGAAGCCGCGTGCGCTGCATCACGCACCTTTGCGATAAACGTCGCCCCCGTTGTGCAGATTTCGTCAAGACGCATTGCAAGCGGCTCCCTCCAAAGGAGGTGGAGCGCCTCGATGCTCTCGATAAGGTGGCCCGCCGTGACGCCCAGCGTCAAGGCCACCCCCACGTCATCGCAGCCCTCCCTGCCATGAGACCTGGTTGTGCCCACCCGTGTTTCCGGTAGCGCGCCTGCGCCGCCGTGATGTACTGCCCTTGAGACTCCCAACCCTCAGCGAACAAATGCTCGAGCCTTCGGAGGTGCAAACGTACCCATCTCCACCGTTTGCCGAGGCTCTCGAGGTTCGATCTCTTAGGCGGTGGCCCTGAACATGTATTGTTTTCGCTCCTTATGTGCGGCGTCGACCCTTGCTGCCGCGGTTGTCCCACACAGGAAGAGCCGCGTTCTGTGGACGCTGGGAAGGGGGGGTCGAACCGGAGGGGAGCCTTCTCACCCGAAAAGAAAGGTTCTGTCTACAGGGGGGGGGGGTTCGAAGCGGGCCCCCGCCCCTTGTCGAGTTGCGGGGGGGGTCGGACCAGACGGGGCGCCCCCCCTGAGTTGCAAGTGGGGGGTTCGAACCGGGAAGGGCCCTCCCCTGCAATCGACGACGGCGAGCGCCTGCGCCGGCACCGTTGAGGAGCGACGACGAGGGGGTCCGTGTCGCCGTCGCCGTCGGGCAACGACGACGACGACGACGACGACGACGACGACGACGGGGACGCCCACGCCCACGCCCACGCCCACGCCCACGCCCACGCCCACGCCCACGCCCACGCCCACGCCCACGCCCACTGCCACGGCCACGGCCACGGCCACGGCCACGGCCACGGCCACGGCCACGGGCTGGCAGGGAGGGGGGGCCCAAATTCTCCAAGGGTGCTCAAATTGTGTGGTGGGGCCCCCCCCGGTTCCAAAGTGTCAAGGTGCTTGCTCCAGGCAAGCGTCCACGAATCGCTTTCTCGCCCACATAGGTGTCCACACCCCTGCCGCCTTGTTGCTCGTTCCGTGTTCGTGCCCTCGCGGTTGTCGTCTTCCAATTACAGTGGGCCGTTGTGGGGCCATCCTGGAGCCGTCGCCCGCTGCCGAGTCACCAGGGTGCCTTGTTTGGAGCGCGGCTTTTGGAAGGTGGAGGAGGCGAAAGGTCCGAGGTGGAGGTTTCTCCATCTATGGTAGGCTTGCGCCGCGTCGTTGAGGAAGTGACCCCAGCGCAGGCGTTCGAGGTTCAACGCCGCCAGGGGTTCAGAATCCGCCGATGTCGAGCGATCCGCGTTACCGGAGAGCCGCGATCCTTCGAGGTTGAGAAATCCGCAGCGTCAGAACCCAACGCCCGCGACATCGCGACGCGAACCCGTCGAAACCACCGCATGGGGGATCGACTTTCGGGGACCTCGGCAGGCGGCGCACCAGATGTGCCCCCGCGCACCGCCTGCCGAGGCCCCTCCCGAAATCCGACGATTTCCCAGGCGGCAGCTGCCAGTTGCGGATGCCTCCCCGATCTTCGCGGAAGGGGGGCAGTGCCCTCCGCGTGGCGGGCGGTGGGACGAGGGTCGAGGAGCAGAGAATGATACACACAAACATTTTCGGAGGCTCGCGCTTGTTTCTTGGGTCGGCGCCTGGAGCCCTTGCCAGGCGCGCGGAGCGCGGCAAGGGCGGCGCCAGAGGCGCCGCCAGGGGTTCCAGCGAAGAGCCAAGAAATCCGCACCGACCTTCGAACATTAGTTGTGTCATTACCGTGAAGGCCCTACGGCCGGTGCCGCCCATCCTGAAGTGGGTCGGGAGCCTTGAGACGACAGTCGGTGCAAACGGAGGTCAGCCAGAGCGCCGGATCCCGCAGGATCCTTCAGGGCCAGGGGCGCACTAACTCGGGCTCGGGCGCAGGATCCTGCAGGACGACGGCGCCCTTCCTCGGGTTAGGGTCAGGACGACGGCGCTCCGAGAGGGGGGGCACGGAGGCAGCGCCCGCTCCTCGCTGCGCCGCTGCAGCCGCGCGGGCGCCCCGCGCGGACGGCCTCACCCAACGCGAGCGGCGCGCGCCCGCGCCGCCCCGCGCGCGGGCGCGGCTCGCGGCCGATGCGGCCGCGGCCGGCCGCGGCGGAAGGCCCGAGGGTCGGGGCGCGCGCAGCGGCGACCGTGGTCGGGGGCGGCCGGCCGAACTCGGCCACGTGCAGAGCGGGGCAGGGGGAGGGGGGAGAGGCTTCTCGGAGGGAGGCGGCTTCTCGGGGGGCGCGGGCCATGTCTGTACATGTAACGCCCGCGCCTTGTAAGCAGCCGCCTCCTGCCAAGAAGCTCTCCCGCCTCCCCCTCCCCCCCTTCTGCGCGCCGCCAACGGACCGACCCCTCGCAAACCATCCCCTGCCGTGGCGTCCCCCTCGCCTGGCCCAAAGACGTGTGTATGCGCCCGAACTAGGTTCGCGTCGTGTCGAGCTGCGGCGACTCCGCCGCCGGCGTTCAAGGATGAACGCCGCTGGCGACCCTGAATCGGGCGATGCTGAGCGATCTGACGTTTCGGAAACGGCCGATCGTTCAATGTCCCCAGGGTGTCAGAAAACCACCGCCGAAGTCGGCACGACACGAACCTGCCCTACGCGTACAGCATCGGGTCGGGGCGCACGCATCAGTTCGCATTGGGTCATTCCTTGGTCTCCCCAGGATGATGGAGGCATGGGTCCTCGTCCTCCTCCTCCTCCTCCTCCTTCCCCTCCTCCGCCTCCTCCTCCACAGGACCTTCGCCTACATACATATCACATTGTTGAGGCCCTGGCCTCCACGCCATGCCCATCTATGCCCATCTCTGATGGGCGCGGGGCGCGCACGACTCCAGCGCTCGCTCCGCTTCGCTTCGCCCTCCACAGGACTTTCTCCTCCTCCTCCTCCTCCTCCTCCTCCTCCTCCTCCTCCTCCTCCTCCTCTCGTGCGCAGGACCTCGGCACCCCGTGCCGATGCCGCAGGGCCCATGCCTCCCGCATCGGCACGGGCTGAGCTTTCGCCAGAGTGACCTCTGGTGCGCAGCTGTCGGGCGGCACCGGGGCTCAGTGCCAGGCGCGCAGGCCGTGCCGTCGCATCGGATGTCACGATCGGCAATGCGCGCAGCAGAGGTCACTCGTGCCCTGGGGTCACTCCTTGCGTGCAGCCGAAAATAATGGGGTGAAGCGCACAAGGTGCTCCGCCAGGACACCGGATCCTGCAGGGCCTTGCAAGGCTCTCGGCCTCGTGGGGTCGGAGTAGATGGCGTTGGAGCATTCCGCCGCATCGCCAACGACGCCGATGCATCACCAACGTCGCCGGTGCATCGCCGATACATGGGTGATTCATCGCTGATGCGGCGCGACACTCTGGGCCCATCCACTCTGACCCCATCTGGGAGGCCTCTAAAAGCCGGATATTGGCTGAGCCAGGATTGGGAGCAGCTTGCGGCCCCTGGTGTTGGCCTTACGAATTGGCCGAGCAGGGTTTGGGAAGCCCCACGACATGCTGCAGAGCAGTTTTTGGTAGAAAATTGACCGGGCCAGGTTTGCGCCGAGCCGGGTCAACCCACGTCCGACGAGTGTCGAAGATCGGAGGTCATTGGAGGCCCCTGGCCGTTCCTGGGCCTTCTGCGCACTCAAAAGGAGGACAAGATGTCGGTACCCCTGCCAGTCCCACGTCGCCATGGCTGGCTTGGCGCCGAAGTCTTCACCCCGAGAGCAGGCCAGGGAGGAGCGGAGTTCGGGGGAAATGGCGGTATAGGTATCTTATTCCACCTCCTCCTGCACCTCCTGCTCCTCCTCCTGCTCCTCCTAGCGTCGTCGTCGTTGCTCTGCGGCGGGTGCCGCGGAGAAGTTGAATCCCAGTCTGTCAATAAGGTCGCAGAACAGATGATTAGTTCCCAACTATTGTGGGGATGGGGTCTAAAGACTTATCCCGGTTGAGGCGTTCCAAAAAGGGCCTCGCCTTCGAAGATCGAAAGAGTTGCCATCTCTTCTACGGCGAAAGGTGGCGGAAGTAAAACGGGGGCGGCTCCGTCGGCGGAAGCTCGGCGGAAGCCGTGTCGGCAGTCAAAGTCGCACCCGCGAGAGAGGACCACATGTTCGGGTCAAGAATTGTTTTTGGTATCGGCCATGTGCACTTCCTGATCTCCTCCCTCCTCGGGGTGAGGCGACTCGGGACTTCGACAGGGGGGGCCTGTCGGGTATGCGTTGTGGGAGCTGCATCGGCGTGGGTGCACATTCGGTCAGGGGTTGCGGCGCCTAGCGTGGAGTGGGCCTGCGTCGTTGAGTGTAGCACGGCCCTTCGGGCGTGGCCTTAGAGGCAGATTTGTTGTCCCCAGCTGTGCCACTTGTCGCCAGGGGATACAACAAAAACACATTCTTCTCCCCTCCATCCCACCCCGGCAGGGAAGGGGAGGATACGTGGGGCGGGGCTTGTCACGTCGCGATTCGCGCCAGCGCCGTCTGAGATTTTCCAAGAATGGCTAATTCGCCGATGGCGCCAGCGCGAATCGTGACGCGACCAGGGGGGTGGGGGGGAAGGGAGGGAAGCCGGTCACGGGTGTTATCGCGGATAACACAAATGATTTTGCTTCGAGCGATCCCCACCGAAATCTTCCGCGTTTGTTCCCAATTGTCATGGAGTGTTATGTGTTTCGATGCTGTGCTATTGTGAGATATGTTCCGCCATGGTATGTTATGCGATTTTATGCCATGGTATGTTATATTACGCTCTGATGTGCTATGATGTGACGTGTGGTGTTATGCTATGTTCTATATGATAAAAATGCCATCGCGTTTGGCCTCTTGTTATATAGTTTCTGTCATGATGTAACATCTTATGCCTCGCTCTGTCATGCTATGACTTGCTATATGTGCGCGTCGCTAAAGCGAGAGCCACATTTTGCAAATGGCCGCGGCCTCCATCCGCGACATCGCTGCACATTAGAACTGTCAGGATCGTGCATCGTAAGGAAGTCTGAGGCGAAACGCCCGGCCCGCCCTGCCGACACGCCTCGGGGTGCGGCAGGGAGGAGTTTGTTTAGAAGGAACAGGGAGGCAGGGAGGACGGAGGAGGAGGAGGAGGCGGAAGGAGGAGGAGGAGGAGGCGGAAGGAGGAGAAGAGAAAGAAGAAGGAGGAAGAGGAGGAGGAGGGGGGGGGCCTTGCGAAACGCTGCGAACCTCGAGCGAGGCGCGCGGCGCCGGGGCGCGGCGCGGGGAGGCCGCTGCAGGCTCGCAGCAGGCGGCACTTGGCGCGGACAGGGGGGGGGGGTCCAGGGAGGGCCCGAGGGGGCACTTGGCGCGGAGGGGGGGCGGGGGGCCAGGGATGGAGCGAGGGAGGGGTGGGTGACAAGCTTGGTGCGCAAGTGTCGGAGCGAGGGGTGGGTGGGTGGAGGGAGGAGGAGGGAGGAGGAGCAGGAGGTGCAGGAGGAGGGAGAAGGGGAGGAGGAGGAGCGAGAACTTATGCTGCAAGGAGTAGGGAGAGGATGGAGATGGATGATGAGCATGGCAGAGGAAATGGTCTGGGGGAGGGAGGGCAGAGGAGTAGCTCTCCTCCTATTGATTAGCATTCGTATGATTCTTCTTCGTATTATATTATCCCTCCCTCTTCGGTTTCCTACTTGCCGTTTTTCCTGCGCCTGAGGGCCCCCCTCGTAGCTGCGACAAAGCGCGGCTCTGACAACGGTTCAGGATGGTGCTTTCGAGTGGCCTCTGGTGGGTGGAGCCTGGCTGGGGGGGGAGCCGAAGGACGCCAGGCTGCACGCCCGCGCCGGTCCTGGCAAGGCCTGTCTTGGTCCGGGATCAGTGCATCTTACTCCTCCTCCTCCTCCTCCTCTTCCTCCTCCTCCTCCTCCTCCTCCTCCTCCCTGCTGTTCCTCCTCCTCCTGCTCCTCCTCCTCATCCGTCTCGGTGCTGGTCCAGAGATCCCCAGTTCCAGTTCTTGCGTATCCTGTCTCACCTCAGTGGCAAGGATCAGGTACTGGTTCCTATCTTTCCGCCTCCTGTCTCACATGGAGTGGCCGGTAGCCCCTGGCGGGCGGAGCCTGGCTTGGGGGGTGGAGCCGAATGTGCGCCAGGCGGCACGCCCGCGCCGGTCCAGGCAGGGCCCATCCCATCTTGGTCCGGGATCTCCTCCTCCTCCTCCTTTCCTCCTCCTCCTCCTCCTCCTCCTCCTCCTCCTCCTCCTCCTCTCTCAAGCCACTTGGGCTCGAGCAAGTCCTCGCCCCCGCGCGGAGGCAGCACAGTCCAATCCCTGTACCTCACTTGCGGTGCTTGAGTTTACACTTCTGATTTCAGGCCCAGTCTTCAGTTGTGCGCGAAAACAGGGATCATGGCACCCATACGTCCCTGGTCGAGGTGTTCAGCTTGCAAGAAGTGCGAGCACAATGATGTCTTCACCAAGCCGGGATGTCGGCGTAGAGGGGCAACAGCAAGTTCACACTCTTTCGTCCTCGTCCGCCAAGTGTTGATCGAGCGGTGTCGTTTGCGGACGACGATGGAGACGGCAGGGACAAGAGTAGCAGGGGCAAGAGTCCTGGAGGGCGGAAAGGTAAGAACCTGGAGCTCGACAGGCTGCTCGCACAGGCACTCGAGGCATCAACTGATGCGGAGATGAGCGCGGTGCTGAATGCTCGGCGGCAGAGGCTCGGAATGATCAGCAAGGCCGTTGAGGTTGGCACCGAGGTGGAGGCGGTCAAGCAGGCCGACAGCGCCTGGCGGGCCGCGTCCAATAGACACGAACAACTGGTCAGTCAAGTCCTGCGGCTACGGTCTCAACTTCAGACTGCTGAAGGCAAAGAACGTGCTGCTGCGCTGGATCTGGCGAAGACCGAGGCCAACAAGAAGGCGGCCACGGAGGCGCTGGCGAGGGCGCAGGGCATCAGTGATAGTGGTGGCGGCGAGGACGAGGAGGGGCAAACGTCTGTGATCGGCACCACCATGAACAGCGATTTCTGGGACAAGTTCGAGTCGTTCGACTGCGAAGAAGCGGACAAAGTCCAACTTCGTCGATCCAAAGAGGAGTTGAACACCTGGAAGAAGAACTTCGAGGAGAAGGACACGGAGCTCAAGGGCTTCCTGCAGCGCGTCGAAGTTGTGCAGCGGGAGGTCACCGAGCGCATGGACAAGAAGCGGAAGATGAACCGCGGCGACGCCATGGGCAGCGGTGCCAAGGAGGGAGCTGGCGCTAGCGCTGGTGGCGGTGGCGGCGACGGCAGCAGCGGCGACGCCAGAGGCGGCTCGCCAGGTGGAGATGCCGCAGCTGCCAGCGCTGCTGGGCCGAGTGAGGAGGCCATGAAGCAGGTGGCGGAGCGCCTTTCGGCGGCCCGCTTCAGGGCGGCCGAGGCGGCGGCGGCTAAGGCACCAGGCAAGGCGAGCACGCCTGCCAAGGCCCCGCTGCAGGCGCCACCTCCCGAGGCTCCGACTGCGGCTGGCGCGTCCCAGACGGGCCAGGGCCAGGGCCATTGATTAGATTCTGTCAGCATCGACGAGGCAGCGGTGAATCAGCCTCCGTCTTCGGGGTCCTTGACCAGCCCACTGGCACCAGCAAGCTGTTTTTTTTTCGGCAATGTGACATGTCTAGGAGACAAATCGTGGAAGTATCTAGTTCACGACGTAGGCATCGATCATGATTATACCGGGTTATGTGAGACACGCATAGGTAGAGCTGCTACTCCATCCTGGGCGAGCGCAGCTAAGCAGCAGTCTTTCAAGTCCATTTTCAATCCAGCTCGACCCAAGTCACGGCAGGCGTCGCTCAAGCCTGGGGGCGAGGGCTATGCCAATCTGGGTGGAGAGCTGATTCTTGTGAAATATCATCGTGCTGCCCAGCTGCTAGACGAGGCCCGTTCAGCAGCAGGTCTGAAGGCAGCTCGAGGCGGTGGGAATAGTTTTGACGGCTTTGTGCCGTGCGTGTTCCACGTGCGCGGATTCGCTATTGCAGTTTTTGTGCTCTATGGAATATCAGGCATAGGCAATGCGCAATGAGAACGCCGGTCGATTCAGGAAATTAGGAGGTCTTCTAAGAGCGTTACAGTTGCCATGGCTCGTTGTTGCAGATTGGAATTTCACTCCCAGTCAGTTGAAGACGTCAGGCTTCCTAGATCAAGTAGGAGGTGATGTCATCTGCTCGGATGCGCCCTTCACGTGCTCGCATGTTGGAGGGGGAACTCCTGCCCATCTTGATTTCTGTCGTCGTCAGTCAGTTTGCGCGGCCATATGTCAGAGGTGCGCAGGCCCGAGTAGATGTCCCTTGGAGGCCCCACATCGGCTTACGCGTCGAGCTGATTTCAGAGGGCCCCCAACTTCTCACCCGTTTCCTGGGCCTTCCTGTCAAGCTGCCCTGGGTGAGCAAACATGGGGCGGCCCCTGTCCCAGGGTCCAAATCCAGTTTGGCCAAGGTCAAAAGGGGCGTGGAAAAGCAAGCCGCTAAGGAGGCTCGCAATGATCGTTTTAAGTTTTGGGTTTCGGGCGGGCTTGAGCTGGAGAGGGAGAGAGCGAGGGAAGGGCAGGGTTTCCTCGAGGATGCCGACGCAGGCGTGGGAGGCGACACGGCTTCCGACGCCACCTGTGACGACCTTGAGGACCCATGGGCTGACTACTCGGAGGGCGACCCCTGGGCCGCCGAGAACAGCTTCGCCCGACCCAACGCCCTGCCAGCCGCCCCCGAGCTCTCTTTGTCTGCGCCCGCGCCTGCCTCGCAGTCGGAGCAGTCGAAGTCTGAGGCCTCGTCGGAAAAAAAAATCGGTCCCGCGCGAAGGTGTAAACAAGTCAAAGCCCGCACCCGCCCAGGGGTCGTCTTCCGAAGAGCCAGCGGTGGAAGCCAAGTGGTCCCCTGAATATTCGATACCTGAGAGCACGTGGGTTGAGCAAAGACGGAACGTTGGTTTCGTCCCAGATGCGTCCAATCCCCCTGCTGAGGCTGCCACTACTTCCGCAGCCTTTTCTCTTGGCTCGAAGTTTTCTGGCAGCGTCAGTTCGCTCTACAGCGGGTGGATTAAAGCTGTAGAATCCACGATTTATTCACACCACCCTCAGGTCTTTTCTGGGAGGTCGCGGAGTCGGGCCCCCAGTTTCCAGATGCCAGCTGCGCAGCAGACGCCACCAACGCGCGTTGCTCATATGCGTGACAAGGTGAGCACTTGGTGGACACGGGCCAGCACCATCGTGGGGACGGTAGCCACAGATCGACGTCGGCAAGGAGAAGAGAAGCAACTTGGTATCCTGTATACCTCTGCAGGCCGACTTCTGAGTGACGCGCCCGAGCAGGTCCACCGTGTGTTACGGCGCCAAGACAGGTTCAGTTGGCAAACCGTGGCGCGAGTTTCTTTCACAGCTTGGGCAGGTAAGTTTGGACGAGCTCGACGTGGGGACTCAGCTCATTGAGAAAGTTGCGAAGAGGGGTCAACGTCGGGCGTTGGCCCAATCCTTGTCGGGGTTCAGAGAGTGGGCAGAATCAGCTCCCGCAGCGGGGGTGCTCCATCGGAAACTTCGAGGGGGCCCAGTTGAGGCGCGAGATGCTCTGTTCAATGGGGGTACGGTGCTCCATCCCAAAGGTATTCTGGATCAGAAACGTCAAGAGTGGGCCCGTGTCTGGGCCCCCAAGGAGATGGAAGATGATGGCGTGACCAAAGATATCCTCGCATTGGAAGATTTGTTTTATGATATTCGGCGGCGAGTGCGGGATGAGGCTCTTCCTCCACTCACAGTGCTTGTCAGGCGCTCAAACGTATGAAGGCCGGTGGAGCTATGGGAGTGGACCGAATATGTGTTCACGGCCTGGATCGGCTTCCTGATGTTGCGCTGGCCGAGATGCGCATCATCTTAACAGTATGTGAGGAAGTGCAGTGTTGGCCACATCAAGTATTATTGGCAATAGGAACACTTCTTCCGAAGCGACTGGCTGGTGATCGAATCATCGGGCTGTTATCTTACTTGGCAAGAGTTTGGTCGCAGTCCCGTGATATGTATATACGGCAGTGGACAGACGAATGCGAAGCTCATTGGGGCACGCCCATCCGAGGAAATGCAGCAGTGCAAGAGGTGTTCGTTCGATGCATCGACGAGGGGCTGGCAGGGCGACTTCAGATGCATCATGGGAATGGGTTGTTGGATATTGTCCAGTTCTACGACGCGATCGGGTGGCTGAGGCTCGGTGGAGCAGCGCTGAGGCTGGATCTCCCAGCTGAGGTGCTGGGGCTGGAGATGCAGCAGTGTATGGCACCACGGTGTTTGAGGCAGGCAGGATCTTATTCGGGAGCTTTCTCGCCGTGGCAGTCCATAGTCCAAGGACTGCGAGCAGTGACCAGATTCGCCAAGTGCACCACGTACCACATCATGCATCATTTAATGACGGTGCACGTAGGCATGACGCAACGGATCTGCATCGACGACCTCAGCCAGTCGGTCAAGGTTTCGCGGCAGTCCATGATCTCGCAGTCGACTCGGTGTTTGGTGGGCACGTGCACGGACATGCGCGAAGCTGGATTGGCAATAGCACCCAAAAGTGTGGTCCTGTGTACGTGTATAAAGGATGCGAAGACGGTGGTCAGGCGTGCTTGAGCTCGAGGATTTGTGCTTCGGGCTGTTGGGCAAGCGGGTTACCTCGGAGGTGATCTTGGAGGTGGAGTTCGGCGAGGTCGCCAGTGTCGCACCCAGCGTGCGGCGGAACACACGGCCATGCATCGCAACGTGTTGAAGCACGCTGCAGCCACACGGAGATTCAAGTTGCCCAGTCGACTCGAGCAACAAGGAGCACAAACAGCTGGTGCCTACGGGCACCAGCTGCATGGAGTTTTCGGACAGAGTATGGTACAGTTTAGGAGGAAGCTCGAGAACCCGTTGGGGCCCAAGATGCCAGGCGGAGGCCTCACGACGCATATCGACCTGCAGGCGCCCAACAGGGACCCAGCGTACAAGTTCCCGAAGGAGACCCTGAGGCTATGGCTCACCTGCTGGGCCACGCAACCCTCGATCAGGAAGGCTATCAGTGACACGTGGCCCAAGCTGGTGCAAGAGCTTAGGACCGTGACACCAGCAGAGCGAGTCCGAGCTATCAGGGGACCACAGATTACGACGATTCCTTATCTTTTACAAGCTGGTTGGGATCCGAAGGAGCCTGCATGTTGGGCTACCCCGACGATGGCACTGGCACGGGGAACAGCTGGCAATTCAATGTGGAGTCCTTGACAGGATTCTTGGAGTTAGATGTCCCATCGGTACTGTTTGAAGAATTTGGAGCCAGTATCCAGAGTTCGCTATGGGCACAAGCAGCGGCGCATTTCGAGGGGGCAGGGATGGAGCATGGCATCTGTAATTTGTCATATCGGAGGCTTCTGCGGCACTTGGAACAGGCTCCAGAAGGGCGACGACTAGCAGGCACGCTGCTGTCAGTTGCCGTAGGTGCGGCGTGGCCGAGGACGCGGCGGCAGACGAGGGCGAAGCAGGTTATCTCGGAGGCCTGCGTCCGTTGCCGCACGTCCAAGGAGACGGCGCTGCATCGAGTCTGGGGCTGCGATGGGTGTGCGCAGGGGCACCCAATTTATAGGATGACGGAGCACCTGGTAGCCAAGGCGCATGCGCAGGGAGAAGCAGAAGCATGTTTCTGGACACGTGGGTTGATACCTGCCAAGTGGGTTGCAGTGGATGCGCCATTGAGTATTCCTGACAGGCAAACCACAGACTTCAGGTATGGTGGTAATTGTTTTGGTGGCGGCAGCGTTGACCGCCCGTTGTTTGGGTTCGGCGACGCAAGTGGCGGCATCGAGACCAATCATCCAATCCTGAGGCGAGTGGGAGTTGGTCTGGCGGTGTTCACGGACATCGATACGAGTGGCGACGCAGCCTTTGGGTCATGGGGAGCACTGCCAGGTAGTCGCCAGGTGGTTGCCCGCGGTGAGCTGCAGGCATTGCTCCTTTTCTTGGACGGCAGCGACGGCGGCGCGGTATTCGTGACCGACATCGAGGCGGTGTCGATAGGTTGGCATTGTTTCAGATATGAGATGCCCGACGGGCCTGACGCTGACCTGTGGTGGCAGATTGGACGAGTGTTGGCACGGAAACCGACCCTGTCGTGCGCAGTACTGTTTGTTCATGTTCATCAGGATGTGATTGCCGTGGATGAGCGCACGGGACCAGAGGTTCTGATCAAGGGGAACGCGCTGGCCGACATGCACGCAGGAGCGGGCGCCCAGCTCGCTAGACTGCCAGAGGCCACTCGTTTCAGGTACCACCAGGCAAAGCACATGGCGTACCTCGTGAGGCTGCGGATCTTGCAGAGCCAGATCGAAGTGCTGAAGGCTGAGGAATTTGAGAGAGCCCAGCGGGGCTGAGACGTGAGAAAAAGGCTCCCGTCGCTTGCCCGCCTGCCCCCTCTGTTTGTGCTATGTTCAGTTCTCAGCATCCACTGTGTGCTAATGATCCTCGCAGGTGTAGTAGGTGCAGGGGGTCGACCACTAAGGCTAGACAAACCGCTTGGCTCCAGTCTCAGTGTTTCGACCTGTTGAATGTGAATGGTTCTGTTTTTGAACTCCCCCCTGGGCGGCGGGCGCACATTGGGGGAGGTTTTGCCCACCAGAGCCATCAATTAAGATATCACGCGGGGCTGGGGCCTGGTTTTGCAGAGCGCGTGGGTATTACGCAGCGCAGCAGCTCGTTAACCTAGCGCAATTGTGCCCAGACAGAATTGAGGGCCATCGTGCTGATTACCTTGATCGAATTTCGCGTAATATTTGGCCTGAGGTCTACAGCAAAGTTGAGCGTGCCAAGAGATCTAAGTAAGTTAGCCGTCGCCGACCTGGTCGCTATATCCAGAACTCCAGAACTCCTCGTCCCCCTCTGCAGTCTCCTCCTCCTCCTCCTCTACCTCCTCCTCCACCTCCCCCCTCCTCCTCCTCCTCCGCCTCCTCCTCCTCCTGCTCCGCCTCCTCATCCGCCTCCCCCCCCTCCTTCCTCCGCCTCTTCCCCCCTCCTCCTCCTCCTCCTCCTCCTCCTGCTTCTGCTCCTGCTCCTCCTGCGCCTCCTCCGCCTCCTCCTCCGCCTCCTCCTCTTCCATGCTCCTCCTTCTCCTCCTCCTTCTCCTTCTCCGTGCTCCTCCTCTCCGGTGTCATGTTTGCTGAAATCCGTAGCGGGGGGCTCAGCGACTTGACTTTTGGCCAGGGGGGGCGCGGCCTTACGGGCGATGCCTGAGCCGCGCTGACGCCTCTCAGCCATGGCCGCCGCTCCTGGAGGATACCATCAGCGCTAAGGGCGCGGCCTGCAGGCGCGCGGGGAGTGCGCTGGAGGCGGCAAGAGGATGAGGCCAGGCGATGGCTGGGGATTGCAGCAAGAAGACGGCGGTCGCGGCGGTCGCGGATGCGCAGGCCATAGCGGATTGGGAAGCGGAGCTCAAGTCTGAGTTGCGCCGCGCCCGCGGGTCGGCTGCCGAGTGGCCCCCGCCGCCATCAGACGCGGCAGTGCACGCGCCGACGGGGTCGCATATCAATTAACCTCCCCCACCTCTTGGCGGACGAGGGCGACTTCGACTCGGTCGAGATCGTCGACGGTGACCTCTTCGATCTCAGTGGCCTGGACGTGGAGGGCGCAGACATGGCCAAGTGGCTGGAGCTCAAAGGCGCCATGGCCAAGGAACTCCCGAAGGCCATCCTCGGGGCCATCGGGCCCAGTGCGGAGAACATCCACAAGATCCGCAAGGAGGCTCGAGCAATACGACAGCGGCTGGCGTCCAAGCGAGCCCGCGAGGAGGATGCCGAGTCCATTTCCAGCGGCGGGGATGAGGCGCCCCCATCCGCCGCGGCCCCTTCCGCTACCCCTCCTGCCGCTTCCAGCGCAGGGTCGGCCGCCAGCGCAGGGGGGCAGCCGCAGCGGGGGCCAGCGCTCCACCGGCAGCCCCATTGCAGTAGGGATGTCCCAGCCCTGAGGAGCTGCAAGCAGCAGCTTCCGCAGCCAGGGCCAAGCTGGCCAGCGTGGAGATGGGGTGCCCTTAGCGGGCCTGAGGTGCGCCAGGCCACGGGCAACCCGCCGCCGGGGCCCCCGCCTGCCAGGGGCCCCGACCGCATTGCAACATTTGTTTGCGAACCATGTCCAGCTGGAGGAGCTCAACATTGATTCGGGGCCTGGCGCGAAAGGCTCCGCGGGAAGAGGAGTCATGGCAACAATGGTGCGCCGAGTACTTGAACAGTTTTCCGCGAGAGCCTGAAAGCGCAGAGCCGCGCGGGGCGATTGTCTCCAGGCGCGGTCCCAGGGCGCGCTGGAATCGCCGTTTAGAAGGCCGCCCAGGTGAGCTAGAGCAGGCTGCAGCATATGCCTGTCGTGAAGCATGGAGGCGGTGCTTTCGCAATCGTTAGAGCGTCAGAGACATGATGCGACATATGACTCGGGCATCTGGGTTGCCTTTGCTGTGCATCACTGGGGCGGGCTGGGGCGGCTTCTGGATGTTTCCCGCGGCCAGCTGGCTGGGCGCCGACGGGCCGCTGATTCGAGGCCCGCGTCGGCCCTCGGGGGCCCGGCCGAGGGCAGGCCCCGAGCAGGGGCGTCGGGGCCGCAGATGCCCCGGCGGTCGAGGCCCAGGAGTGGGGTGGCCTATCAGTCGCGGCTGGCATTCTGCGGGGCCTTCGAAGGTCCTTGGGGGGCCCAGCCGGTGGCAGACCCTTAAGGGGGGTAGCGGACACTTGAGCGAGTCCGCAGACATGCGGGTGGTCGAGGCCTTCGCTCCGGTCCAGCCTCCACTCCGGGCCAGAGATGTCCGGGTGGTCGATTCCCCAGTGTGGAGCGACTCCCCGGGGCGCGGCGGGGCGCGGCGGCGCCTTGGCAGGGCGGACCCAGAAGGGAGGGACCGAGCTCGGCCTCACCCTAGGGCCGCTGGCGCGCGGGGGCGCCCCCTCCCAGGCGTCGGGGCGAGGTGTCGGCCCCGAGGAGGGCAGGCCCAGAGGCTGGAGTCGGGGCGCGCGAGCGCCCTTGCGGAGCCAGCTGGAGGGCAGACCCAGATGAGCGAGGCGACAGGACTTCGCTGCGACATCGACGCGGCCAGCTACAACTCCAACGCCTGGTCGACGGCGCAGAAGCACCTGGAGTGGGTGCGCGACGTCAAGGGCATGAAAATCGCTGTCCGTCCGCGCAAGAGCATCGTCTGGCGCGGCCCCAGGCGGCTGGGGCCAGGGCCCGGTCGCGTCGACGGGGTTCTCGCCGGCGATGGCCGAGGCGGCCCGCGCGGGGGAAGGCGACGCAGCGACGTCAGGAGGGGCGGCGGCACTGGTGAAGGCGATCTTTGGACGCCGTGGGTTCTGCCGCCCTCATGTTTCGCGGAGTTGCTGCCGAGGCCATGATCCATGGAGAGTTGCCTTTGTCTTTTGTTCCTGCGCGTGGTCGCGCCTCTCGGGGGCTCGCAGGGGCCGGCTTATTTTTGTGGGGCAGGTCAGCGAGTATGTCGCGGCAGCTGGCTGCCCCTTCGTCATCGGAGGGGGCAGAGACATAGACGCCGGGGGCCGTCGGGCGCCCCAGTGGGCTGGCCACTTAGGCGCCTCGATCCTTCGCCCAGTGGACGACGCGCGCAACTGGCGCTGCTACGTTCTGTTGTGGCCAGCAAGTGGTTCGATCATCGCGTTGTTGATTGCCGGGCGCAGCTTGGCACCCCCGTGTGCCCGCGCTCAGCATTTGCGTTGAAGCTGGAGCAGGTGGCTGGTCGAGCCAAGATTTGGCAGCGCACTGCGCCAGCTGCGTCTCCATTCCCGCGCAATGACGAGGGGCGAGAGCGCACGATGTTTCAACGGGCCTGGGAAGGCCCACTTTCGAGGGCCTCCAGCTCCAGGAGGCCTCGGCTGCTTGGTTCGAAGCAGCAATGTCAGCATTAGGTAGGAAGTTCACAGAATTTCATTTTCGAAGACTTCGGGCGAGCCAAGGGCCGCCGAGCGCAGCCGGTGCCGCTGCGGGCCTCGCGGGGGCAAGAGCCCCACTGCAATGCGAATGTGACCACGCAGATGTGGCTGTCGACGAGACACCTTGCTACCCGGCGCGCGAAGACGCGGTCGCCAGATCGCCGGGGGAGAATCCTACATGCGGCGGCGTTGCAGCAGGACTTTTTCTCAGACTGCGGAGTTTGCGATTCTGCACGCGCCCGCGGCGCTCCTTTTTTCGCGGGGCTGGGCGGCCGCGAGCGCGGCGCTCTGGCTAACGATGCCCAGGCCGACGTGGATCGCAGGATGCAGCGGGAGGTTGCGGAATACCGCCACAAATGGAAGGCGCGGGCTCAGTCGCAGGTCGCTTGTGGAGGTCGCGCGGCCCAGAGGTATCCGAACGGCTGTTTCCGGCGCGCCGGAGCCCGCGACGGAAACCTCGGCGCTGGGCCCGCCAGTGATTGAGAGCCCCAGGAGGCTTTGAGGCCCCAAGTAGGTCAAGCGTTCCTCGACAGGATAGCCAACGACTGGGCCCCCATCTGGCCCGAGCCCCCTCCTGCGCCGATCCTGCCGGACATGGCAGAACGCGTGGGGGGCGCCCGAAGTGGCCAGCACTATGAAGGACCCCGGACCACCCACCTCTGGGGCACATGGAGGCCTGTCAAGTGAGCATGTCTTCGGGGGGCGGCCTTCAGCGCGCAGCGCCAAGATGCGGGGCTCTTGAGCTTGCCGTTGGGGGGGCCATGTGCGCTGGCACCCCGAGGGGCCTTCGAGGTCACCCCAGCTGCGAGCGCGTCGCCACATGGGGCGCCAGCTTGCTTTAAGGCGAAGACCTTGCCAACTTGTTGCTGCGCTTCGCAGTGCCGCTCATGCTGCGCCCTGACTGTTCTGCGGGCCCCATCGATCGCGCGCCCACCAGGGCCGCGGCGCCTTGGCGGCGCGCCGGCGCAGGCGCCGGCAATCTGCAGCTCTCGAGCAGGTACTGTGTAAGCAATTGCGATGACGAGAAGACCCCCCAGCTTGTTTTGGGCTACTGGGGGGCCCATGCGTTTGAAATCACCCATGATGCAGCACGAAGAACGAGTGAGCTCTCGACCTAGGACTTCGGCACCTCCCACCGCGTGCAATGACGCATCATCTATGACATGTTTGATGCACGCGGGGGGGGGGGGGGGGGGGAACCGCCCGCCTGCGCGGGGCGCTGAGCAGCCGCAACTTCGCGAGGGGCGTGGCTCCCGAACAGCCAGCGATGACTGCGCAACTAGGCTCCATCACCCTGCTGATGGCCCCTTGCCACGATGCGCGACGCGGACCGCGGTGCATGCAGCAGCATGCTCTCAGCCGCGCAAGGGGAGAGCCGCTCGCCCCCGCCGCCAGGAGCAGCTCAAAATGCGAAATGTGTTTGTACAGCTTCCTGATATCAATGATCCATGTGCCTGCGCTGAGGCCTGGGACCTCCCCGGCGTAGGAGGCTGCATCATCGCGCGCCCGCGCGCTCTTGTCGCGGGACGCACTGGAGCTCATGCCCCAGAAAAACTTGCAATCTATCTACCTCGCACTCCGAGTCGGCGCAGAGTCGGCGGCGAATTCGGCTCAGCGCTCGGACCCGCCGAGGAAGGAGGCCGATGGGCCCTGCCCCCCCCCCGTGGGTTCGTCCAAAACCACCGCCGAGACGAGCCAAAGAGGACCTATGACAGGATCCGTCTCCCAAGACGCGAGGACGGCTGCAAAGGCCTCCGCCGAGGACTTGGGGAGCTGCGACGCAAAGCGGGGGCTGGGCGAGTCCCATCCGAACGCCGAAGCAGCAGCCTCCAACCACTGATCCGCCGCAGTGGGCGGGAGGTCCTCCAGGACCTGCCAATCTAAGGTGGCTCTTTGGGCGAGGCAAGGGGCGCCTTCAGGCGGCTGCTGCCTGGGCAGAGGTCACGGATCCGGTGGCGGCCTTTGTCGGGAGCTGATTTCTCTTGCCCTGGGGGGGTAATCCGGGGTGTTTGGGGCGTCGCGCGCAAATGCCCGGTCAAACGCCGCGCCCGAGGTGCTGTCTTGAAGGCAGTTTTTGTTTTTGGGCAGACCAGAATTGGTCGCGCGAGTTTCGGTTTGAAGTAGAGCCGGGTCGTTGGATCCGGGTTCAGGGCCAATTTTGCCGTGCTCATCTAGAAAAACCACCGTGCATGCGCAGAATGGCCTTTTATGTGGCCGGTGGAATTGAGTGCGAACGAATGCTTGACGTTTCGCATGTCCCCACCTGCCCACCCAGAAACGATGCCAAGTCCAGTCGAGGTGAGCAGGGGCATGTAGGAGCAAAGTGGGAGGGCAACCGTCATCGTTTGATGTAAGATGAGGACATGCGAGGGTGGACGGACGAATCGGCGGATGAGGAGGCGGAGGGGAGGATGAGGAGGGCGAGCGGAGGGGCCAGAGGCCTCTTCGACGCCTCTTGGAGTGTGGTCACATATCTTCTTGGGCGCTTCTCGGAGGCCCCTTGGGGGTTCTTGGTTGCCTCTTGCGATCGCAGGGGCTGCTCGGGGCATCTCTGGTGCCTCTGGGGGTCCCTCGGGGGTTCCTGGGAACCGCTTGGGAGTTTCCTCGGGCTTTCTTGGTGGCATCTTGGGGGCCTTCTCGGGGCCTCTTGGGGCCTCTTGGGCGCTTCTTCGAGCCATCTCAAGGCCCTCGCGGGAACCCTCTTGGGCCCTCCTGGAGTCATCTCGGGGCCCTCCTGGCGCCCTCTCGGGCCCGCCGCTGCAGAGCATATGAAACGGACGTTTCAGATGCTCCACCGCGGGGGGGCGCTTCGGGTTTCGCGGGATCCCCCGGGCATGTTTTGGGCCCTCTCGGGCTTTCCTGCAGCCATTTTGGGGCACTCGGGGCGCCCTCTTGGTGCCCCCGCGGCAGAGCATCTGACGCGGCCGTTTCAGATGCTCTTCCGCGAGGGGCGGCTGGGCGTGGCGTCTTGGTCCCTCCCAGGGCTTGTCTCAGGGCCTGGCGGGCATGTGGGAGCTCACACGGACGCTGTTGGGCTTTCACAGGGCCCTCTATTTTGTTTGGCGCAGCCCCTGAAGACATGCCCCAGCAGCGTTGCCGTCGGCGCATGACCCCGGAGAGAACCCCACAACGTCTCGCAAAAGTCTCCGGGGGGGTACCGCTTCGGGGGGGCGCGGCCACGGGGGGGGGGGTGCCTTGTGGCGCCGTCTTTGCGCACGTCGACATGGCGCTCGACGCGGTTGGAAAGCCTTGGGGTCCTCCCTAGGGGATTCTTGGGGCATCTTGGCAGCTTCCGCGGGGTGCCTCGGGGGCTCCTGGGGGGCCTTGTGTCCGTCTGAGGGTGCTCTTGGGCCGTCTGTCGTTTTCGGAGTCCATCTCGGAGGCCTCTGCGGGTCGTTTGGAGGTTTTTTTAAGGGTCTTGACGGCCGCCCGAGAGCCCCCAAGGGCCGAGTTGAGGTCATGTTGAACACCTTTCGGGCCGTCTTGGAACCTCATTGGGCCGTCTCGGGGCCCGGTGCGGACCGCCGGCAGGCGGCCTTGTTCAGGCTCTCGGGATTTTGTCTGAAAGGGGCCTCCAGCCACCTGGCTGTGGACGACTTTCGGCCCAGCGAGGGGCGGGGTGCCCAGCCGCCCAGCTGCGCCCGGCAAGCTGCAGGCGGGGCGTCTGGCCACTTAAATGCGGCCTCTTTTCCGCACATCTCTGCTTTTCCTTCAGGTGCGTTGAAGTCGGCCCGCGCTCCTGGCAGGTGAGTGGGTGGTAGGTCAGATCTGGCGCTGCCTATCGACGCCTTATCTTGGCCAGGCCATCTTGAGTTGCCAACCGAATTGGCCCGACAAGCGTCTTCTCTCCCGTGGGTGATATTGACGGCCCCCCCGATCCAGGTCAGTCAGTGGTCGTGCTCGCCCCGGCCCTGTGGCCCGCAGGTGATATTTTTGGCCACCTTGTTCTGGGCCCGCAGGTCGGCTTCGTGATCCACTGGGTTGTCCTCGTCCAGATGAGGGGGGGGCAGCAAAAACGCCGCGACCGATCGCCCCCGAAAGCTGCCCTCTCCAGCCCGGCTTACACGAGAGCTGAACCGCAGGGGCGCGGTGGCGCTCGGGGTTCGGACAGGTGGCGTTGGCAGCGTGCGCGGTGCACGGCTGACCTCGCAAAGAGGGTTCTAGCCGCGTGGTCTGGAGAGGTTTATCAGAATTCTCCGCGGCATGACAATCGGCTGGGCGAGGTCGCCGTTGGAGAAGTCGGGGGGGCGATGCAGGAAAATTTTGCGACCCCCCCGAGGGGGGGGCGCCGTCCCACCTTGTCCTCACTAGCGCCCGTATAGGTTTCTTTTTTGACGACCCGTGGGCCCTCCGTGAAGCCACTGGGGAGCAATGGGGCCTGCGCAGGGTCTCGCCAGCGTTCGTGGCGCGCAGGGCACAGTTCGCGGCTCGCAGGTTTTCTGATCTCGAAGGCCTGGCCAAGATAGGCCCAGGCAAGGGATGGCGAGGCCAGATTTTCTGGCGGCCGTTGACTGAATTGCTGCGCGCACGCCATGACCATGAGGACGAGGGGGTGTCGTACGGGACTGGAGGTGCGAGGGAGCAGCGTGTGCTGCGTGGACTGGTCATAGGTTCGCACTGGTCTCAATGCCGCTTGCACGAGCACGATCCGATGCTGCCCAGCCATTGCCCCCTCTGTGGTGCGGACAGTGGCACGCTGTTCCATCGCCACTTCAAGTGCCCAGCGCGTCAGAGGTGGAGGCGAGATTTCCTGCCGAACGAACTGGAGCGACCCGTTGCCAGGCTGTCGGGCTGCCCAGTAGACCTACAGGAGAAGTTTGCGCGGGGCATCCTCCACGACCCTTGCCCAGTTTGTGCCAGGCCCGCTCGGGGCCCAGCGTGGGAGTTGAGGGCTGGAGGGCCGGGGGCGCCGCTGGCCCCGGAGGGCAATTTTTTTTTTGCAACGGGTCGATGATGGATGGCCTGTTTCCGTCTTTTTTCGTGTTGCTGGTCGGGGGCTGTCGATTTATGACCGAGAGTTTCGCTACCTTGGAGGGTGGTCTGGGGCGGCTCCCCCGACCCAGGGGCCCGACCAAGTGGCTCGAGACGGCGAGGACCTCGCTGTTCAGATGGCACTGCGACTCATTGCTGGCACGTTCACAGTGCATTCTGATTGCACAGGCACGCCCCAATGCTGTTGGCCCCCCGCCCTCGCCACTCGCTCGCCCGACATTCGGGCTCATGCGTGGCGACGCGCCCTCGAGGAGGGACAACAACCAGGAGTTGGTTTCAGAAAGGTTGCGGCTCGCGGTAGTATGTCTGATGTCCGCGAAGGGCGCATCACGCTTTTCGAGCACCGGGGCAATGCGCAGGCAGACCGCCTAATTAGCCAAGCAGGGTGCGAGATTGGCTAAACGAGACCCTGCAGCGGGCCCCGTGGCGCGAGGGATGCCGGCCCTGGCGCGGCCTTCGTTGGAGTTTATCAAGAGAGCGGAGGCCCGCCTATGCAGACCTCGGCAACTATGACAATATCGGGGCTCAGGGGCTCACCAAGGTGTCGCTTGAAGGCGATAAGGACCTTAGGGGGGCCGTCGAGGAGTTGAGGCGGAGGGGGGGGACAACTGCTGCTCCCTGCCCCCCCTCCAGAAAGCCCCTCCTCCTCCTCGGGCCGCAGCTTGAGCAGGCTCATCCACGGGGGGGTACGTCCTCGAGGCAACGCCCTGCCCTCCAGGACATGAGGCCCCCAAAACATTTTAGAGGCTCCGGAAACCTCCTCGGCTTAGATTCTGGAGCCTCGATCGTCAGGAGATATTGGTGACCCCCTTAGCGGTGACCCCCCCGCAGCACTGCCCGAATCGGGCATGGAAAGCAAGCGGGACCGCACGGTGATCCGCAGGGCAGAAGCTGGCAAGGGCGGAGCCGCGCCGAAGCACATAATCGGGGAAAATGCGCCCGCCCTGTGAGGATTGGCAGCAGCACGTCGCAGCGCGCACCGTCGAAACGGCGCCTCTCCGCCTCGCTAAGGCACACCGCACTCAGGCTGCAGAGAGGCTTCGGCGCGACTGATGCCGACGCCGCCGACGGCGCCGAGAACGACTACGGCGGCGTTGGAGCGCCGCCTCCTCCTCCTCCTCCTCCTCCCACCTTCTCGTCGTCCTCCTCCACCTCCTCCTACTCCTCCTCCT
The DNA here is from genome assembly GCA_963575745.1 of Prorocentrum cordatum. Lineage (NCBI taxonomy): Eukaryota > Dinophyceae > Prorocentrales > Prorocentraceae > Prorocentrum > Prorocentrum cordatum. Next base: position 504,902 of record CAUYUJ010008002.1, on the reverse strand, counting down.
TCTCCTCCTCGTCCTCTTCCTCCTCCTCCTCCTCCTCCTCCTCCTCCTCCTCCTACTCCTCCTCAGCCTCCTTCCTCTTCCTCATCTTCTTCCTCCTGCTCCTCCTCCTCAATGCTGTTCCTCCTCCTGTTCCTCCGTCGCCTCGTCCTCATCCTCATCCTCCATCCTCCATTATCCTTCTCCTCCATCCTCCTCCTCCTCCTCCTCCTCCTCCTCCTCCTCCTTCTCGTCGTCCTCCTCCACCTCCTCCTACTCCTCCTCCTCCTCCTCGTCCTCTTCCTCCTCCTCCTCCTACTCCTCCTCAGGCTCCTTCCTCTTCCTCATCTTCTTCCTCCTGCTCCTCCTCCTCAATGCTGTTCCTCCTCCTGTTCCTCCGTCGCCTCGTCCTCATCCTCATCCTCCATCCTCCATTCTCCTCCTCCTCCATCCTCCTCCTCCTCCTCCTCTTCCTCCTCCTCCTCATCATCATCCTCCTCCATGCTTCCTCTCCTCCTCCCCCTCCTCCTCCTCCTCCTCCTCTTTCTCCGCCTCCTCCTCCTCCCTTCTCCTCTTCGTCATCATCATCATCATCATCATCATCATCATCATCATCATCATCATCATCATCATCATCATCATCATTATCAGCATCATCATCATCAGCATCATCATCATGTTCATCATCATCATCATCATCATCATCACCATCATCACCATCATCACCATCATCAGCATCATCAGCCAGCATATCGTCATCATCGCCACCATTACCAGCTCCTTCTCCTCCTCCATGCCTCCGCCTTCTCCTCCTCATCTTCCTCCTCCTCGTCGTCCTCCTCGTCCTCGTCCTCGTCCTCCTTGTCGTCGTCTTCCTCCTCCTCATCCTCCTCATCGTCCTCCTCGTCCCCCGTTCTCGAGGCCGGGGGATTGTGGAGTCGCTGTGGGTTTTAGACGAAAATTTACGATATTTCACTTTGTTCCTCATCATTATGCTGATGTTTCCTTTCTCGTTTTCTCTCTCTCTCTCTCTCTCAATCTCTCCCACTCCCATTCCCATTCCATTCCCATTCCCAATACCATTACCATTCCCATTCCCATCCCAATTCCCATTCCCATTCACATTACCGTTACCATTACCATTACCTTTATCTTTACCTTTACCTTTACCTGTACCATTACCATTACCATTACCATTGCCATTACAATTGCCAGTGCCATTACCATTGCCACTACAATTGCCATTATCATTGCCATTGCCAGTGCCGTTGCCATTGCCATGGTATTGCCATTGCCAGTAGCCGCCCCGTTACCATTACCGTTACCATTACCATTACCATTCCCATTACCATTACCATTCGCCACCACCATTACCATTGCCATTATCATTAGCATTACCAACACAATTGCCATTACCATTACCATTACCGTTGCCATCACCATTACAATTCCCATTCCCATCATCATTGCCATTACCATTACCGTTACCTGTACCATTTCCATTACCATTGCCATCATCTTTCCCACTACCTCTACCATTTCCATTCCTGTTCCCGTTCCAATTACTACTACGATTCCCATTCCCATTCCCATTCCCATTCCCATTACCATTACCATTACCATTCCCATTCCCATTACCATTACCATGACCATGACCATGACCATGTCCATGACCATGACCATTACCATTGCCATGGCCATTGCTATTGCCATTGCCGTTGCCGTTGCCATTCCCATTACCATTGCCAATCGCTACCCCGTTAACATTGCCATAACCATTACCATTACCGTTATCGTCATCATTACCATTCCCAGTACCATTATCATTACCACTGTCATTGCCATTACCATTGCCATTGCCATTGCCATTCGCAACTACCATTACCATTGCCATTCGCCACTACCATTACCATTACCATTGCCATTGCCATTGCCCTTCGCCACGACCATTACCGTTGCCAGTACCATTACCATTCCGATTAACATTCCCATTCCCAATACCATTACCATTACCATTACCATTACCATTACCATTACCATTACCATTACCATTACCATTACCATTACCATTACAACTGCCATTGCCAGTACCATTACCTTTACCTCTACCTTTACATTTACCCTTACCCTTACCATTCCCATTTCCGTTACCACTACCACTGCCATTTCCATGCCCGTTTCCATTCCCATTCCCATTCACATCCCCATTCCCGTTCCCATTCCCATTCACAATACCATTGCCATTACCATTACCATTGCCATTGCCATGGCCATTACCATTGCCATTGCCATCCCCATTGCCATTGCCATTGCCATTGCCATTACCGTTGCCATTGTCATTGTCATTGCCATTGCCAGTCGCCACCCCGTTACCACTATCATTACCGTTACCATTACCAGTACCATTACCATTACTTCTGTCATTACCATTACCATTCGCATTGCCATTGCCATTGCCATTAGCCACTACCATTACCATTGCCAGTACCATTTCCATTGCCATTTCCATTCTCATGACCATTACCATTACCAGTATCACTATCATTTCCATTACCATTACCTTTACCTCTACCTTGACCTTTACCCTTACCCTTATCATTCCCATTTCCGTTACCACTACCACTACCATTTCCATTCCCGTTCCCGTTCCTATTCCCATTCACATTCCCGTTCCCATTCCCATGACCATTGCCATTATCATTACATTTACCATTGCCATTGCCATGGTCATTACCATTGTCATTGCCATTGCCAATATCATTGCCATTGTCATTACCATTTCCGTTGCCATTGTCATTGCCATTGCCAATCGCTACCCCCTTACCATTACCATTACCGTTACCAGTATCAGTACCATTACCATTACTTCTGTCATTACCATTGCCATTACCATCACCATTGCCATTGCCATTCGTCACTACCATTACCATTGCCAGTACCATTTCCATTCCCATTCCCATTACCATGATATTACCGCTGCCATTGCCATTAGAATTCCCATTCTCAATCCCATTCCCAATACTATCACAATTTCCAGAACCATTACCATTGCCATTACCAGTGCCATTACCACTACCACTACCACTATCATTTCCATTCCCGTTCCCGCTTCCATTCCCACTTCCATTCCCATTACCATTACCATTACCACTGCCATTGCCAGTACCGTTACCATTACCATTACCATTACTTTTGCCATTACCTTTAACTCTACCTTTACCTCTACCCTTACCATTACCATTACCATTGCCATGGCCATTACCATTGCCATTGCCATTGTCATTGCCATTCCCATTGCCATTGCCATTGCCATTGCCATTACCATTACCATTGCCATTGCCATTGTCATTGCCTCGCTACCCCGTTACCACTATCATTACCGTAACCATTACCATTACCATTACCAGTACCATTACCATTACCATTACCATTGTCATTGCCATTGCCATTGCCATTCGAGGATTCGAGTAGGAATCATTCAGTGGAGGGTTTCAGTAGGAATCCACATGTGGATGATTTCGGTAGGAATCATTCAGTGGAGGGTTTCGATAGGAACCCTTCTGTCGAGGATTTTACTGTGAATCCTTCTTATGGGGGCGTCCACTATGAATCCTTCTAGGGGGGAGGGCAGATGTGGTCACGTTGCATTCTTTTTTGTGTGTCTCCTGGCGCCCACCCCCCCCCTCAGAAAAAAAACACTGATATTTTTGTTTTAGGATTTTTTTCTAGGGGGGGGGGGGGGGCTGGAGAAAAAAAAAAGGGCAGAGAGGTAGCAGGAGGGGGGGAGGGAGGAGGAGGAGGAGGAGGAGGAGGAGGAGGGGGCGGAGGAGGAGGAGGAGGAGGAGGACGACACAGAGCAGAGTTTGCACAGAAACAGTCGCGAAATCAGCGCGACACCCTCGCGCGCGCGCTTTTGAACCCCTGCGACTCCACAATCCCCCGTTCTCTCTTTCTCCTCCTCCCCCTTCTCTTCCTCTTCCTCCTTCTCCCTTCTCGTTTTCGTCATCATCATGATCATCAGCATCAGCATCATCATCAGCATCATGAGCATCATCATCAACATCAGCATCATCATCATCATCATCGTCATCATCATCATGACCATCATCATCATCATCATCATCATCATCAGCATCATCAACATCAACATCATCATTATTAGCATCATCATTAGCAACATTATGATTATTGCTATTATTTATATCGTTATTACTAGCAGCACCATCATCAGCAGCATCAGCACATCATCATCGCCACCATTACCAGCATCATCACCACCACCATCATCACACCAACATCATCGCCATCATCATCAACACCATCACCAGTAGTATCGCCAGCAGCATCATCATTATCAGCAGCAGAACCACTATCATCAGCACCAGCATCAGCATCATAACCAGTATCACAGCATCAGCACCAGCAGCATCAACAGCAGCATCGTCATCACCACTCCCATCATCATGCTCACCATCATTAGCAGCATCACCATCAGCATTGACATCATCATCATCAACATCAGCATCATCATCCTCATCGTCATCAGCATCATCATCATCGTCATCACCATCAACATCATCATCATCATCATCATCATCATCATCATCATCATCATCATCATCATCATTATCATCATCATCATCAGCAGCAGCAGCAGCATCCACATCATCAGCAATATCCTCCTCCTCCCCAACCTCCTCCGCCTCTCGAACTTCATTTTCTCCTCCTTTTCCTCCTCCTTGTCCTCCTCCTCCTCTTCCATCATCGTGTTCATTCTCCTCCTCCTCCGCCTCTCCTCCTCCAACTCCTCCTCCTCCGCCTCCTCCTCCTCCTCCTCCTCCTCCGTCTCCTCCTCCTCCATGCTCCTCCTGCACCTCCTCCTCCTCCTCAGCATCCCCCTCCTCCTCCTCTTCCTCCTCCTCCTTCTCCTCCTTCTCTTCCTCCGTCTCCTCCTCCTCCATGCTCCTCCTGCTCCTCCTCTTCCTCAGCCTCCCCCTCTCCTCCTCCTCCTCCTCCTCCTCCCTCCCTCCTCCGCCTCCGTCTCCGCCTTGTTCTCCTCCTCCTCCTTCCCCTCCTCCTCGTCCTCCTTCTCCTCCTCCTCCTCCTCCTCCTCCTGCTCCTCTTCCTCCATCTTCTTCCCCCTCCTCAGCCTCCTCCTCTTCCTCCTTCGCCTCCTCCGCCGCCTCCTTCTCCTCCTTCATCCCCCTCCGTCTCCTCCTCCATCCTCCTCCTCCGCCCCATCCTCCGCGTCATCCTCCTCATCCTCCGCCTCTTGTCCCCCTCTTTCTCCTCCTGCTCCTCCTCCTTTTCCTCCTCATGTATCCTCCTTCTCCTCCTCCTTCTCCTTCTTCTCCATCCTCCTGCTCATTATCCTCCTCATCCGCCTCCTCCTCCGCCTCTCCTCCTCCTCCTCCTTCGCCTCCTCCTCCTCTCCTCCTCCTCGTTTCCTTCTCTTCCATCCGTAGCCACGTTGGCTCAATATGCTTTGTTCCGCAGGGGAACACGTGGATACCGCTAGTCCGCGGCCAGTGCCAGGGCAGCTCAGCCCGACAGTTTTGCTGAGGGGTGGCCGGCCCCACTCTCTCGAGTCAGGTTCCTCGCCATGGCGCCGAAGGCTCAGCCAGGTTTCGTCATCTGCACTTCGTGCCGTTCCAGGTGGAACTTCCGCAAGAACTCTCACTGCTGGACTTGTGACCAATCCTTCGAGCTCAAGCCAGCCGGTCCGTCGCCGCGCAATGGTGTCTGGGCGGGCCATGGAACAGGTATGGAGGCAGCGCTGACCAGGAGGCGGGCGGCCCAGCTGGGTCAGACCCCATGGCTGCGGAGTGGCAGAGTCTGGTCCAGCACACGGAGCGCGCGCCCGCTACGGCAGGGGCGTTTGCCATCCGCTTCGAGCAGCGCCTGCCCCACCTGGAGCCCCTGGCGCTGCAGAAGGCTCGCTGGAGGGCGACCTCCGCATCTGCATCTACAACGGAAATATTTGGAATGCGATCGCCAGCGTCCTCGAGTGGATGCCCAGAAGAGGGATCGAACCGCACGTGACGCTTGTCCAGGAGATTCCGTTTTCCTCCCAGACGGCTGAGGAGCAGGCCCACGGATGGGCCAACCGATGCGGCCTCCAGTTGGTATGCTCGGCAGCGCTTAGGGCAGGAGAGGCCGCCATGGCTGTCTCGTCTGGCGTCGGCATCGTCACCTCGAAGCTGCTGGGCTCGGCGCGGTTCGTCCAGCCTTGGGCAGGCCAGCAGCACAGGTTCCTTTTCCATCAGGATTTCGCTGGGCAAGGGCGACACCATAGCCATGATCTCGGTCTACCTTGATGACTCCGTAGGCCTGCACAGGTCCAATCGCCAGCTGCTCGCCGACCTCACGAGCGGTGCGCGCTCCTGGACGACCCCTTCGTGATGGGCGGCGACTGGAACATCGAGGCCTCGGAGCTCGTGGACTCAGGTTGGCCAGCCCTCATAGGAGGGGCGGCGCTGGCCCCCGGATCAGCTACGCGCAATGACAACGAGTACGACTACTTCGTCACCTCGACGGCGCTAGAGGCCATGGTGGGCTCCATCGCGGCTTACGCGGACACGCCGAACGGTCCTCATCAAGCGTTTCCCCTTGTGCCTCGTGGATGTCGGGAGCGACCCATGGCGCAGACCCAGCGGGTGCCCGAGGCCTTTGATTTGGAGAACGTGTCCGAGGACGCGGCCAGACGCAGGCGCCACCAGTTAGTCGAGTCGCTCGCTTGGGCCCGGCCGACTCTGGGCCTGAGGGCCCCATCGAGGAGTGGTCCACCCAAGCGGAGATGGCCCTGCAGGCGCTACATGGCATGTCGGACGACGAGGCCCGCTTCTTCAAGGGCAGGGCCAAGGGCATCAGGACGGTTGCCGCCCCCCTCGAGGTCAAGGTACATGCTGGCCGACTCGACAAGGCCTCGGCCATCGCCCGGCGCTGGTTCTCCCTCCGCCACCTCGCCAGGCGCAGATGGGACCTGGGCCGTGGCGGCTCGCCAGGTGGCTACGAGACCCGACGAGGGCCGCAATTGCGCGAGGCGGCGCTCCGCCTTCGCGGCGAGCTTCAGGACCTGGGAGTCACCATGTGCGACGGCTCCATTTTCGACTGCTTCTGGGGGGAGGTCGTCCCCCAGACGGACATGAGCTACAACCTCATGGCCATGATCGAGCAGCTCGTGGTCAAACATACCATGGAGCGCGCCCAGGCCAGCAAGCAGAAGTGGGACGACTTCACCGAGATGGCCTTCGAGAGGCAGGGGCCCGTTGCCCACGAGGTGTCCAAGACGTCCCATGTCGAGCCGGCGCGCGTTCTGGTGGCGGGCCCCCTTGACGTTGCTCTCGTCGGACAGCCTGCCCTTGAGAGGTTCCTCGCGGACTGGCCCCCTCTCTGGGTGAACCCAGTTCGGACGAAGCAGGGGCGCCCCAGATCTTGGGGGGCTGGGGAATGGTCGCCCCACCCCATCACGATCGTTGATTTCAAGCTGGTGGCCCGAGAGTTTCCCAAGACCACGGGCTTGGGGTGGGGCGACTTCCATCCCCGTTTGCTGCTGGAGGTCGGAGACGATATCCTAGGCAGGCTCGCCAGCGTGCTAAACCCCTGGGGGCGCCCCCCGCGCTGCGGCGAGCTCTGGGCCATCACCATGGTTTACCTGCCCGGGCCCGACGGCGGCCAGCGCCCCATCGGGCCCGCGCCGCTGCTCGCCAGGATCTGGTCCCGCACCCGACAGAAGGAGCGCGCCGAGTGGGGGCGGTCCATCGACCAACAGGCTTTCTGGGGCAATTCCTCTGCGCGCGGTTGCGAAAAGGCGGCCTGTCTCCACAGCGCTTTCGCGGCCCACGCGAAGTCCCCTCTCGATGGGGGGGCTGGGTCATTCTACGCCGACCTCACCAGGTACTACGAGCGCACACGGCGCGAGGAGCTCAGACTTGCGGCGCGGGCGCGGGGTTTCGACCGGGGGCCGCTGCGAGCGCTGCGCTGCACTTATCTGGCCCCTTGGAGGGCCCGCGTCGGCACCTGCCTCAGCGATGCGGCCATGGCGAATGGCACGGTTGTTGCTGGATGTTCCTGCGCCACGGCTTCGGCCAAGCTCTTCCTCATCTCGGCCCTCAGAGCAGCGGCTATGGCGGTTCCCGTTGCCAGGGTCCTCGGCGTGGTCGACGATGTCTCGCGCCATGTGACTGGGCCTTGCACCGTGGATGCCCGGCAGTTCGCCGCTGCTCATCGGGCTTTCTGTCTGAAGGTGAAGGGGGCCAACCTGCCGCTCGGCAGGAACAAGACCAAGGCGTTGGCCACCAGCAGGAAGCTGCGAGAAGCCCTCATACGCCAGCCTGGCTGGGGCATCGAGGAGGGCGACTTCTTGGACGTGCGTAGGGACCTTGGCGGCGACGCTGCGGCTGGTTCCCACCGACGGGTGACGGCCACAGCGGCTTGGGAAAAGGCCGCCCGCTGCCAAGGGGGGAAGCTCGCCAGGCTTTTCAGGCCCTCAATCAGCCGTGCGAGTGTTTTCGGAGCAGGGCCCGCGGCTAAAGCCTCTTGGGGCTCGGCGATCACGGGGGTGCCCAGCGGCCGCCTGCGGCGGCTGCGTGTCGGAGCCATCAAGGCGAGAGGTCGTTTGGCCCGTGGGGCCGCCCTGGGGCTGGCCAGCCTTGGTCAGTCAGGAGGTTGGCAGCGGGGCTCTCTGACGATCGTCACCAAGGCGGCGCTGACGGCCAACGTCGAGATAGTCTGGGCCCCCCTGCTCCCCGAGTCGCCGGCCCGGTCCTGCCTCGCCACTGACTTGAGCATCGCTAAGAGGCAGCGCCCCTGGCGTATGGTGAAGGGGCCAAGCGGCGCTCTTGTGCTCGCGCTCGAGCGGGTCGGCTGGGGTTTCATCAGCGGCGACCCCTACAGGATCCATGACGCGCTGGGCCACGATGACCAGGTGAGTCGCTACTCGCCAGCCTTCTTCGACCAACCGCCGACGAGCCATGGGCCTCGGGGAGGTGAAGCGGCACGGCTCCAGCATGTGGCACTGGGAGATCCCGCCGCTCTGGCAGCCGATTCTCGACCTGACAAGCCATCGCTCCGAGGTGTGGGACCTGCGCCACCAGAGGGCGCTGCGCGGCCTCATCCAGAACATCTACTGGCGCCAGGCCAGGGTCGGAGCGGAGGACCCCTCCGTCCCCTAGAATTGCCAGCTCTGCGGCCGCCCCCGTCGGGTCCTTCCAGGTTCGAGGCTCATGGCGGCTGGGGGCAGGAGTTCCTGGAGTCGGCCTTGCGGGGGGCGGCGGACCGAGTTGAGAGCTTGGGTTCACGGAGCTCTTTGCCAGGGGACTGTTCCCCGACATCTCGGAGTTGGTCCAGACGCCGCTTCGAACCGACGACTACTTCGCGCGCGCGACCAGCTGGCTGAGCTCCGGGCCCGTCGCCGACGGAGAGCGCGTCTTCGTCGATGGACCAGGGCTCGACCAGAACTACTCGAGCCTGAGGGCTGCTGGAGGGCCATCGTCGTTCACGATAAGAACCGCAGGCTGGTCGCCGAGGCGCGGGGCTCGGCCCCGCTGTCGGAAGGGCCCGAGCAGCCGGCCGGAGGGAGGACTACGCCGTGAAGGTCCTCACCGACACCATCGCGGGGGCTCTTCCAAGCTCTATTGCGACTGCCTCGCGACGACGGCGCGCTGCGCCGACGGCGCTGTGGCGGCGGTGGCTGCGGGCAGCCAGCGCGCCCACCCTTGGGCTGGGCGCGCTGAGAGGCCGAAGGGCGCTGAGGTCATCGAAGTCAGAGCCCACCTGGGGCCGCAAGCCGCCAGCGAAGGTTTGATCGCGTAGTTCGAGCTTCATGGCAACGCTTTCGCCGATGCGAGAGCCGCAAAAGGCGCCGCGGCGGTGCGGGCGGACAGCTGCGACATCCACCGCGTCGGGGGCCGCCACTTCGTCGCTCGCCTGGCGGCGAGGTTTGCGGCGGCGCAGGAGGTGCACGCCTCGGGATCGGGCCTTCGCGACTCCATGGGGGTCAAGGCCCTGGAGATCATCGACCTCGGCGAGTGGCCCGTGTGCCCCGAGGAGGCCTGCGAGGAGGGCGCGGCCCCGTCGGCCAGCGGGGGCTCCGCGTGCACAGGGGGGATTCGCTGCCGGGGCTTGACGGAGCGCTGCGGCCGCGGCGCGTGTGCGGGCACTCCTTGCTCGTGGCGCCCCCCCCGAGGCCTGCGAAAATTGGGCCCTTCTTTTCTGTGCTTGTTGTAGAGGTTATGTTTCTGACAGGAAAGGGCGTGGCCTCCAGGATAACGGTCCAGGTCGGCCGATCCCGAGTAGCAGGAATACTATTTAAATCGCCCAGGGCAAGCATCCCGCAAGGGGGTGCTAGAAGGCCCGGGGATCTCAAGCCTCCCTCGGCTGCCGAAATTCAGTTATGGTCCGAGCACTTTTCCGCGCTGCGCCCTGAGGCAACCCAGGTATGGCCTGCGTCGGAGGGCCCGAAGAGGCCGTCTTTTCTGGTGGTGTTCCCGCTCGTCGGGCTCTAGCTGTCCCAAGCCCAGTTCTTGGGGTCGAGGGCTCTGGGGGCCAGGACGAGGGCCTTGGCGGCCAGGCAGAGGGGCCGCGCGGCCTCCCGACCTGACGACCCGTTCGACCCCTGATCGCTGACTCCTCCCAGCTGCGGCTAGGGGGAGCTCGGGTCAGGGGTTGGTGGGGCCCGTAGGTCGGTCTAAATTTGTTTTGCATGACCTGTCAGGTCGAGTCTGGCCTCCTCCTCCTCCTCCTCCTCCTCCTCCTCCTCCTCCTCCTCCTCCATGCTCCTCCATGCTCCGTCTGCACCTCCTCCTCCTCTTCCTCGTCCTCCTCCTCCTCCTCCTCCTCCTCCTCCTCCTCTCCTCCTCGTCGTTCTCTCCTCCCTCCCCTCATCCTCCATGCTCCTCTGCTGCTGCTCCTCCTCCTCCTCAGCCTCCCCCTCTCCTTCTCCTCCGCCTCCTCCTCCCCCTCCCTCCTCCTCCTCCTCCTCCTCCATGTTTCCTCCTCCTCAGCCTCCTCCTCTTCCTCCTCCTCCTCTTCCTCCTCCTCCTCCGCCTCCTCCGCCGCCTCCTTCTCCTCCTTCATCCTCCTCCGTCTCCTCCTCTATTCTCCTCCTCTGCCCCATCCTCCGCCTCATCCTCCTCATCCTCCGCCTCCTGCCCCCTCTTCCTCCTGCTCCCCCTCCTTTTCCTCCTCATTCATCCTTTTCCTTTTCCTCCTCTTCTTCCGTCCTCCTCCTCCTTCTCTTTCATCTGTTCCTCCTCATCAGTTCCCTCCTCTTGATCATCCCTGTTTCTCCTCTTCGGTGCTGGTCCAGAGATCCTGAGCTTTGCATGTTTTGTTTATCTGTTTTCTGTTTCTCTTCGGTGGCAAGGATAGGGTACCCGCACGTCAAGCTTGTGTTTCATTGGGGTTATTAGGGATCCGTTTTGGGGAGCGTTTCTTCACTCATGCACTCAATTATTCACCCACTCACTCACCCATTCGCTCACTCCTCCTCCTCCTCCTCCTCCGAAGCTGCCATTCCCCGAAACCACCGGCCGCCCCCACGGCGGCCCCCTCAGAGTTCGTCGGTGGAAGCTTTCGCGGCGGAGGTCTTCCCCGCCTTCGCTCCTCCTCCTCCTCCTCCTCCTCCTCCTTGCCATTATTATCCTCCCTCTCATCCTCCTCCTCCTCCTCCTCCTCATCCTCATCCTCATCCTTCTCCTCCTCCTCCTCCCCCTCCTCCGCCTCTCCCTGCTGCCCCCCGAAACTCATCATCAGAAACTCACGCCTTCTCCTCGAACGTCTCTGCTGATCCTGGCCCGAGCATTGGCCTGGCCAGGAATGCAAACCTTATGTAGTCAAGGGTGGTGGTTGTCGTGGATCGGCATCGCCCCAACATGCTTATACTGAATGCGCCTCGGCCCCGCAGGGGCGCGCGCGCGTTCAGACACATTGCAGTGTAGGTTCGCTGTCGGGTGCTTTTTGGCGATGCCGCTCGGGCAACGGCATGCTCAGTGACCACACCGCCGGGGGAGCTAAGCGTGATTCGAGGTCAGCGGGCGGCTTTGGGATTCGGGTCGCTCTCCGATCCCGGGCGCCCGGCGCCCCTTACACCCCATGGAACGTAAGTTGCCCGACCGTGCGATGAGGTCTTCTGGAATTTTGAGGTCAACCAAAGGGTAGGCTGTGTCGTTGGAGCCCGCGCGCGCCCGCGGGCGAGATGGCCTGATGGAGTTCCGCTGACCCCGTCGGGTGCGGCGCCGCGGTCGACCCACACCCGCACCCACACCCACACCCACACCCACACGCACACACACACACACACACGCACACACACACACACACACACGCACACAACGCACTCACGCACACACGCACACACACACACACACACGCACACACACACACATACGCACACACGCACACACGCACTCACGCACACGCACACACACACACACACACACACACACACGCGCGCACACCCACACCCACACCCACACCACCCACACCCACACCCACACCCACACCCACACCCACACCCACACCCACACCCACACGCACATGCACACGCACACCACCACGACCACGCACACGACCGCGACTGCGTCCACGACCACGACCACGACTACGACCACGCACGCGCACACGCACACCCACGAGCACGCGCACACGCACGGTACTTTCTCCTCGTTTTGTGATACCCGACCCCGAAGCAGATTTCCAGGTCGGTTCGGGCGATCGCCGCGGCGATCGCGGCGCCCACCGAATCGGGGCAAGGTGTTCCTCAGGGAGTGGCATGCAGCATGCCGTTTCCCCCCACCGTTTTTCGATTTAGACGTGGTTCATACTTAACAACACTATAGCGAAAATGTTTTCAAATTATGTCCAACATTGGCAGTCATGCTTTTCGGGTTAGGTGTCGATTATCACTCGGCGGCTAAATCCGAACCCAGCCCTCGCCGATCAATGATTCAGGCAACTCGATGGTTGGCGGAGGAAGGACTCGGAATTTGTCGAAGACGTACCTCCCCGTGTCCCGTCGACTCAGGCAAATCGATGGTTGGGGGGGTCGGGTCCGGATGTCGCCACCTATATTACGCAATCGCTTATAGCATACAATCACGCCACCCATGTCACTCAACGTCCTGTCCCTGCTCCAGATGGCGCGTCGCCGCACCCCAGTGCGCCGGGGCCTCCCGCCAGGTTTCGCTGCCGCGCTCCTGGCTAGCCCGGCGGCATCGGGGGCTCGCGCGAGCCGACTGCCGCTTGCTGGCCGCCGCCGCCACCGTCGCTGCTTGCCGCCGCCGTCGTTCGTTGTCGTCGTCGTCGTCGCCATCTCCGCAGCCGCCGCCGCCGTTGTCGTCGTCGTCGTCGTCGTCCGTCGTTGTTGGCCGTCGTCGTCAGCATCGTCGTTGTCGTCGCCATCGCCGCCGCCGCCATGTTGCCGTCGTCGCCGTCGTCGTCGTCCGTCGTTGTTGGCCGTCGTCGTCGTCCGTCGTCATCGTCGTCGTCGTCGTCGTTCGTTGTTGTCGTCCTCGTCGTTGTCTTCGTCGTCGTTGTCTTCCATCGTTGTTGTCGTCCGTCGTCGTCCTCGTCCGTCGTCGTCGTCGTCCTCGTCGCCATCGCCGTCGCCGTCGTCGCCGTCGTCATATTCATCGTCGTCGTCCGTCGTCGTGGTCGGTCGTCGTCGTCGTTCGTTGTCGTCCTCGTCGTTGTCTTCGTCGTCGTCGTCGTCTTCCGTCGTTGTTGTCGTCCGTCGTCGTCGTCGTCGTCGTCGTCGTCGTCAAGGTCCTCCGCAGCGACCGCCGCCGCCACCGTCGTCGTCGGCGTCGGCGTCGGCGTCGGCGTCATCGTCGTTGTCTTTGTCGTTGTTGTCGTCCGTTGTCGTCGCTGTCGTCGGCGTCGTCGTCGTCCGTTGTTGTTGTCGTCCCTCGTCGTTGTCGTTGTCCGTATTTGTCGTCGTCGTTCGTCGTCGCCGTCGTCATCGTCGTCGTCGTGTCCGTCATCGTCGTTTTCCGTCTGCGGTTGTCAGGCCCATGTCAGCCTTCTTCTTGTGCCTCTCCATGAACTCCCTTGTGCGCCGCCATATCGGCTCACAAGGGCCTTTTGGTCATCTCGGCGCGCAGGCGACGGGCGCGCCCTGGCCCCCGTAAGGAGGAGCAAAACGTGCTCTCTCACAGAACGGGCCCCCAACTTGTATTTCGCGTCTCCATGTATACCATACATTTTCCCCGTACGTTCCACAGTGGCAGCAGAGCCTGTGGTTGAGATCCACGAGGGGAGTCAGGACGACCCCCCTGTCAGTCGATGCTCGGGCGACATACTATTTTCTTGTATCCCGTTGTTCCCGCTCCCTACCTTGATGCACTGGGCGCCGCCATGGATTCTCCAGGCGACGCTCAGCTTGAAACGAATGAAGTTCCAGCATACCCTTGGTTACAACAAGAGCAGGATCCTTGGGCAGGAACCAGAGGACGAGAAAACGTTTTTTGGGAAGGTGGTGACGACGTGGTCTGGTCAGATCAGGACTGGGCCCGCTGGTTCTCACAACCTTTGACGGCGACGCAACCCAATTCGCAACTACCCCCATCGCGTTGGACTGCGCGGGGCCGCGGTTCGCCCGCTGCGCCAGATTTGCAGACCTTGCCGTCCTTTGCTCCGGCCTATTCGGGAGATACCACTGCCAGATCTTCTGATCGCCTGAAGGGGGCAGTTTCTTGGACCATCAGAGGCCCCAAAGAAAATGCTGACCTCCCACTTGGCATGGAAGAGGTCCTGATACTCGTTTAGAGCCTCATGTGAAGGAAATGACTATGTGGCTCGCTACGACGACCAGAACTCTGAAAGCACAACGCGGGCACCTCATCTACTTCTATGCCGAAGACGACCTCCATATCATCATGCACTTACCGAGGGCCAGTTGTCTTCAGAGGACGGCGGGCAGGTTGTGGTCAAACATATTTAAAAAGGCTTGTGCCGAACACCAAGACCGCAGGATGCCGAAGGCTTTTGAGCAGCTTTTCTGCTCAGGCGACACCAAGCGCATGCGAGACGAACCCCTGGTCAACTGGATCGCGCGCGAGCGCGTGCTCTCCCGGGAACTCGAGAAGCGCATGATCTGCCAGAGGACTTGAATGGATGCGTGTTTCGTTAGAGAACAAACAAGCTCAGCGACGCTTCTCGGGATACGGTTGGGCACTGGACAGAGGGGCCATGCGACTTTGATTTGGCGCGTGAAAAGCATCGGAAGCTTGAGCGAGCACTGCCACCTGGCAAACGCGGCCATCGCATCCGTGGCACGAGTTCTTAATCGCCTTCTGTCGGATACCAACGGGGCGGCGATGGGCGCGAGGACCGGGGGTCTGACCGCGACGACTTCCAGTGGATTCTCATGGAACAGCCACTGTTTACCCTGCCCGGGTCCTACGAGGACGACGAGATCCTGATTGAGGCTCGCAAGCAAATTTACGACGATACCGCGTTCTTCGCAGCTGGGGACTTGCCCGAACACGCTATTCTAGGAGAAGACGAGGCTGTCACCATTTACGCCATGTGCGACAGTATTTGCACAAACGGAAGCTTGGACAAGGCTGTTTCAAAGGCCCCCCCCCCCCCCCCCCCCCCCCCTCCCAACACCCCCCAGCGCCCCAGCGCCCGCGAGGAAAGTCCGAAGGTTCCCGACAGGGAAAACGTCGAGGGAAACGAACTGGACATGTCCGACCGCGACAAGTCGCCCGGAGTGCGCCCGACGCGGGGAAATGGGGAATTGAGCTCGGGGCTGTGCGAGCGAGCCCGGCGAGCTAGGGCGCGAGCGATAAGCGGGCTTCGGCGGCTTCCAGGCAGTTTCCTTTGAAGTGGACGATGCTCCGCGCGACGTTTGTCAAAGGGAACGCGCGATCCAGTCTGGGGTCAGTTTTTCAACGTTCTATATTTGCTACTGCTGGCGCTGGAGACCAGGCTTTCATTGGACTTAAGCCTCAGATGGGCTTGGATTTTTGTGGAAGCTGGAGCTCAGCATGGAGTATGTGCGTGATATTGATCAGTTCGGGAACGCGGTGAATCTCTTGGAGATGCCTGCGGCCTGAAGTCCACGGAGATACCTACGCTGGAAATGGACTCCATGGGCGTTGGAGGATCTACATAGTTTCTCTCCAGCTGGACTTTGCTTGTTGATGTGGCGCAGAGTTGCGGTGCTCTTGCGGTGCACTTGATTGCCTGTGATGCGCCTCATGGTACCCAGTAGAGATGCCCGGACAGCTTGGCATGGTTTTCTGAGTTGCCAGGTGGCGTTATCACTTGGAAGGCGCGCGAGGCAGGGGTAGGCGAACGCGTTGCGATCGCTCCGTTCGATGTTGGACCGCGCGGAGCGCGTCCTCGCCGCGCAGGGCCCGCGGCCCAGAACATCTGAGCACCGACAGATCCAGTCGCCCCGCGATAACCCCAGAGAAGCGAGCGTGAACATGGACGCAAGCCGGTCTGAAAATGCTCTCCGTTCTGGATTGCGCGGCCACGGGGCGCCGCGCGGAGGCCCGCGCCGGGGCGAACGTTTGCAAGAACTTGCGCGGGGGCGCCAGGGGCTTGGATCAGGAGACGGCATTTTCCGCGCAACAGCCCCGCGACCCTCCACGCGCCATCGGGGCAACAACGCGACCCCGTGGCGGGCGCGCGACGACTGCCAGATGCGCTGGACGAGGCACCCGATCGACGGCTTCATCGGCGCGGTCATGCCGCGCGGCCGGGAGCGGGCGACGTCCGGCAGGTGCGCGGGCGACGTTTTCGCGGGGGCCTACAAGGGGGACTTAGGGCATTGCGAGCGGTGCACGATGGCCCACGATGCGACGCATCAAGGATTCGGGCAACCGGCAACGCACGCAGCCGAGCGCGAGATGCGCGAGGGCACCATGCGCGGGGGCGGCTTCGAGACGGTCGCAGAGGAGCACGACGTCTGATGAACTCGCGGGCAGCAGACCTTTTCAACGGGCGCAGACCGCATGTCCGAATGCATCGTGCACCCCGCGGCGTTCTCTTCAATCCGACCGACTCCGTCGGCCCCCCATCTGCAAATGACTCTGCCGCCGAGCGGATGACGGGGGCTATCTACTCAGATGGTAGTACCGAAATCGCTCAGTATACTTAGTCTGAACCGCCCTCTGCCCGCACATTGGATCAGAAATTGATGAGTCTGTTGGCAAGAATCTGCCCTCTGAATACTTGTCTCGGCCAGCTTGGGCAACTCATTTCTCCAGGTGCTACCGATGCAAGCCTGGCTGGTCCAGTATGTGGTTAACGCGTGGCTCCGCTTCGGGGTGCCCCAGGCGGCCCTTGGCAGCCCGCCGCTTCGCAGGGCTCGGTCGAAGCGGCCGAGGCGCGCAAAGAAGAATGGCGACTGTGTTGGTGGCAGGCCACCAGTGGAGCTTACACTTCGTCTTCGGAGCTCGACGAGGGCGGCGTCGCCGCGGTTCCCCATCAACAGGTCAAGCAGATCAAGTTGGCACCCTCAGTGCACAGCATTGAGCTAAGTCTTCCGTTGGAAGCAGCTCCGGACGAAAATGGGCCTGACGAGATTTCTGTTCTGATCCCAGCGCCGAACCGGATAGTGATGGCGAAGTGCGTGCCCAGCCAGACTGGGCGCGTACTGCCGACAAGCTGACCGACCTCAAAATTGGTCGCGGTAATTCACGGCGGCCTGGGAAGTGAGATTTCGCTCGACTTCTGAGACGGGGCAGTGCTAAGCCCGAGGTAGCACGCTGGGCGCGCATAAATTTTAACCTCGACGAGCGTGATGCGCACAGGGGGCTTTATGCTCGCCGCTCTGCTGCCGTTCCGAAGTCCCACCGTTTCAACCACGTTGTTGGTGCAGTGTTGTTGGTGTAGATTCGGTCGGGGCCAAGTGCTCACTCAATGATGCGCCGCATTTTCATCTTCACATCAGATGCCGGGGCTCTTCCATTCAGTTGGTTGGATATGTGGGGACTGGGGAGTCAGCTGATGTTGCGTGGCAGGCATTCGTGCGCGCAAGGGCACGAGTGTTTGGCATGCCAGGGGTCGTTGCCGTTCCATTTCCTACAGGCGCCCGCTCTCCATGGCAGAACGGCAAAACGAAGCGCGTTGGCAAATAATGGAAACGACAGCTCCGATTGGCCGTTCGTAGGGTTGTTTCGGATATTGTAGCCGAGTGGTGCGTTATGGGGGAGTTGTGTTGCTCTGTTCGGAGCCGCTGCCAGAACCGGATTGGTTTCTCACTTGTGCAACGTGTCTGCGGCTTCGCCTACCAGCGGCGCTGCTCTTTGATCATGCCATAGGTCCCGAGCACCTGTCTACCGACCCGATACAGGATCTCCACCGAGCGGGAGAATTACGCCGAGCCGCCATGAAAGCCTGGGCCACCCTGGACAGCCGAACTCGCCTACTCCAGTCTCGGTGCTCGTCACTGTCTTCCACCTACCATCGCGGAGGATAAACTCGTTTCTGTTTGGGGACACGGACGAGTTGGCTCGGGGAAGTGGTTTGGGCCCGGCGTGAGCACCCCACATACTGCATGTGTGGCTTGGATTAACATGCGTGGAGAATTGAGGCGTGCGTCTAGCGGGCGTGCGCAGTGCCGCCCAAGGCGCAAGTAGGGGCATCGAGATCGTCAGTTAGTAACTTCATGATGTCAATTTTGATCTCGAGCGCACTCGTGGTGCCCGTCGTCATGCCGACGTCTCCAGGGCAGGAAGTCTCATATATATCCCGGAGACGAACCTCTGCGCGACCCCGAAGCGGAAGGGGCCGATGCAATCCCCGACGATTCCGACATCGATGTCGATCAGGAACCACAGCCGCCACCGCCAGACGGACCATACTTATATCCAGCGACGGACAGTTATGACGACCCTGGACTGGGCACGCACGGCACCTAGAGTGGCGCTCTACAAGTTCGACGTCGAATAGACACCGCCTCCTCTGCCGAACCGCAGAGCGAGCCGGGGTCGAGACAGCCTTCCGTGGTGTCCTGTATTAGGGCTAGCGTCGAGAAGGCAGGTGGGCGACGCCGTGTCAGCCTTCGCTCAAGGACTCCGAATCCAGTGGCAATCGTTAGTTTTTCGTTCACCCCCTGCGGGCGGCATTCTGGGTGAGGACCCCGACGGATTGCTTGCAATTGAATTACTGACCGGGTTTTATGGACTTGTTGCCTGCCGTCCAGGCTGACGCAGAAGTCTTCTAACAGCGTTCAAAGGGCATGGCTCCGCTCGCCGTCCCCTGGCGCCCTGCGTCATGTCTATGTGCGAGACTCTTGACAGATGCCTTGAGCAATTTTCGGGTCTCGTTGTCATCGAAACAGATGGTTTGTTGGGAGGCGGCATTGGAGATTGATTTTCCGATGCCATTTCTCGCCTTCGGAAGCGTTTCAACTTCGAAGAATGGAATGAGCCCATGGAGGGCGCTACCGAGCACGGCGGGCGCTCTTTGCGGCAACGCACACTATCGACTTCACCATTTCCACGGCGCGGCACCTTGCAGATAGGGCTTACGGGGGCGCTGCCAGAACCCTAAACGACCAGCTACACCAGACACCGCGGGAGATTACAGCCATGCGTGGTTTGCGTGGACAACCTAATTGGACATGCCGAGAAGACATGCCCAACGGCCCGGGTGATGCATCTTTCCTGAGCAGCACCCGTGCCCAATGCCAAGGTGAAAAACCCGATCGGGGCACATGCTGCACTACGGTGCCTCAGTGGCGCCGATGCCATGATCGCTATGCTCTCTCGCTCTCTCTCTCTCTCTCTCTCTCTCTCTCTCTCTCTCTCTCTTTCTATATATATATATATATTCCTTTTACTTTGTTTTTTTCAAACCCGGGCGGGGGAAAACCCGTCACCCCCCCCCTCCCCCAAAAAAGCGGTTCCCGAGATTTTGGGCTTAGGGGCCCTCCGGACGGGCCTCGAAGCGGCCCCCAGGGCCTCGCAGGACGTGGCGCGTGGTGCGCTCCCGAAACGACACCAGAGAGCCCCAATACGGTCGACGACGACCCCCAAGAAGCCGTCATACCCCCAAAGGTCGTCCCGAAACGTCCCAAGAGGCCTCCAAGAGCACTCCCAAGAAGGCCCCGAGAAGCGAAAATAATTGATTCTGTCTGTTTATGGTTTATTTTGGGGTTCTCCTCTTTTCGACTTCCCGACGCTCCAAAACGGCGGTCTTCTGAGCGTCCGAAGCCGCCTGGGAGGCTCCAGAATCGCCCCACAACCATCCGAAAGGGCTTCCAGGCAGTCCGAGAGAGCCCCACAACGGCACAACAGGGGTCCAATATGGCCTTCAGGGGGCCCCATGGCGGCCCAAGATGGCCCTAAGACGCCCTCCGAAGCATTCCAAATCGTGACCCTGTCGTTCAGGGAGACCGCGGTTGGAGGCAGGGTGGCCCGACAAACCCCCAGAGCCCCCAGAACATGCCCAGGAGGCCTCCAGAAGGCCTCCAGAAAGCCTCCAGAACACGCCCATGAGGTCCCCAGAGGCTCTCCAAGGAGGAACCTCCGCAAACAGAGCTGAGGAGGAGAATGCGCAGGGCATGGCGAAAATGACGAATAAGAGACATGGAGGGAGGATAACGAATAACATTATTGTAGCGGCGATGCCAGAAAAAAGAGTTATCGCTAAATTGTCGGCTCGACCTTCCCGCTAGCCCGCCTGCGCGCCAAACTTCAAGGACCAAGGTGCATGGCGCGAAGCGCCACTGCAGTCTTGTGTGTATATATTTATATATGAATGTATGTATTTGTAGATGTATATATATATATATATATATATATATATATATATATATATATATATCGGAGTAGACCGGGGGGGGCCGGCTGGTGCCGTCATTCCCCATGTGCGCCCCCCCGGAGCTTTGGGGGGTCACAGACCCCCCGGGACTGCCCCAGGCCGCTTCCAAATTGCCCGCGACAGGCCACGCGGGCCGCACAGATGGCCAAGAAAGCCTCAAGAGGCCCCGAAGACGCCCAAGAGAGCCCCAAGAGGGCCCGAGATGGCTTGAAAAGGGTTGACGAGGGCCCCAAGAGGGCCTTCAAGAGGAACAAATTTGCCCATTTCCCTTCGTAGAACGTGCGTTCTCAGATGCTCGCTGGCTTCGTCTTCGAAGTGCCCCAGACGCCCCCGAGGAGCCCCAACACAGCCCAAGAGAGACCCAAGAGGCCCCAAAGCAGGCCCAGGAGGCCCCCAGGACGGCCTCAGGGAGGCCCAAGAAGGCCTCGTTCGAAATCATGTTCGCGGAAGCCTCTCGGGCAACATGATTTCTGGGTTCCCAGGACGCCCAAGAGGCCCACAAGACAGCCTCAGCGAGGCTGTCTTGTGGGCCCGAGATGGCTTGAAGATGGCCGAAGAGGGCCCGAAGAGGACCTTCAACAGGCACGCGTCGGACCATTCCCTTCGTAAAACGTACATTTTCAGCATACTCGCTTCCTTCGTCTTCACAGTGCCCCAGACGCCCCCGAGGAGCCCCAAGACAGCCCAACAGAGCCCTTAGAGGGCCCAAGACGGCCCAAAAAGATCGTCCCGTGGGGCTCACGGAGCCCCCCCAGACGACCCCAAGAGGCCCCGAAGCAGGCCCAGGAGGCCCCCAAGACGGCCTCCTGGAGGCCCAAGAGGGCCTCGTTCGAAATCATGTTCCCGGAAGCCTCTCTGGGAACATGATTTCCGGGCTCCCAGGACGCCCAAGAGGCCCACAAGACAGCCTCAGCGAGGCGCAAGAGGGCCCGAGATGGCTTGAACATGGCCGAAGAGGGCCCCAAGAGGGCCTTCAACAGGCACACGTCGGCCCATTCCCTTCGTAAAACGTACATTTTCAACATACTCGCTCCCTTCGTCTTCACAGTGCCCCAGACGCCCCCGAGGAGCCCCAAGACAGCACAAGAGAGACCCAAGAGGGCCCAAGACGGCCCAAAAGGGTCGTCCTGTGGGCTGACGGAACCTCTTCAGACGGCCCAAGAGGCCCCAAAGCCGGCCCAGGAGGCCCCCAAGACGGCCTCCTGGAGGCCCAAGAGGGCCTCGTTCGAAATCATGTTCCCGGAAGCCTCTTCGGGAACATGATTTCCGGGCTCCCAGGACGCCCAAAGACAGCCCCCAGAGGACCTGGACACGCCGAAGATGGCCTCAGGACGGCCGACGACGCCGCCAAAACGCGCCAAGGGCGCCTCCAGAGGCCCCTCCAAAAGGCCCCAGAAGCCGAAAATCATCCACTGGTTTTTGAAGCATTCTTGCGCTCTCCCATGTTCCGCCTCCCCACGGTCCCGGACCGCGTCAGAGACCCTTCAGATCGCTCCAAGACGGCCGAAGAGGCTCCCGAGAAAGCCCAGAGACGGCCCAGGAGGCTCCCCAGATAAGTCAAGAGGGCCTCGAGAGCGCCCTAAGAGAGCCCCAAGAGCGACCCAAGAGGGCCCGAAGAGCGCGACCTTTCAAGGTCTACGGCCTGAGAGGCTTCTAGGACGCCCCCGGAGGCCATCAAGAGGCTCCCAAGAAGCCCCGCGAGGTTCCCAAGAGGCCACCTGGAAGCCCCAATAGGCCCCCAACGGGCCCCCAGGGAAGCCCCCTGCGGGCCCCCAAGACACCTTAGTAAATCGTATTTCCCAGATGGCTTTCCGGGAACATGATTCCTTGGGCTTCCGCCCACCGCCCCAACCATGTTTCCAATAGGCTTGCCGACAAGGCCAAAAGGCGTCCCTCGGTAAGCCCCCAGAGGCCCCCCTCTCAGAGCCGAACAAATTATGTTCCCGGAAAGCTTCCCGGGAACATGCTTCTCTATCTCGGAGTAGGCCCGGGGGAGGGGGGGGCGGGCCGCGCTGCTTGTTCCCCCCATCGGTATATACCCACCCGGGGTTGCGGGGGGGGGTCCAGAGCTCCCGAGGCGGCCCGAGCTCGCCCCGAAGCAGGCCACGACAGGCTAATGGAGGCCCCGAGAGGGCCCAAGACGGTCCCACGAGGCCCCGAAGACGCCCAAGACGGCCGACGAGGACTCCAACACGTTCCAGGACGGACTCAAGAGGCTCCCCAAGAGGGCCCTTGAAGGCAAAATTCACTCGTTTTCCGATGATGTTTGAAGGATTTAGGCGTTCTCGCTTTCCCTGCTTCCCAGTGCTCCCTCAGGGCTTCACTCGGAGGCCCTTCAGATCGCTCCAAGACGGGCCACGAGGCCCCGAAGAGGGCCCCAAGACGGCCCAGTAGGCTCCCCAGACAACCCAACTGTGCCCCAAGAGCTCCCCAAGAGAGGGCCCAGAGGGGGACTGCCAACCGATACTTCGAGGTCTCTGGCCCTAGAGGCCGCCTGTAGGCCCCACGAGACCACCGAGAGGCTCCCACGAAGCCCCGTGAGGCGCCCAAGTGGCCCCCAGGAAGCCCCAAGAGACCCCCAAGGGGCTCCCAGGGAACGCCCAAGAGGCCCCCCAACACAGCCCAAGAAATCATGTCCCCAGAGAACCTTCCGGGGACATGGTTCATCATGGGCCCGAGAGTTCCCGGAGGCCCCCAAGGGGCCCCCGCAGGGAACGCCCAAGATACCCCCCAACACACCCAAACAAATCATGTCCCCAGAAAGCCTTCTGGGGACATGGTTCATCATGGGCCCGTGAGTCTCCGGAGGCTTCGAAGTACCATCATGCTACAGGAGAGCTGTTTGGGAAGTTGATTTGGAACATGACTGATCGCCTTCTCGCGGCCCTCAGCAGATCGCTTCGCACGCAGTTGCCCCAAGTGCCCTCTTGAACCGACGACGACAACGACGAAACGACGAAGACGACGACGACGACGATACGACGACGGCGCGCCCCAATAGGCGACGACGACATTACGACGACGACGACGACGACGGCACGCCCCAACAGGCTCCCCAAGACGCCCCCAAACCCATGCTCGCAGAAGGCCTTCTGGGAACCCGGTTCATACGGCCTCCGCCACCCTACACAACCATTGTCCTTGAAGGCCTTTCGACATGCAGATTGGCATGCGTGGACTGTGGCCCACTACTTCAGTGGAGCAGTGAATTCGTCAAGGCCTGGGGCCTAGCGCGCGCGATGGTTCTAGTGTGTATATATATATATATATATGTATCATTTTCTCGTCTCCGCTTGGTCGCCTCGTGCGACTCGGGGCCGGACTTCAAGGGCGCGGAGAAAAGTCCCTCTCAGACAGGCAATGTGATATCTGCCGCGGACAAAGATCTTGGGGGGGAGGGAAGCTGACGTCAGCACTATTACTTGGCATTCCCACAAGACTAAGCGCACTGGGAGCTCCACTTTCGCGGTGGAGGCCAATGCCATGTCGTAGGGTGTGGCAGAGGCCGAATCGGTTACTTCTTGCTTTTCTATTGTGAAAGAGCATCGTTTAGAGTTCCGAGATCGACGCGCTATGAACCGAGAAATCCCAGTGGCGACGATCATGGACCAGATTTCCGACTTGGCCATTATCATTATGACCGACGCGAAATTCTCGTGCGACTGTATCAATCGGGAACAATGCGCATCGACAGAAGCGACCCGCCCTGGAGATTGAAGTAATTCGCGATTCCTTGGAGACCCTCGGCGGTCAGCGTCGCTGGTTCCCACGCGAACTTAGACCTGCAGACGGCTTGACGATGTTCAGAAAGAGCGCGCGTCTTTTCTTACATCTTTTGCAGACGGCTAATTACGCATTACGAAGGAAAAGGGGGAAATGGAAAAGAGAAAGGCATATTGTTTGGCTACCGGGAAGCGCAATCCAATATCGAACATTTCGAATCATCTTGTTCCGCCGAGCGCGACCTTCTCCCGCGCGTTTCCGAAAAGTTCCACCCCCTCCATTCGGCCTGTTGCCGACTCATCTTTTTCGATGTATGATTTGTTGTATTTCTCCCATCGTACAGCGGATGCGTCAGCATGCCGCCACGCTGCGCCGCCGTTTACAGCTTGCGATTTTGTTGTTCTGGCTGGGGCCTGTTTTACTTCCGGAGCCATGCTGCCCGGGGACCAGCGCCTGGATCCCCGGTGCATCTACTCGACGACCACCCCGTTTCCGGAGGAGGACAGGGTGAGCCAGTCGATTTCGACGCTGATGCCATGGGCGACGTCTTCCACGACGGCGAGGACTACGATGACAAGGGGGGCGGCGGCTCAGGCGGCTCACCGGCTGCATCGGCTGGCGACCTTTGCATTACTCCTCGCATATCGGCGCTGGCGGCGCCTCCTGAAGATCATTCCAGCACGTCTCTTTATCGCGACCTTCAAGATGAACGAGGAGCAGGCGAGGTGAGCGAGAGCGCCCGAGACCTTCCTTCAGAGGGCCTTGTAGGAGACTCGCGCCGACTAGGACTTCCAAGATCCCAATGGGCGTGAGCGGCATGGGAACTGCGGAGGTCGGCGGGGAGCTGCGCGAGGAGCAGCGCAGGGCCGCTGACATGCGCAACCCGCGCTCCCTGGGCCGCCTCGATTCCAAAGGCCGAGGCATTATTGACCGCGACGGCAGCGAGAAGGAGGGCGGTTGCCGACAAGGAGGTCCTGTCATCCGGGGCCGAGAAGACGAGAGATGAGAAGATGGCGGGCCTGGGCAAGAACAGAATATCATCGACCGCAGAGGCGTGAAGGCTAAGAAGGTACACAGAGTTGGCGAACATTACAAGACCCTCGAGGAGCACGTCAACCACCTCGAGCTCCCTAAGGGCGTCGCGAGGGAGTGGGCGCCATCCGACTCGGGGCCAAACATCTAACACCTCTAAGCGCGCATTGCACTCCTCATGGGCGCGATTCAGAACCTCGAGCTGGATGGGGCGTCGTGGGGGGCAGGTGCTCAACAGGGTGCGCCGCGCTGAAGATGATTCACTGTGCCGTCGGCAGAGGATCATCCAGCTGCTGGAGGCGGTAGAGGAGCCTCGGGCTGAAATCCAACGGGTCAAGGCGCAGCGGCACTTCAATCTGCCGCAGACCAATATGTCCCTGATCGAGCAGCGCGGCGAGGCGGAGAACGGACTCATCTACGCACGAGGTCAATGGGAGGGCATGGAGCACAGGGGCGCGAGGGTGTTCGACCCAGAGACCGCAGACTTGGCAGGCGACACTGAGGGATTGCCGACCTTCCTCTACAAGTTCGCGGTGCGTTCGGAGATGCACTGCATCCAGCGTGCCGCAATGAACCAGCTCCCGCAGTCCTCCTTCAATTTCAACGCCCGGGCTTCTCGTAACCGCCACTTGAAGAAGAAGCTGCGGGATCGACTCCATAGGATGAGGTGCGCCGTGGACGACTAGAAGAGCCACTTCATCACGATGGTGGACCTGGAGGGGGTAAGCAGTGGACGCGCCGAAACGAGTTCAATAATTAACCTGCCGAGAAGCATCTTGGCCGCGCGCCCTGGGCTGAACGGATTCGACTAGTGATTGAGGAGGTGACCCAGGCAAGATGGAATCATCATCGAAGGCGCAGCCAGAGCAAGGAGAACAAGCGCCAGACCGATCGGACCGAGGAGGACGAGGACTCGGGCGAGGGCGACGACGAACAGGGGGTATATTTCACGCAGGAGGAATGACACGCGGTGGACAACCTGGCGACGCGTCGGGCGGCGACGCCCGCGGCTGCGACTCCCTGCTGCAGTGCGAGACGCCTTGCGAAGGCTGCGCGGAGAGGATGCTCATTGCCAAGGCTCTGGCCAACATAGGAGGGGAAGGAAAATAAGAGTCCGACCTGCTCCCAGAGATACCGCGAAGCTCCAACGGCGAGAGAAACCAGAAGACCTGCGACTGGAACGCAGCGCCCTCGCGCCAACGCGCACCTCGCTGACGACGCGGCCCAGGTGGCTGCCAAGGAGACAGCTGACTGAGGAGACAGCCGAGGAGAACAAGCCATTCTTCTCAAGGCCGAGGCACGTCGGGACCGTCGGTGTCTACGTCCTGTTCCCCGACGAGAGCGACAACATGACGCCCTGGTCCATCGTTGAAACTCCAGGGTGGGGCATTCGAATATGGTTGCCACCCAGAAGGACAATTGATCGGAGGGATTTGGGGGCTGCTCACAAGCGGAACCTGGACATCGACTTCGCTGCTAGGTGCGCGGCAAGCATCTCCCCAGACAATCTGGTGGACATTCCTAACGACAAGACCGCGGTCCCACCTCGCAAGGGCTACGGGTTCCTCCTCGTGGGACATCCCGAGGTGAAGAGGCCGCAGCATCGCTGTTCAGCTGGGCGCTCAGGATCCGAACCCCGACGTGACCTTCAATGATCTCCGGTCGGAAGCGATGGCCGCGCAGCATCAATGCCCGAGACAGCGGACTTCATGTCTGGCTGAAGTTGCTGACGCAGAAAAAGCCACTCGGCATCGCCCCGGGCCTGATCGAGTCGCGCAATGCCCACGAGTGCGAGATGAAGCAGAACTACCGAAAGACAGCAGACGAGAGCGGTGACTGCCAGCCTCTTTACGCGTATTTCTGGGTGCGCACGGACACCGGGATCCAGGGCCTTTCCGACTCAACCGGTGTCAGAGTTCATTTGGGCACCATTCAGCGACCTGCCTGGCTGGGCCCCCGCTGCGGCGGCCATCGCCCCCAGCATGAACTACAGCGAACCTCCGAAGACCGGCGGGGATCTATGGCACCTTCCTCAAGAGGGCGACAGCCGATGGGGAGTCGGCGAAAGAAGGCGAGAAGGCTCTCGAGGACATCGCGGGCCAGGTCAGGGCTCGCGGTAGAAAAAGGAGAAAGAACTGGCGCGCCTGCTGGAGAACCTCGGCGAGTTGTCAAACGCCGAGGGGATGTTTAAGGATTCGTCGAGAACCCCACTAGCGGGCGGAGCCATCCAAGAGGTTATGAAGGCGGCGGTGACAATCGATCAATGCACCTCTACTCCAGGACTGGAGGGGCCCCCAGCAGAAAAGGGCGAGATGCTCTTCGGACCCGAAGATACAAAGGCCATGAAGAACAAGGTTGTTGTCCGCCGGATGATGAGCCGCAACTGGAAAACGCGCACTAACGTCGACGTGGCGATGGGCCGCCTACTCGACACTCTCCTGCGCTACGACGGTTTCGGCCGTCTTGGTTCTGGAGGTTCACTCTGGAAGGTGCAAATGGCCGACGGATCCCGCTTTCCCTTTGGGCGTCTCGAAGGAAGGCCCCCAATGCGCATCCGACCGGACAGCGGTGGGCCATGGATGCGTCGGCGACATGCGCCGCGGAGATGCAGCGTGGCAAGGGGCTCAGCAGGAAGGGGGCCAAACTCGAGACCGCCTGCCGCGGCGCCAACTTGGCAGCACTGGCATCATTCTGGAGCAAGAAAGGCCCGATCGAGTTGATGCCGGGAACTTCGAGCATCGAGCTGGGGAAAAAAGTGTTTGTCATTCTCTGCGAAGGAACGCGTCGCCGCACCGCCTGCGCTCGCTACGTGGTCAAGAGCACTTTCGAGCTGGAGGCGGGCCGCAATCGTCGCACTTGCTGTCCCAGGACAGGATGCGTGTCCACAAGCAGCGGTGCCAGACCGAAGGCAGCGTTTACGTCGATGCGCTCTGGATCCACGCGACGACGATGAGGGGGGTCTGGGACAGGGCGCAGGCGAATCAGCAAATCTTTGGATGGCGTAGGAACTGGAATCGCGATGTCAGGATGTACCTTGCGGCGCAGGCCATCTCCGCAGCGTTTCCGAGTGTCCGCGCGTACTCAGACGAGAAGGTCGACGACTCCGGCCTGCCCGTTCTCGAGGTCGAGCTGATTCCCAGGCGCGAGAGATAGGTTCCTCAGTGGACCGAGGAGCCGAGCGCAGCATGTCGTTACTTGGAGCAAACTGGCCGACAGTACGACCATCGCGGGGTCGAGCCGCAGAGTTTCATTGATCAGATGGGGCAGACTACTGATGCAGCCAAGTCTGGGGATGTCACCATGGACTCCGTGTCGGACAACCCCTTCAAGGATCTCTCCTAGGGACGTTCTCAAGGCCAACGTGTTCGCGTAGCCGTGCCGGCTGTACGTCGCAGACGCTTGGGGAGTGACTACATGGAAGTGCTACGGTAGTTATCTACCACGAACGGAATCTCATGTGCTGATGCGAGGCGGCGTTTCGACTGCAAGGAAGGTCGGAGCTGTGATTGTCAGGCCCATGTCAGCCTCCCCTCCTCCTGCGCATCTCTCTGAACTCCCTTGTGTGCCGCCACGTCGGCTCACAAAGGCTCTTGCGTCATCTCGGCGCGTCGGCGACGGGCGCGCCCTGGCCCCCGTAAATGGAAAGGGACCTGCTCTCTCACAGCACGGGCCCCCCCCATTGTACTTCGTGTCTCCCTGTGTTCCCTGCAGCTACCCCCTTACATTCCACACCGTCGTTTTTGTCGTGCGTGGTCGTCGTCGTCGTCGTTTTCGTCGTCGTTGTTGTTTTTCTCCTTCGTTCGGCACGCCAGAAATTGGAATCCCAACCAGTTGAAGAGTCAACATCCAGACATCCCAGCCCCCATCCAGACGCCCCAGCCAGCGACGGCGACAGTGGCGACGATGTCGTCGTGAGCCGTCGCGGTCGTCGGTCGTCGCTGTCGTCGTTGTCGTCGGCGTCCGTTGTCGTCGCCGTCGTTGTCCCGATTTCGGCGTCCGTCATTTTGGTCCTCCGTCGTCGTCCTCCAGTGTCGTTGTCACCATGTCCGTCGTCGTCAATGTTCGGGGATCGAGATGTTTTGTCGGCTTCGGCTGTTTCTCAAGATCCAGGGACATCCGGGACCCTCCTTCGAGAAATTTCGGAGGCCTCAGCTGTCGTCGGGTGTCGTTTGTCGTCTGTTCCATCGCCGGTGCCGCGGCCAGAGTAGAATGTCCCCTTTGCGTGAAAACAATCCGTCCCCCATGATGCGACGCTGCTGAATTGGTTGTTTGCTGCGAGCGCCAGGCTTTCGCAACCCTCAGGAACGCGTGGGTTCTTCACCTTTCCTGTTTTGCTCTTGCTTGCCTCCTCCTCTCTCTCTCTCTGTTTTTTCTGGGGTTCAGCCGTTTCTTGGTCAAGCCGGGGGTCAGCTTCCGGTGACCTGAGACTTGGTCCTCGGGAGGCCCACTCCAGAGGGAGGACCACAAGATTCCGGGGTTTCCAGACGCCAACACGGGGTGGTGCATGTCGTTCAGTCCGGCGTTGGAGTCATCTTGGGGGGTCAGTTAGGATAGTCTGGCAATGTTGCATTCGCATCGGTCTTAGAGCTTCCCATCGTGTTTGCGACGACCTTGCAGGGGTTGCTTCCTAAGCTCTCAGAGTGGCCTTCTTCTGTTAAGCCATCGCGACTGCAGTCGTGCAAGGGCGGATTCCGTTCGGCTCCCATGGGTTGCCATGGGCTCTCTGGTGGCCCAAGCACGGCTCACAAACCGGCGAAAAGATGGTAAAAGTTCCAGTCCCAGAGGTCCGATGTTCTGCAACCAGATATGAATATTACCCCAGAGGATCGAATCGACGCAGGGGTATCAGAACCCGAGCAAGGATCCGCTCGGCTGCAGACACCCTTGCAAATCTGAGCCCCAGCTGGCTCTCCAGAAATCTGACCTGCAGGGATAGAGTTCGCATGCAGGTTGCCTAGATGTTTTTTTAACGTGATCACCGGAAGCCTTGACCCCGAATGGCTTTGACTTCATCCCGAGCAGATTTTTGCTGACGCTCATCAGAGGGCTTTGCACAAGCCATCACCGAAGATCGGGGGTCCCAAACGGTGCGGCGTGCAGGTTCCCAAAGCCGTGTGGCGACACATCGCGTGGTGGGGTCGTTAGGGGGTTCCCCGAGGTCACCACAGGGTCCGTCACCACGGGTTCCGAGGTCACCACGGGGTATGTAACCACACGGCCTTGCGGCCCCCGAGATCACGGCGAGAAGCCCTGGCAATGTTCTCGGCCACCACCTCGGAGGCCCGGGATCTCGATGTCGAGGGGCGGCGGGGCCAGGCCGGTCGTCGTCGTCGTCGCCGTCGTCGTCGCCGTCGTCGCCGCCGCCGCCGCCGTCGTCGATGTCGTCGTCGTCGTCGTCGTCGTCGTCGCCACCGTCGTCGTCGTGTTCGTCGTCGTCGTCGTCGTCGTCGTCGTCGTCGGCCGAGCGGCGCGATGCACGCGCAAGGCGCGCGCGCGCGCCCGCGCCGCGCTGCCAGGCCTTCGCCCCGCCCGTGCTTCAGGGCGCGCGGGCGCCGGCCGCGCCAGGGCGCCTTGGCTGCCGCGCTGCGTCCTGCGGGTCCGCGGCGCGCGCCGCAGGCGCGGCGGCGCTGCCGCCCAGGGGGGTCTGTCTCCCGGGCAGCGTCAGTCTACTTCTTGGGTTTCTTAGTAAGCGTGGGGGGGTACCCCCCTGACGGGGGTCAACATCGCCTCGTCGTCGCGCCGCGACGGGGTCGGAGCGCCCGAGGCGCGCGGTGGCTGCCCGCGACGGGGGTCGCTGTGGGGCTGTCGGCGGGGGTGATGCCCCCCCGACGCTTATGAAGAAACTCGGAGTAGGCCTCCCAGACGCCGGGCGTCTCGGAAAAATCGTGACGGAGGTTTTTCGTCGTTTTCGGCCTCTCGGGGCCTTCACGGGATCTCTGGGCCGTCAAAGAACGGCTTGGGATGAAGAACCGGTCTGGGGAAGTGGTCGGGAGGTCGGGGGGCTGTGTCTCGAACACAACGAGACGTCGGATAGATTGGCCTCCTATATGGGTTCGGAGTAGATGGGGTCGGAGGATCGCGCCGCATCGCCGATGCATCGCCGATGCGGCTCGATGTGGAGCCCGATTTGCTCCGCGTCGACGTCGCCGGTGCATCGCCCACGTCGACGATGCATCGCCAGTGCATCGCCGATGCATCGCCGATGCATCGGCGATGCGGCGCGACCCCCCGACCCCATCTACTGCCACAAATTCTCGGCTTGATCGAGGATGGTTCGAAGGTTTCACACATCTTTGCACCGGGGCGCCATTTGCGGGCGCTGGGACAAGCAAAAGTGGACCGGGGCGAAAACATTCCCCGGGGGAACGGTCGGGGGGTATGTGGCCAGGGATGGAGACATGGCATCGTCGGATGTCTGGGTCCAGGGCGTGAAAACTCACCGAGCGCGTTCCACTACTCGCAAAGTGCCTACTCGCAAACGTCAGGAAACAACAATGCATGTCCTCCTCCACGCAAAGGATCGCACATCCCCCGCGGCGGATCTAGGCCATTTGTGAGTAGTTCCTCTGCGAGTAGTGGAACGCGCTGGTCTACAAACCCAGATCTCTGACGATGTTGTTTGTTCATTCCTGACGTTCTTTGTCTGGTCGGGCTCTCGCTTGAGATTGTACACCGCTCCAATGGTCTGAACTCTGGCATAGTACAACGCCTGCACGGTGGGAGGGCTGATGTTTTTGACGCGGGGCCAGCGTCGGGTTCTTGCATGATCTGCACCATCCGACCTCCTGGTGTCTGATTACGCTACGTGGCTGGCGTGTGGGTCCTCTAGAAGACAGGGTCCCGCCCGAGTGGCAGCCCAGTGGGCGCTCGTCATTCAGGGGGGGGGGGGGCGCTTCCCGCAGCGAGAAGGAGGTCCTGCAGGGGCTCGTGAGGCGGGAGTGTTGGGGCGGGAGGATGTATTCCGGGAGTTTGTTCCACCTCCCCTCCCCCCCCCTCATCCCTCCTCCGCCCTCCCTTCCCTCGCATCCGTCCTTCCTCCCGCCCGCCACCTCCACCTCCACCTCCTCCTCCTCCTCCTCCTCCTCCTCCTCCTCCTCCTCCTCCTCTATCTCTCATGCCTCCGCCCTCCTTTGCTCCCCCTTCCCTTCCAGACATCCGACATTCCGATTTTTTCGAGACACGGGCCCCCGACCTCCCGACCACTTCCCCGGGACCGGTTTTTCATCCCGAGTCTTTCTTTGACGGTCCCGAGATGCCGTGAAGGCCCCGAGAGGCCGAAAACGACGAAAAACCTCCGTCACGATTTCTTCGAGACGCCAGATGTCTGGGTCCCCATCCCCTCTCGTCTTGTGATGTTTCAACCTACTTTAGCCTTGATCACCAGGAAGAATTTCGAGCGCCCAAGAGAGTACCGAAATTCAAGGGTTTTCACGTGTTCGGCCCTGGGAGACACTCGCCCGACACTGTTTCGACACTCTTTTGACACTTTCCGGGGTTACTGAAATTATTTCTGGGAGGTGGTCCTTTGAGTAGGATGGGAACAACATAACTCTCGTCCTCTCCTCCTCGTCCGTCGACCCTCGACGCCTTCCCGCCAGGACTCTCGCCCTGGCGCGCTCGCGGGCGGCCCGCGCCCGGCGCCGCCAGCTCGCTCGCCGCCGGCTTCGGGAGGCGGCCGACGCCAGCGACCGCCGCCGTTCGTCATCGCGGCCGTCGTCGCGGCGGCGGCGGCGGGCGGCGGCGGCGGCGGCGGCGTCGTCGGCGTCGATGTGGTCGTCGTCGTCGTCGTCGTGGTCGTCGTGGTCGTCGTGGTCTTCGTCGTCGTCGTCGTCGTCGGTCGGAGGTTGATAAGCCTTCTACCCTGACACGTCGATTAGTGAATTGGCCGGTTTCGGTTCGCGAGAGGGCGTCGCAGCCGTCATTTTTGCGGGCCCAGGTCCGTCGGTTTCAGTCCCAGGCCGTACTCAAGGGAGGTTAGTCCACCGCCGAGTCGGCGTCGTCGTCGTCGGCGCTCCAACGCCGCCGTAGTCGTTCTCGGCGCCGTCGGCGGCGTCGGCATCAGTCGCGCCGAAGCCTCTCTGCAGCCTGAGTGCGGTGTGCCTTAGCGAGGCGGAGAGGCGCCGTTTCGACGGTGCGCGCTGCGACGTGCTGTTGCCAATCCTCATAGGGCTGGCGCGTTTTCCCCGATTCTGTGCTTCGGCACGGCTCCGCCCTTGCCAGCTTCTGCCCTGCGGATCACCGTGCGGTCCCGCTTGCTTTCCATGCCCGATTCGGGCAGTGCTGCGGGGGGGTCACCGCTAAGGGGGTCACCAATATCTCGTGACGATCGAGGCTCCAGGATCTAAGCCGAGGAGGTTTCCGGAGCCTCTACAATGTTTTGGGGGCCTCATGTCCTGGAGGGCAGGGCGTTGCCTCGAGGACGCACCCCCCCGTGGATGAGCCTGGTCGATCGTAATTGCTTCGTGTTGCCAGAGCTCCGCGGCTGGGCGCCACCCAGGCAGCCCGAATCTCTGCAAGGCCAAGGAACACAAAGCAGTCTATGTGGTGCAATCAAGCGGAGCGGCGGCGACGTGCGGCGACGGCAGCGACGACGGCGAGCACATAGCCGCCAGACCGACAAACAGGCCAGATGACTGGCGGCGATGGGGCGGCGATGGCGGCTACGTAGCCGCTAGAGTGGGCCGTCAGGTCCAGACGACGGGCGGCCACTAGACGGCGACGGGGCTGCGACGGGGGCTACAAAGCCGCCGAAGCGGTGCAACCTATGTGGTGCAACATGCGTGGTGCGACCTGTGTGGTGCAATCTTTGTTGTGCAATATAGGTCGTGTGATTAATGCTGTGCTACCTATGTGGTGCAACCTGTGTGGCGCAGTTGGTTTTACATGAGTTGACAGATTCCATGCCCGTGCAATCATCCCACCCACCACCCGCAACTTGGTTTGCAAAACCGATGTGGCGGCGATTTCGATGAGTGCTTGGCGTTGGCTGGTGCATCTGTGCGGCCGCGCTAGCCCGCGCATGCTCGCGCGAACAGAAGCCAAGAGGTTTGGCGCGACCGACGCGGCCGCGGTGGCGCTGACGGCTGGGTTTTTCCCAGCGGGCACTTCTGTGCGAGTCGGTTGTTTGGGCGGGTGCGGTATCATGGCGACGCCGACAACGGTATACATTATTA
The DNA here is from genome assembly GCA_963575745.1 of Prorocentrum cordatum. NCBI lineage: Eukaryota > Dinophyceae > Prorocentrales > Prorocentraceae > Prorocentrum > Prorocentrum cordatum. The sequence goes on along the minus strand of CAUYUJ010008002.1, from coordinate 470,214 downwards.
TGAGAGTAGCGATGATAGTGACGATGGTGGCGATGACGACGGCAAAGCCAATGACGGCGCCGATGCTGATCACGCCCGCCGATAACGGTGACGATGCCCCCGCGTCAGTGATCAAGGTTTTTAGGAAGTTCGACATGCGCGTACGGCCGACGCGTGGGAGTGGTTCGCGCGGTGCTGGTTGACACGATCGTGCCGCCCCAGCACGCGCGCAAAGGCGTTCGAAGGAGTTCGACATGCGGCACGAGAAGTTTGTTTGGTAGAGTGCGATGAACATGTGGGGGGGGGAATCTGCAGTTCTCAAGAGCCCACAAGACAGCGAGCGCAGGCTTGTTTTGAACATTGATGTTGCAAACCAATGTGGTTTGCAAACGAATGCTGCGACAGCACGCGCGCAAAAGGCGTTCGAACGATTACGGCACGCGCGCGCCAAAACATTCGCGCGGTAGCATTTTTCTGATGGTGAAAGCGATGGTCCCCATGAGAATTCGCAAATGCGTGGGCGCAGGCGTTCTCTATATCTATATATAATGAAAACCCCGATTGCGAAACCATGTGTTGTTTATATGTATTCCACCCCCCGGTGTTAAAATCAATTGCGAAACCGAAGGTTCCGTCTGGACACGTTTCGGCGTGCGCGCGTGACGTCACACGCGTGCGCACGTCCTTTTTTATTTGTTGCACGGGGCTCTTGGAATCTAGTTCGAGTGCTTGGTTCGTGGCTTGTTTGTTGCAAGTGCGTTTTGCTAAACGAGTGCGCGCGCATAACTTTTTCCTCAAAGCATAATGGATAGGCAAACCCGGCCTGTGTGGGACGCGACTGATTTATTTTAAGGATTGACGATGAGGCATGGTCGTATGCAATGTGCAATACGGACAGAAGGTGTACGGTGAATCCCGGGGAGGTAGATCTTGGCATTCTCTCAGAAATGGAGAATATATGTGGTGCGAACTACGTTGTCGTCCTCCATTTCCCACCGCGGGCCTGGAGGTCCTGGGACGAGATTCAGTTCGACGGCGTTGACGAGCTCGAGGCAGCGGCGCGGGGGCGGGGGGCGTCGCCGTGCGCCGTCGTCCTCGTCGTCGTCGTCGCCGTTGCCGTCGCCGTCGCCGTCGCCGCCGTCGTCGTCGTTGCCGCCGCCGCCGTAGTACGGCAGTTTCGCGTCGTGTCGAGTCGGCGTCAACCCCGCCGCTAGCGTTCAAGGTTGAATGCCGCCAGTGGCCCAGAATCGGCCAACACGGAACGATCTGGCGATCGAAAAGCAGCTAGTCGTTCAATGTTGAGCGATGTGCGCGGTGTCAGAAACCAGTGCGCAGTCGTCACGGCACGAAGATGCCGTAACCGTTGTCGTTTAAGGCGGATGGGTCGAAGAGGAGGAGGGTTCGGAGAGGAGGAAGCGGTAGTTTTGAGAGGGTTGTGATGGGTGTCCTCGGCTCGGCTTGTTTGGCTGCGCGTTGCAGTCGGTTGCATTATGTTGCATTCGGTAGGTTTGTTGTCGGTTGTGTCGGTTGCTGCGCCGCCACGTCCTTAGAGGCTGTTGTTTTCGGTCGATTCGGTGTCGCTGTTTGTGTCGTCGTGTTTCGGTGTCGCCGCGGACGCCTATTGGTTTTAGGGAGTAGCGGAGTTATGAGTGTTCTCGGGGACTCTTGCAGGTTCTGGGGTTTTGCTTGTTTCTACACAGGTGGAGGGTGTGGAGGAGGTTGGAGGGGGGGAATGAGGGAGGAACTGGCAAGGATTGATGGGCGTCATAATGAGACTGACTTTATTCGGCATCTATTGTTGCTCATGTTGAACTACACGCGGGGTCCTTGGAGGATCAGACCGTGTACAAGCACACGCTGCTCCAGCAATAAGGCACCCAAACGAGTGCAGGAAGAGAACTCACTATTACCTATGTCCAGATCTTGACGTGTGGCTGCTTTTGAATGCAGAGCGAGGAGCAACGAACGAGGAGGAAGGATGAGGGAGAAAGAACGGGAGGGAGGAAGAGGGAGGATGAGGAGGGGGAGATTGAGGAGGGGGAGGAGGGCGGTGGAAGAGGATCCAGAGGAGGAGGATCCAGAGGAGGAGGAGGAGGAGGAGGAGGAGGAGGAGGGCCTGGCGCCTCGCAGCGGCGGCCTGGCGTGACGGCGCCGTCACCGCAGAAACGGAAGCTGACAAGCGGCGCCGCGACCCAGCCAGGCGCGCGCCGTGGTCAGTGCCCCCCCCTGGCCCTGGAAACGGGGGGGCGTCACGGCAGAGCGGCTCCGCGCCACCTGCGGCTCTTCGCGGGGAGGGGACGAGGAGGGCAGCTCTGAAGCGGTCTGTGCCCTCACGCAGCGCCTGGGCGCCGAGCTGTCGGTCGCCCTGCATCTGGCGACGGCCTGGCAGCTGCGCACGTGCCTCGGGGGCATCGCCGACGTGGCCGCCCTGCGCACCTGCCTCGAGGGCATGGCCGATGTGGCCGCCCTCCAGGAGGCGTCGGCGGGTTGGGCCCGTCGTGCTCGCGCTGGCCGGGCAGCTGGCTCCAGGGCGCGGTCGCCGGGGGGGCTGGTGCCCGTGGATTTTGCACGCCGCGAAATGGAGGGGGAAGGAGGAGAAGGAGGAGGAGGCGGAGGAGGAGGAGGAGGCGGACCAGTGTAAACCCAAGAGTCATCAGCGATGTCGGAAGAAGCCCTCTCTCCAAGCTCCCTCTTCATAGGCCCCTACAAGGATTCATTTCCATTTAGGGAACTGCCTGGCTGGAAGACAACCGCCTGAGGACCCCTAATCATGCCAACACATCTATTCTCGGGACCCCAACTCCACAGAAGAACCAGGAAAGTGCGCCAGTGGATCTCATTGAATACACTGAAGGGGGCCCCCCTCCCCCTCCCCCCCTTCAAGGGGGGGGGGTCCAGAACCCCCTCCCCCCCTCCTTCCCTTGAGGGGGGGGGGTCCCGAACCCGGGGGGGGGGGTCCTAACCCCCCCCTCCATTGGGGAGATCCAGCGGCGCACCCTCAAGAACTGGACCGTTGCGTATTGACGATCATGAATCGTGCCAGAACGCCGTTCCTGGGAGTTCAAGTTTGCGAATCAACTGAATTTCTGCATCCTCGTAATCCTGACGCTTCCCAAGACACCATTTTTGGTACGTTGACCATGGGAATCCGTGAAGTTCTTGCACTCTTTGAAAAAGGATTGCGCGGCGCTCAGGCAGGAACCACATTTTGAAAAGGAACTGCCCTCAATCCGGGAAGCTCTTGCAATGTTTAAATCGAATGTGCGCGGCGCTAAGGCAGGAGCCACATTTTGAAAAGGAACCGCCCTCAATCCGGGAAGCTCTTGCAATTTTTAACTCGAATTCACGCGGCGCTAAGAACCACATTTTGAAAACCATCCGCCCTCCATGTGTGAAATTGTTGTCACTTTTGAAGCTTCAGGGTCAGAAGTGGTAAGGAAGTCTCAGGCGAAACGCCCGGCCCACCCTTCAGACAAGTCTGGCGTGCGAGGGGGATGAGGTATTTATCAAGAGAAAGGATGGAGGAGGAGGTCAGAGGAGGAATATGTACCCATATCTCTACCCTTCGCCCGTTTTCCCCTTTTGGGCCTCCTGGGAGGCCCTCGTCGCCACCGCTGGATTCGCCTCGAAATCCTCGTCAGAACGTACCCTGGGAAAGGTCTGGGGAGTATCGATATCAGTGCTGTTTGGAGTCCTTAGGAGGAGGGGAAGGAGGAGGATGAGGACGAGGATCTGGACGCCGGACGACGAGCAGGACGACGACGAGGCGTTCTGTGCGCCATCCGCGCGCGCCGAGGAGGAAGAGGAGGAACCGGAGCCGGAGAGCAACCTGAGGACCCCCCGCGTCCCCACGCCTCTCTCTGTCTCTCTTACCCTCTTTCTCTGTTTTTTTCTTTCTCTGTTTCTCTTTCTCTGTCTCTCTCTCTCTCTCTCTCCCTCTCCCCCGCGTGCTTCCTGTCACCGCCCCGCGCCTCTTGTCCAGTCGCCTCGGCGCCAGGGGGGACTTCGTTTCCGGGCCCCTTGTTCATACAGGCTGGGCTCGGCCTCTAAGTGAGCTGGGCCGCGCAGGCGCTGGCCCCTGCTCGCCCGGACACGCGTGTCCGCATTTTTGTGCGAACGTGCGTGCGTGCGTGTGTGTGCGTGTGCGTGGGCGTGTGCGTGTGCGTGTGTGTGTGTGTGTGTGTGTGTGTGTGTGTGTGTGTGTGTCTTTCTCTGTCTTTCTTTCTCTCTCTCTCTCTTTCTTCTCTCTGTTTCTCACGAGCGGCGAATGTGTACATTTCCACGCCCTCACAATCTGGATTCCGGGGGGCGCGATCCCGCAGATACGCAGTCGCACGGATGCGTTCCGCGCGGGGCATCCGCGAAAAGACGCCTCGTATCCGCGGGGTCGCGTCCCAGGGGCCCGGCCCGCGAGGCCGCTGGTACGGATACGTGTTTCGCCCACGATCTCTCTCCCGCATGCCCAGCGTGCGGAGACACTCGTGCAGGACCAGGAACGAGCAGGGAGGTTGGTTTGCTTGTCTGTCTGTCTGTGTGCCTGCCTGCCTGCCTGCCCGCCTGCCTGCCTGCCCGCCTGTTTTTCTGCCTGTCTGCCTGTCTGCCTGTCTGTCTGTCTGCCTGTCTGTCTGTCCGCGTGTTTGTTTGCTTGTTTGCTTGCCTGCTTGTTTGTTTGCTTGTTTGTTGGTTGTTGTTGTTGTTGTTCTTTGCTGTCTGTATGATCGGCCCGTCGGGGCCCTGCGTTTGGCCCCAGGGCCGCCAGAGGTCCATCCCGGGTGGGCAACGGTTTCCCGAGGACCGGATCCCGAGGGGGGCACGGGGACTTGGTCTTGGGCGGACTTCGGGCGTTTCGTAATGGGGGGGGGGCAGGGGCGCCACATGGGAGGGGTGAATTAGGATGCAGCTTTTGGGCCTCAGTGAGGCCCTCAAGGGCCCCCCCCCCCCCTGGGGCCCAAAAGGGGCACGAAAGGTGCACGTTCCACACCCCTTATTTTCGAGGGCAGGAACACGGAGACCATGACCACGATGTCACGGGATCCTGTCGATGCCGATCTTGGTCATGGTCCATGTTGGCCGTGGCCGCTTCGGGAAGAAGATCCGCGAAATGACGCTGACCAAGATCTACGTTGACCAAGATCGGCACGATGTTTTCGCGTTCAGTCTTGGTCATCAGCGGAGGAAGACGGTACTGATACCGCTACCCTTTTTCCCTCGTTTTCACCTTTTTGGGTCTCCTGGGAGGCCCTCGTCGTAATGGCTGGGTTCGCCTCGAAATCCTGGTCACAGCGCCCCCCCGGAAGGTCTGGGGAGTAGCAGTATCGGTACTTGTTGGTTTCCCCAGGTCATGGTCCCCGTTTTCTCGACGAGCTCTAGCTGCCGGGATGGGCCTCGACCCTCCAGGGGGCAAAGCAAACACCAAGGCAACATGGTAAGGAAAGACTCTGCTTACGTCCCCCCTCCATTATATATCGCCCCCCCATGAAGCAACGCCTGGGGACCGTGGCCGCTATGCCGGCCCGGGCGCGCCAGGCGTCGTGCGCGCCGTGTGGGCCTTCAGGGGGCTTGGCAATGGGCCTCTGCGGGCAGATGCGGGTCCTGCCCCTGCAGTTCTCGGAGGAGTCGTTGCGTGATATCCAACCCTGGATCAAACCTCAGAGGAGGACAAGGTATTGATACCGCTACTCTTGCCTCGTTTTCCCCCTCGTCGCCACCGGTTGATTCGCATCACAATTCCTGGCAGAACGCAGTACAGGGGAGGTCCAGGGAGTAGCAGTATCCGCACATCTTGGTTTCCCCAAACCATTGCTGATGTGCTAGACTTTCACCACCTTTGCAATAGCTGGGACGGGGGAGAAGTGAGGATGGGGAGGTCCTCCTCATCCTTGTCCTCCTTCTCCGCCTCCTCCTTCTCCCTTCTCCCTCCTCCCTCCTCCCTCCTCGCCCCATCAGCTGCGTGATATCCTACCCCGAACCAACTCTCCCGGTCGGTTTTGGAGGTCGCCACGGCGATCGCGGCAGCCAGACATCGGAGCAAGGCTTTTGTCAAGGAGCGTTAAGGTCCTTCCCAGTCAACCCCTCGCTCTGCGATGTAGACGCAGCTGCAGCTGGCCTTCGGGGGGACCCTCGTCGCCTCGGGGGGACCCTCGTCGCCTCGTCGCCCTGCTCCAAAACTCCCACCCCGCGGGTCCGGCCGGCGCTGCGGCATGGGACACCCCCCGTTGGAGTTCACTTGGCTGCATGTCTCCTTTGAACTCTGAGCCCCAGCCCTTCCTACAGAAGTCTGGCTCGCATGGGTAGGGCGCTCATCTTGGTATGGCTCGGAAGTGTGCAATTTTTCTCGGCGGGGACAAGGAGCATCCTGGATCTTCTTGCGGAGCATAAATGCATGAAACCGAAAGTGGCAAGGTGGTGGGTTGGAGAGCGGAACGAAGGGGAGAGGAGAGAAGTTGCGGTCGTTCAATTCGTCGTCTCGTGAGCAGCATGTTGCCAATGAGTAGCTCTACACGGGTTCCGCGAATGAGATACAGAGGGACGGGAGGTGCGAAGCTGAGGAGACGGGAGGGTAGGAATACGAGGGGCAGAGAGGAAGGGGGGCCCCACCCCCAGCCCAATTTCCCGCCCTGCCCTGGCATGACCACGCCCCCACCGCAACCCTTGCCCAGACCAGCTCAAAGCGAGATGCGAAGGCACGCCATGCAGACAGGGTCAGGGTGCAGGCGTCTCTGCGGCTTCGACCCACGATCACAGGACAAACATGCCCGCCTGCCTTCGGTGGTGAGCGAGCCAGGTCGTGGAGCAACCGGCACTCGACCCGGCCCCACCTTCCTTTCAGGGATCCAGAGACGGGGTAACAGCAGACGGGGTAACAGGAAACGGCCGCTTCGAGGCATCAAATGTCCCTTTTGTTGTAGTGCAGTTGTTTTGCTTTCGCGTTCGATGCAGCACCTTCCACATGCTGGCTGCTGCACTGCAACTTTTTGTTTTGGGCCCTCTGTTACCCGGTCTGTGTGCTTGTTTGCAGTTTGTTCGGAACTAGTTGCCAACAATTTGCAGTGCAGATTCATTTTGCGTTGCAGAAATATACAGTGCATTTGTTTGTTTTGGTCGTTGCAGTTTTTCCACCTGGATCCCATGGTGGGTCTGTTACCCCGTTTAGGCGTTACCATCGTCCCCGCCTTCAGAGCCTCATCCCGTTGCCCCCTCCCTCCTCCGTGTCCTCCAGTTTCCTCCTCCCGCTCCGCCAGCCCTACCCACTCTCACCGTCATCATCCTTTTCTACCGGAGGAGGAGGAGGAGGAGGAGGAGGAGGAGGAGGAGGAGGAGGAGGAGGAGGAGGTGGAGAGGGAGGAGCAGGGCGATGGTGGAGGATAGCGATGATTATGCATGTTCTCCAAGAGGAGGGGGTTGACTGATATGAAGTTGACGATGGCAAGAGTATTAGCCTGAAGACCATGACGATTTGACGGCGATGATGCTGATGCTGATGTTGATTATGATGTTGACGATGATGATGTTGATGATTATGCTGTATGTGATGATGGCGATGCTAGCGGATGCTGATGGTGAGTATTCCGGCGTTAAAGATAGATCTTCATGGCCATGGTGATCGTGGTGGTGATGAGGAGGAGGAGGAGAAGGAGGAGGCGGAGGCCGAGGCGGAGGAGGAGGAGGAGGAGGAGGAGGAGGAGGAGGAGGACGATGCTGACGATGATGGCCATCATCACGAGAGGAGGGTTCTCCCTTACCCGCCTGACCGCCAGTACCAGCCTCGTTGTGCAAGAGCCTGGCGCCGGGCTGCTGCAGTTGCAGGAGCTCTGGGACGAGTTCTTGAAGACGGCGCCCCCCTGGCCACTGTCCAAGGGAGGGATCTCCGTCGTCGTCGTGCGTGGTCGTCTTCGTCGTCGTCTTCGTCGTCGTCGTCTTCGCAGCCATCTTCTGAGGGTAGGGGGGAGGAGGGGAGGGAGGCGAGGGGACTGGGGAGGAGTAGGAGGAGAAGGGAAACCCGGTGTTCGCGTCGGCTCTTGTCGAGGAGGGGGAGGCTGTGGCGGAGGGAGAGGAGCAGCAGAAGGGTGTGTCAGCGATGGCGGATCAGGAGCAGGAGCAGGAGGAGGCAGAGGAGGAGCAGGAGAGAGTGTAAGGAGTCCCGATAGGCGTGCGTTGATGATGTACGGATGTAGCGAGGAGTCGCCGGAGGCGGGGGGCAAAGACGGTGTGAGGTCGGAAAAGGAGGCGGAGGTTGAGGAGGGAAGAGGAGTGGAGGAGGGTGAGACGGAGGATGCGAGGAACATGTGATGGAGGCAGAGCCTGAAGCGGAGGGATGCGAAGGAGAAGGATCAGGGTTGCAAGAAGAAGAGGAGGAGGAGAAGGAGGAGAAGGAGGAGGACGATGAGGATGCGGAGGATGCGGAACGAGCAAATCGACAGCAGGAGGAACGGAAGAGCAGGATGAGGAGGAGGAGGAGAAGGAGGAGGAGGAGGGGGAGGAGGAGAAGGGGGAGGAGGAGAAGGAGGAGGAGGAGGAGGAGGATAGGGGACGTAGACTGGGGAGGGAGAAAGAGGAGGTGGGACGGGAGGAAGAAAGGAAGAGCAGGAGGAGGAGGAGGAGGAGGAAGAGGAAGCGGAGACAGAGGGGAGGGGACACATAGGAGGAGGACGGGGAGGAGGATAAGGAGAAGATGGGGAGGAGAAACAGGGGTAGGTCTGCAGACGGGCGGACGCCCTAGGACCTCCCCCGGATTTCAGAAGGTGACCGCCAAACCTCAGGTAATTACGTATCATTTTCCCGTCTCCTGCTTCTGCTGCTTCTCCCCCCCCTGTCCGCCCTGATCCTCCTGGGCCATACTGTCTGCAGACGAAGCCACACCCGGCTCAATCCCCGCGGGCTGAGCCGGTTCTGAAGAGGTGGCAGACCAACCAAGAGGGGGGGCGGGGCTTCCCCTGGAGGGCAGTTACCGTCCACCAAACCACCCCAACCCAACCCGAAGGCCCCGATTCGCCCTCCATTTCCAGTGTGGGGGGGGTCGGGGAACATTAACAGAAAACGCATCTGAAGCCCGTACCCACCCCAACCCGAAATTCGAATCTTCGGGTTGGGTTTGGGTGGTCTGGCAGGTAGTCAGAGAGGAGAACGACTGACGGGGACGACCCGAGAGGGCAAGCGGCAGGGGGGGAGGAGCAGGAGAGGCGAGGAGGAGCGGGAGGGCAGCGGGCGCGGCGGGGAGAGGCCCCGACCACGTCAAAGAACCCGTCAAGCGCCCCCGCCGCGCCGAGCCGGAATAGGCACAGGGACTCAGACGTACAGCAACCGCGCCGCCCACATGCCAAAGGTATCGTTTTCTTATTCACTGTTTTGCCGATCGGCGCGGGCCCTCGCACTCCGCCTCCCCCCTCCCGTGGAGTAGATCTTGGCTGTTTTTGACGCCTGTTTCGGGCAGCTGGAGGCTCCCCTACAGGACGCTCTGTTGCAAGCAGTGGCATTGAGCAGAGGTCCGGATCGAGACCCCCCCCTCCCCCTCGTCTGCCCAATGTCGAAGTGCCGAAAAAGAGAAAGCTTACACAAGCAAGTGTGGGGGGAGCGCTGGAGGGGGCCCCCGGGCTGGCCAGGGTCCCCATCGAGAGTGTTGTTGCACGTCTTTGGGCCTGCCGACGCGAAACCTCTCCATCCTTGCATGATCCCTCCGTCCCCCCCCGTTCTGGATCCTCCTCCCCCTACTCCTCAGGATGAGGAGTGCGACGACGACGGCGGCGACGGCGACGGCAAGATCGGCGACGACGACGACGTATGGTGGTCCCAGGAGGTCATCGGCGGCACCCATAGGCGCCATGAGTTCCCCAGAGACCTCAAGATGCTAGTGAAAAGAAGAAGGAGAAGATGCGTCAAGAGCAATGTGTCCTCGAACCTCGATCGATCGATTGACTGACTGGCGGCGGCGGCGACGACGCTGACCTCTGGCGGTCCTGGGGGTCCCTTTGTGGTGCCAAGTCCTCGGAGCGTCCCAGAGGTCTTCGCAGATATCCGCAGGGTCATCCGGAGGCTCATGAAAGATCAGAAATCGTCAAGCATCAATGAAATGATGTGTAATGGTACTTGTGCCTCGATCGATCTACGGCAACGGTACGGGCGTCAGCGTTGGCTGTCGACGACGCTGGCGGTGGCGTCGGCGGCCGATGGGCGACGGCGTCGGTTGCGGCGGTCGACGTCGTCGGCGGCTGCGGCGGTCGACGGCGGCGGCGGCGGCGGCGGTCGACGACGGTGGCGGCGTCGGTGGAACGAAGACGGCGGCGGCGGTGGTCGACGTCGTCGGCGGCCACGGGGCGGCGGACGAAGAGGACGACGGCGGCGGTGGTCGAAGTCGGCGGCGGCGGGACGAAGACGACGGCGGCGGTCGACGAAGGTGGCGGCGGTCGACCACGGCGGCGGCAGCGGCGGGACGAAGACGACGACCGCGGCGGCAGTCGATGAAGGCGGCGGCGGTCGACGACGGCGGCGGCGGCGGTCGATGGTGGCGGCGTCGGCGGGACGAAGACGGCAACGGCAGCCGCGGCGGCGGCGGCGGCCGGAGAGCCCCGAGAGCCCGTGCAGGGCGAGGAGCGCGAGCTTCACGAGTGGGACATGGTGCGCCTGCACAAGGCCCTGCAGGCCTGTGCTCCCAGCCCCTGCCCCTCCCTCCTCGAGTATCTGTCTTCCCTGCGCCCTCCATGCTCTCTGCTCTCCATTCCTCCTGGCGCCGCGCTCCTCGTCCACCCTTCCACTTCCGTCCCAGAACCTGACAGCACGTCACGCTCCAGCACCTCCAGAAAGCTGACGAGCCATGCAGACCGCCTTGAGCCCCTCCTCCCTCACTAAAGGGAGGAATAACCACCCCGACAACCATAATTGGCGTTTGCTAAACGGCCTTGGGCGTTGACTACACTGCTTTCCTGCCCTGTTCGATGTCTTTACTGTGTGAGTTTACCAAAGTGTTTTGTTTGTCGCGCTGCTTATTAATAAGGATGGTTGTTCTGCTTCCTACTCAGGGGCAATGACTGGGGGCTTGGGGGGCTGGCCCACTGATGGAGAGGAGCGTGTACCCTCAATCTCATTATACCGATGCCGCTGCTCATCCTGCACTGTTTGCTTTGCTGGAGTCTCTTCGATACTCTGCTCAAAACGCACCCCCCTCGGGAGGTCAGGGGAGCAGTCCGTGGCATCGGCACCCACCCAGCGCCCCTTCCTCCGTTTTCGGGGCCTGGCCTCTGACCTCCTTTTTTCGCGAGCCGCCGTCGTCGTCGTCGTATCGGCGCTAACCGCTAGCATGTCCTTGGCCGAACTCCAGCCTGGTCCCCTCCAGTTCTAGGCGTAATCGTGAGCTTCATCCTAATAGCCGCCTCCTTACCGTGGACCCTGGAAACGACAGCGCCGTGATTATGATTGTCGTTTTTATTCCGTGTTATTTGTCTGTTGTTTGCCGTTGTTGGCGCAGATGTTTGACGATTCTGGCGCCTTTTGTTTTACAGTTTCAGTTCCCCAGGTGCGGGTTTGGTCAAGATCACCATTTTTGTTGCCGGATCCGAGCCGTTCTCGAACCATTTCCGCACGCCTTTCGGCCCCGCGGACTGCCCAGGCCGTTTCGATGAACAGTTTGTTTGTCAACCGTTTCGGTATCTTTTTTGTCGTGGTAGTGATCAAGATGCCGCTTGCTTCGAGGGTGAACAAATGCATGAACAGGTTGTCAGTGGTTTGATGTGGGGCGTCGGCGCGGATGGAAACATTAAAACAATTGAGGACCGACGTCGCAGATTGAAACATTGGACATTGAAAAATTACGGAATCTCAAACTGAAGGCCCCAGATAGAAAATCTAAAGATTTGCAAAACCTCAATCTTGGGACCTCCCACATTGAAAACTGGAAGGTTTCAATCTGGGAGTTCCCAGATTGAAAATTGAGTTGATAAGTTGGCGAAGCATAATTTCGATTTTTCAAGATTGTAGTGGCCTTCGGCCAGTGCCGCCGATCCGGGTCGCTCGGGGTTATTCTCCAGACGCAGAAATTATGGGCGCACACTCAAACGCACACACACAGTCACACCACTTAACCTGCGCCGCAGACATGCGCACACAGCATCACCCACACACACATACTAGTTGGGAAACGCTCCTGTAGTACTAGTAGTAGTATTAGTAGTAGTAGTAGTAGTAGTAGTAGTAGCAGTAGTAGTAGTAGTAGTAGTAGTAGTAGTAGTGGTAGTAGTAGTAGTAGTAGTGGTTGTGGTAGTAGTGGTAGTAGTAGTAGAGGCCTCGTTCCGCGGCTTCTCTCGACTTCCCGCGGTCTCTCTCAAGTTTCGAGCACGCGGTGAGTTTCACGATATATGTGTGTGTATGTACGCGTGCATGCATGTATGCATGCATTGATCATGTGTGCCTGTGTGTAGGTACGTATGTATGTATGTATGCTTGTGCGCGTATGTATGTATTTAGTTTGTATGTATGTTTGTATGTGTGTATGATAATATGTGTGTATGTGTGTGAATGTAAGTATGTATGTCTGGAAGATTGTTTTTCTATGTATGCAAATGTGTTTAAATGTAGGTATGTATGCATGTGTGTATGGATGTGCGTTTGAAGAGCGAGGATGTTTCAAAGAAGAGGCACTCGGTGACGCGATCGTTGAGGGATAGGAGTGAGGTCGCAGAGGAGGAGGAGGAGAATGAGGAAGAGGCGATAACTTGAAGGAAAACGATGAGACGGAGGACATCCTGCCGGTGGCGCCCTGGGCGGTGCCGCGGAAGAAACCGGGGGCCTGCCGGAGGCAGTCTGGAGGCCTCTGGGGAGCTGTTTTGGGGCCTCTTGGAACCTCTTTTGGGCCTCTTGTGGGCTTCTTGGGGCCCCTTGGGGGTCTCTTGGGGCCTCCTGGGGGCCTCTTGGGGCGGAAAGCTCGGTTCTTTCGGTTCGTGGTCCCCCTCTTGGGCCCCTCTTGGGGCTCTCTTGGGGCCTTCTTGGGCTGTCCAGAGGCCCTCTTGGGCCGTCTTGGGGCCCTCTTGGGCCGTCTTGGGGCTCTCTTGGGCCGTGTTGGAAGCATCGTGGGCCGTCTTGGGACGGACTTGGGGGCCTCTTGGGCCGTCTTCGAGCGTCGGACGCCCGAAAAGGCAAGAACGCTAAAAACCCTGAGAAAACCAATGAAAATCAACGATTCTGGCCTCTTGGGGCCCTCTTGGGAGGCCTCTTGGAAGCTTCTTGGGGCGTCTTGGAGACACCTTGGGCCGTCTGGAGGCCATCTCGGGCGTCTTGGAGCGATTTTTCGGCGACTCGGGGCCCTCTTGGAACCCCTTGGGGGTCTCTTGGGCCCCCCCCCTCCTCCAAAGCGCCGGAAAAAGCGGAGCATGGCGCCCCCCCCCCCCCTATCTTCCACTCCCCCGGAGCGGCCCCGGGGTTCGCCGGAAACTCGCACCCCCCCCCCCCCCCCCACCCCCCCTTCCCCGGCAGAGCCACCCCGGCGACCCCCCCAGAGGCTGAAGCTCAGCCTCGAGGCTGTAGCTGAGACTCCTTGAAACTCACACGCCGGATCGGCGGATTTCAATATGGATAGTCTTGAATCACAATTTGTACTTTGCAGTTTTTCGGTCCATAACTGGCGGAGCGGGCCAGGTAGCACAGATCTCCGCTTGGCAAGAACTGGGCCTCTCTCCTCTCCCTCTCCATTCCCTCCCATTCCCTCTGCTTCCTCACGTTTTTCGTTTTCCTTCCCCCCTTCCGTGTTCCTTCCGTCACTCTCTTCCTCCCTGTCTCCTCCCCTCACCCAGAGGTACCTGGAGGCAACTGGCCTGTCTCTCTTTCTCTCTCGGCGGGCGAACCCGACGGGGCAGGATCTGGCCAGGCGGGCGGGACACTGAGAAAGTGTGGAGTCCCATCAGTTCCAGTGGAACTGGGCGGGGCGAGCGGGCGGAGCCGGTCAGCCAAGCGGGACGTGGTAGCGTCCAGCCCTACCGAGTTTGGTCGAGCGGGGGCGAGGGCAACGTGCGCCCGATGGGCCCGTCTGGTTCTGCCACTTGCTTTCTGCTCCTAGCCCCCCTCCTGCTAATCCCGTGCTCCATCCTTCTCCCTCCCCTTTACATCGTCTTGTTTTTCCCTTGTTTCAGGGGCTGCACCAATTACGCGCGGCAGGTAAGGAAGATATACCCCCAGGGTGGTATGATCGAAGACGAAGACGGCGGGTACCGACGGTTTGAGGTTTACGTGTCGCAAGGCATGCGAGCGGGTAAGAGCGAGCAGTCTTGTTGTTGAACATTATTAATTCTAAAGAATAATTATTGTTGGGCCCCCTGGTGCACGCCCCCCCCCCCGCGCCTAGGCCGCAGCCACATTTTCATCATTTTCATGAGGAAGTCTCAGGTAAAACGATGTCATCCAGATCCGGTTGTTTTGTTGACGCCCGCTTTCCCTTGCAAAAAACACTATAAAATGAAATTTCTTGTTCTAACATAACCAAACTTCAAGAATCCTTTTTGCAAAAAATGACACGAAGTGCACACTCGCGCGCGCAAGATGAAATCCTTCCAAAACCTTAGTTTTCGTAGCGATTTTAACATAAAAACATGAAAAATCCAATGGTTTTTCAAAAAAAAGTTTCAAAAATTCATCTTGCGCGCTCTTGCGGATTTCTGAGGAAACCCACTATTTTTTCAACATTTCTGTCAAACGGGCTCTTGCGAGCAACTTTTTCACGTGCTTCGAACTTCTGCAACAACGGTCGCGCGCATGTCAGGGCCATCATCCCTGTCAAATAATACCATATTGGACACATTCGTTTTTTCTTCGCGCGCGCACGCCGTCGTCGTCGGCCGCGGGGCCCTGAATAGTAGCCACGGTCGTCCGCATGCCACGAAGTGAAGTGTCCGAACGTCATAGGGCGGGAAGCTGGGTGTGGGTGGTGGCGAAGAGTCGTTTGGAAATTTGGTAGAGCTTGAACCGGCCCCCCCACAAAGTGGGGGTATTGCCCGCCTCCTATGAAAACCCTGGCACTGGTGAGAACGGAGTGTCCCCAGTCTTAAATGATTGTTGTTGTTGTTGTTGTTGTTGTTGTTGTTGTTGTTGCCGTCGTTGTGGTCGTCGGCGTCTTTGTTGTTGTTGCTGCTGCTGCTGTTGCTGTTGCTGCTGCAGTTTCTGCTGTTGTGGTTGCTGTAGTGGTAGTAGAAGTAGTCGTCGTCGTAGTAGTAGTAGTAGTCGTCGTCGTCGTCGTCGTCACAGTAGTAGTTGTTGTTGTTGTTGTTGTTGTTGGTGTTGTTGTTGCTGTTGTTGTGGTGGTTGATGGTGGTGGTGTTGTTGCTGCAGCTGCTGCTGCTGTTGCTTCTGCATTTGTTTTTGCTGCTGCTGCTACTGCTGTTGTTGTTGCTGTTGTTGCTGTCAATGATGGTATTGTTGGTGTTCGTGTTGTTGGTTTTGTTGGTGCTGTTGCTGTTGTTGTTGCAATTACTGTCATTGTTGTTGCTTCGGATGCGGTTGCTGCTGCAGTTGTTGCTGAGTATGCTGTTGCTACTGAGTTTGTGGTTGTTGCTGCTGTTGTTGCTGCTGGTGTTGATGGTACTGTTGATGTTGGTGTTGATGCCGTTGCTGCTGCTGTCGTTGTTTTTGGTTATGTGTGTTTGTTTGTTTGTATGTTGTTGTCGTTGTTGGTGTTGCTAGCGTTGGTGTTGGTGTTGTTGTTGTTGTTGTTGTTGTTGTCGTTGTCGTTGTCGTTGTTGTTGTTGTTGTTGTTGTTGTTGTTGTTGTTGTTGTTGTTGTTGTTGTTGTTGTTGTTGTTGCTGGTGGTGGTGGTGGTGGTGGTGGTGTTGGTGTTGGTGTTGGTGGTGTTGTTGTTGTTGATGTTGGTGGTGGTGGTGTTGTTGTCGTCGTCGTCGTTGTTGTTGTCGGTGTTGTTTGTGTTGGTGTTGTTGGTGTTGTTGTTGTGGTTGTTGTGGTTCTCGTTGTTTATGTGTTTGGTGTTGGTATCGATGCGTTGTTGTTGCTTGTTGTCGCCGTCCCACACGCGACTCGGCCCGCGACGCACCCGCGACCCACCCGCAACCCACTTCGCGACCCACCCGTGACCCACTTGCGACCCACGCCGCGACCCACCCGCGACCCACCCGCGACCCACCCGTGATCCACCTTGTGACCCACCCGCGACCCACCTGCGACCCACCCGCGACCCACCCGCGACCCACCCGTGATCCACCTTGTGACCCCCCCGCGACCCACCTGCGACCCACCCGCGACCCACCTGCGACCCACCCCTCGACCCACCCTCGACCCACCCGCGACCCACAGGCGACCCACACGCGACCCACCCGCGACCCAACCGCCACCCACCCGCTACCCACCCGCGACCCGCCCGCGAACCACCCCCCGCCCTCCCCCTCTTTCTCATCCGCAGCTGGGGGGTGCTATGTACATCTCTCTCCCTCTCTCTCTCTCTCTCCTTCTGGAGCTTGGCTTGCCTCTCGGATGCCAGGCCTTCGTTTATATTCGACTCGCTGGAGAGCTGCGCCCAGCGTAGAGGGACTGCGCGGCAAGAGTGCTATTCCACCACCTCCTTCTCCTTCCCGTAATTCCTTCTCCACATCCGCCTTCCTCCTCTCCCTACGTACTTGTCTTCTCCTCCTCCCTGCTTGCGTCCGCCAACCCTGCTGCTGCTTCTCCGGTCCTTCCCCTGCTGCTCCAACTCCCTCCTGCTTCCCATGCTGCTCTTGCTCATCCTTCCCTTCGCCCCGTCCTCCTTCTCCTCCTCTTCCTCCTCCTCATTCTTCTCCTCCTCCTCCTCGCCCTCCTCCTCCCAGGTCGGGCCGGCTTCACCCAGTGCCACTTCGCCGCCGCCGCCGCTTCGTTGCTAGCGTTCCCCTTGCAAAACCTCCGAGCGCTTGCTGGAGGCCACCGACCACTCCCCGAGAGCCACCCACAGCGCTCGAAGCCCTTCCCCCTTGGGGCGGAGGAGGCAGGATCACGCGGATACATCCGAGCGCGCCGAGAGCGAGGGGAGAGGCAGGGCAAGAGCAAACGGACAACGGAGGAGGAAGGAGG
Organism: Prorocentrum cordatum; assembly: GCA_963575745.1. NCBI lineage: Eukaryota > Dinophyceae > Prorocentrales > Prorocentraceae > Prorocentrum > Prorocentrum cordatum. Next base: position 453,207 of record CAUYUJ010008002.1, on the reverse strand, counting down.
AGGAGGAGGAAGAGGTGGAGAATGAGAAACAAGTGGAGACAGGGTGATGATGATGAGGAGGAGGAGGAGGAGGACGTAGAGGAGCGGCAAGGGGAGGATCCCGGGATCCCGGGATCCCACTCCTTCTTCTCCTTCTTCTCCTTCTCCTCCTCCTCCTCCTCCTCCTCCTTCTCCTCCCTTCTTCGTCCGCCCGGTCCTCCCTCCCTCGCCCTGTTCCTTCACCTTCCTCCTTTCTCCCTCCTCCCCCTCTGTGCTTCCTCCCTCCTCCACCTTCCCGCTCCGCCTCTCCGCCTCTCCGCCATCCTCCTCCTCCTCCTCCTCCTCCTCCTCCTCCTCCTCCTCCTCCCGCCTCCCCCCTCCTCCTCCTCCTCCTCCTCCTCCTCCTCCTCCTCCTCCTCCTCCTCCTCCCGCCTCCTCCCCTCCTCCTCCTCCGCTCCCTCCTCTCCTCCTCCTCTGGCCTCCTCCTCCTCCTCCTCCTCCTCCTCCTCCTCCCCTCCCCTCCTCCCCCTCCTCTTCCCGCTCCCTCCTCCTCCTCCTCTGGCCTCCTCCTCCTCCTCCTTCTCCTCCTCCTCCTCCTCCTCCTCCCCTCCTCCTCCCGCCTCCTCCCCCTCCTCCTCCCGCTCCCTCCTCCTCCTCCTCCTCCTCCTCCTCCCTCCTCCCCCCTCCTCCTCCTCCTCCTCCCCTCCTCCTCCTCCTCCTCCTCCTCCTCCTCCTCATCCTCCTCCTCCTCCTCCTCCCTCCTCCTCCCGCCTCCTCCCCCTCCTCCTCCCGCTCCCTCCTCTTCCTCCTCCTCTGGCCTCCTCCTCCTTCTCCTCTGGCCTCCTCGGCATCATCCTCCTCCGGCCTCCTCGGCATCGTCTTCCTGGCTTCCGCCGCCCTGCCGCCCCTGGGGCCGCTGCGCCAGCGCGACGTGGCCAGCTGTCCGCACGTGGACACGGCTGCCTGGGTGATCCACGCCTTGGAGGCCGCCGCCGACGCCGTCGGTGGTCGTCGTTGTCGTCGTGGTCGACGCCGTCGCCATTGTCGCCGTGGTCGCCGTCGTTGTCGTCGTCGTCGCTGCTGAGGAGGCTGGTCGAGGCTTGACGCTCGAGGGTCGCTTTTTGACAGGTTTTGTTGGTAGTCCCTGGGGCCTCTGGACTCCTCGGGTGACGCCC
>CAUYUJ010008002.1:442053-447053 GCA_963575745.1 Prorocentrum cordatum | reverse complement strand
CTGTGGCGAAATGCGCCGCTGCACCGAGGCTTCAGAGCACAGCCCACAGTGCCCCAAGCTGCGAAAGGGTGTTCAAGGCCAATACAAGCTGTGCACGTGCTCGCACTGCGTGGCGGCGGCGCAGAACATCACCGAGCACGAGGCCGTGACGCGCGCAGCGCGCCAGAACAAGGCTGCTGGCCCCATCGACCACGCCGCCAAGCGCGCGGCGAAGTTCCGCGCGAGCTTCGACCGCATCAAGGAGGGCATGGACGTGCTTGTGGGGTTCGCGCTCTCCGACGACGGCTTGCTAGCCCTGCGAAGGGCGACGGAAGGCGTCGGGGTGGGCATCGATCCCGAGAGCGCGGGCGCCCCCCCAGCCACGGAAACGGCGGCGCAGGAGGTCGGTCGCCCGATGGCGGTGGAGGTGGTGCCGGGGCCGCCCCGCGCGCCACCTCCACCCCTCGTGGATGGACCTGGCGCCGCAGACCTTCCCCGCGGTGATGATAGCGACCCCCCGCTCGACAACGACGATGAGGGCCAGGGGCACCAGCTGGCCAACGCCAAGGCTGTGGAGGGTCGCGGATATCGAGCCCCTGCTGCGGCTCGGCCTCTCCAAGAAATCGCTGAAGCGCATGGCGCGGGCCTATGGTGTCCTAAAATTCGAGACCATGCGCGCCCACGTGCTGGGAGGCCTGGGGCCCATCCTGGGGAAGAAAGAGGACGCGGTGAAGGGCGCAGAGGCGCAGGACGGGGCCCAGCAAGTGGCTCGACGCGCTGAATGCGGAGGCAGAGGATTATGTGGACAGGCTGAAGAAGGGCCTCCTGGAAGCCTCGGGGGTCGCGGGCGCGCACCTGGGACACAAGCGTGCGTGGATGGAGGAGTGCCAGGGCAACGCCGTGGCGCAGGAGGCCTACCGACGGATGGGCGACTACGCGGACCAGCTCTACCGCGGCAAGGGCTTTACGTTCAACATGTACTACAAGTGCTCGGCCAACAAGACCTGGGACAATCCCAAGGGATGCTGCTTGGTGATGCGTTCGGATCGCTGGACGCAGCTGCTCACCTGCGCGCAGGCTGCGGCGGGGGAGACGGGCCAGCGCTGGTGCTGCCATTGTGGTGCGCGCTACGCGACCTCCTACGGCGTCTGCATCGAGATGATAGAGGAAGAGCAGAGCCCGCCCCGCGCGTACTACATGCACGCGGACTTCCCCGAGGAGGACATCCGCGTTTGAAGGCCCTGCTGCGCTTCGACAAGCTCAAGAAGGAGGGGGTAGCGGTGCTCAGCGCTGTGGACCTCCTGAAGCACCTGCCCAAGGTCGAGCCGCTGGCGGTGGGCACCGTCTTTAAGCGCTACGCTCCGCAGCAGCCGCAGTGGGAGGGCCACTACGCGCTAATGGAGGGGCTCTCCTGGGACAGCCTGCCCGAGTTCAAGTGGTCCGACGTGTGCTCGCAGGTTGCCTGGGGGCTGAACGATCCAGAGTGGGCGGGCTACACCGAGAACCAGCGGAAGAAGGCCAGGAGGCAGCGCCTGGCGACCGCGTACGAGGAACTGGTGGCCTATGAGCGCCGCCACAGACTCCGGGAGGGCAGCCTCACGGGCGGCGGGGGCGGTACCGGGGTCGCCCCGCGTGCCACTCCCGTCCGCACCGCCAGTGCCCCCCCAGCTGGCTCGGCCCGCGGCAGCCAGGACCCGCCTCCACCGCCTGCTGGAGCCCCGCCAGCGGCCATCATGGCCCCGCCGCCGCCGCCGCTGACGGCGCCCCCTGCAGCGCCGCCGCCGCCGACGGACCCGCTCCCGCAGCAGATCCCCAATGTCGCCGCCCTGAACGTGGCCCTCGGTGAAGATCTCGAGCGCCAGATCCCTGGGCCCTCAAGGCAGGCGGGCGGCAGTGGCGACCTCGGGGGAGAAGTGCAAGCGCTGCCGTCGCAGGTCTTCGCAGCCATTGCGCAAGGAACAGGCCAGTCCGCCTGAACGCTGAGACTCTGCAGGCCCCCAGCATCGCAGACTTCAAAGCCCTCGGGGAGGCTGCGTGAGTCCATGTTAAGACCCCGAGCCTGCCACTCTCGAGGACGCTGAGCCTGCATGCTCGCTTACGCTCCAGCTGTAGCAACGCCGCCTTGCCAGCTTGCGCGGGTGCGCCCACAGTGGTGCCCCCCCTCGCGCCGCGGGCCCTGGTGCTTAGGCCTCCGCTCTTCGCACGGTCGACTGTGCGCCTAGCCGTTCTGGCTTGCCATTTGGCTTGCCATCCTGGCCTCCTCTCGCGCCTACTTGCGCTCGTTGGCCTCGTTGGCGGCGCTGGGGTCGCCCCGCGCGCTGCCGTGACGCCGCTGTGCGCCTAGCCATTTTGGCTTGCCATCCTGGCGTCTTCTCGCGCCTGCTTGCGCTAGTTGGCCTCGATGGCGGCACTGGGGTCGCCCCGTGTGCTGTTGCGCCGCCGCCGTCGCTTTACTTTGGGCCGTAGGGACCAGCTGCCCTCGGATAAGCGCCCGCCGCTGCATGCACGTCAGACCCGCCTTTTCACCCAGCAGAGGTGCTCGCTACATACTGGAAATGAGGCAGCCACAAGGACGCTCTTCCCAAGGCGGTTGAGCCGTGGTGATGTGGTGCACGGGACCGAGTAGTAGTAGTAGTAGCAGTATAGTAGCAGTAGTCGTTGTAGTCGTAGTAGTAGTAGTAGTCGTCGTCGTAGTCGTCGTCGTCATAGTCGTAGTCGTAGTCGTAGTCGTAGTAGTCGTAGTAGTAGTAGTAGTAGTCGTAGTCGTAGTCGTAGTAGTAGTAGTAGTAGTCGTAGTAGTAGTAGTAGTAGTAGTAGTAGTAGTAGTAGTTCGTAGTAGTCGTAGTCGTAGTCGTAGTAGTAGTAGTAGTAGTTGTAGTAGTAGTAGTAGCAGTGCTTAACCAATAGTAGTAGCAAGTATTAGTAGTAGTAAATAGTAGTAGTAGTTAGCAGTAGTAGTTGTAGTAGTGTAGTTGTAGTAGTTGTAGTAGTAGTAGTTAGTTGTAGTAGTCGTTGTAGTGGTTGTTAGGAGCAGTAGCAGTAGCAGTAGCAGAGTAGTAGTAGTAGTAGTTTTGTCGTAGTTGTCGTAGTGTAGTTGTAGTAGTAGTTGTAGTAGTCGTTGTTTGTAGTAGTAGTAGTAGTGTTGTAGTTAGTTGTAGTAGTAGTAGTAGTAGTAGTAGTAGTAGTAGTAGTAAGTAGTCGTAGTAACTAGTAGTACGTAGTAGTACGTAGTAATGATAGTAGTAAGTAGTAGTACGTAGTCGTAGTAGTAGTAACAGTAGTAGTCGTAGTAGTAGTAGTAGTAGTAGTAGTAGTAGTAGTAGTAGTAGTAGTAGTTGTAGTAGTAGTAGTCGTAGTAGTAGTAGTAGTAGTAGTAGTAGTAGTAGTAGTTGTAGTAGTTAGTAGTTAGTAGTTAGTAGTTAGTAGTTAGTAGTAGTAGTAGTAGATGTAGCAACAGCAGTAGTAGTAGTAGACGTCGTCGTCGTCGTCGTCGTCGTCGTCGTCGTCGTAGTAGTAGTTAGTAGTAGTAGTCGTCGTTCGTTCGTCGTTCGTCGTTCGTCGTCGTTCTGTCGTCGTGTTCGTAGTATTAGTAGTAGTAGTAGTAGTAGTTGTACTAGTAGGCGTTGTAGTAGTAGTATAGTAATTAATCGTAGCAGTAGTAGTCGCGTCGTGTAGTAGTAGCAGTAGTAGTAGCAGCAGTAGTTGGCTAGTAGTAGCCGTAGATAGTAGTAGCAGTAGCAGCAGCAGAAGTAGTAGTAATCGTAGTAGTAGTAGTAGTACGCGTAGTAGTAGCCGTGAAGTAGTTTGTTAGTAGTAGTAGTAGTAGCGATCGTAGTAGTAGTAGTAGTAGTAGTAAGTAGTAGTAGTAGTAGTAGTAGTAGTAGTAGTAGTAGTAGTAGTAGTAGTAGTAGTAGTAGTAGTAGTAGTATTGTCTTAGTAGCAGCAGCAGCAGCAGCAGCAGCAGCAGCAGCAGCAGTAGTAGTAGTAGCAGCAGCAGCAGCAGCAGCAGCATCAGCAGCAGCAGTAGTAGTAGTAGTAGTAGTAGTAGTAGTAGTAGTAGTAGTAGTAGTAGTAGTAGTAGTAGTAGTAGTAGTAGTAGTAGTAGTAGTAGTAGTAGTAGTAGTAGTAGTAGTAGTAGTAGTAGTAGTAGTAGCAGTACCGCCTCGCTTCGGACAGAGCCCCTAGAGAGCCCAGGGCCACTAGGGAGGGGACCCCCGGAGCCTTGCCAGAGGCCCAGGCCTGAGGTCTCGACCCCAAGCTGTGCTGCGCGCGGCTGACTGCAGCAAAGTGCGCATGCACACGCAGAGACGCAGCGAGAGGGACACTAGGCAGCAGGCCTACTCAAAGCAGACCCCTGCTGCCTCTGGCGGCTGGCCCACTTGCGCCAGAGCGAGCCTGGGCCCCACTGCTCGCACAGCCACCGCCTTCCCAGCTCCTGCTCGGCAGCTGACGGCACTGCAACCACTGGGGCAGAAGCGTCGTCGCTCTGCCACCCAGGCCGCCGAAGATCTCGATCCACGGTCAGTGCACGGCTGCCGTCACCGACGTGACGCTGGAGAATCGCGAGACGGCCAACAGCGCCAAGGACTCGTCTCCCTCACGCCACACGCTGGCCACTCGCTAGCAGGGACGGCTCCTCAATGACCTCCAACTCCTCCACGACGTGGGCGCCATAATTCCCATCCTCCTGCTTGTACTCCGCTTCGTCGCCGTCGTTGCCGCCGTTCCCATCCTCTTCCATATCAGCCCAAGCAATACGTGTAAGGATGGGAAGCGTTCCCAAGCCCCCAGGGTTCCGAGAGCGCCCCCTGGGGTCGGCGCAGGCGGCCTCGGCCGCCGAGGCAGCCGCTGAGGCCTCGCCCATCGCGTCCTCCTCGACGTCGCCGATGAAGAACTCCACGAGCTGCACCTCGCCGAGCGCCTCCGTTGGCCCGCCTGCAGTGGGGCCCCCCGTGGGCATGTCCTCTCCGACGTCTGCGAGCGCCTCCGCGACGATGTCATTGCCGCGCCCTGCGGCGCCC
>CAUYUJ010008002.1:397053-437053 GCA_963575745.1 Prorocentrum cordatum | reverse complement strand
GCGCCCCGGCTGCCGAGGGACGCAGGAGCGGCAAGTCGCGGCGACGGCGGCGGCGGCGCCTCTGGCGGTTGGGACCGGCCGCGGCGGGATGGGTGGCCCAGCGGCCAGTATGCCGTCGAAGAAGCGCAAACACGAGTCAGCAACGCGCGGATGACAACGACGGGTCCTGTTTCCGCACAGGATCGGCGCGTTCCGTTATCAGCTCGGGCGGCAGTGGCCTCACGTTTCGGGGTGTGGCTTCCCCGATCCGTGGATCTGGCGCCCACGTGCCAGAACCACGGATCCCGAAACCATGCTACGGTCGGGGAATTTGTGTCCAGCATGGCGCGCCGCCATTTCTGGCCCACCACGCGTCGGCGCGACACGCGAACCAGTTCCAGGTCCCAAGCTCAGAGAAGAAGTATGGATTGTCGCCATCGAGAACCTCTCGGTGGGGGACCGACCCCTGGGCAGTGGCACGCGTGAGCGTCGTCATGTACTGACTGACGCTCGGGCCTGCCACCGCCGAGGAGTCGGGCTCTCACCGATAGGTTCTCGGTGGTGGTGGTGGTCCTGATCCTCGATTCTCTTCTGGCAAGCATCAACGTCCCGAGCCTTGCGCAGCTTCCCGCCCCGCGGAGCGGAGCGACGCGCTATCCTCTTACAGGGCATGGCGTGTCGCCGGGGCTACCGCCGCGGCGCGATTGAAGCAAATTTTCCCGCGACCGCAGCTTGCGCCCGATTCCCGCGGCCCTCCTGGGTCGTCCGCGAAGGATGCCCACGATCGATCGGCCCGTCAGCCGGGGCTCGGTCGGGGATCGAGGCTCGAGGGTCGATCGTGCGTCGAGGGTCGAACAACGATCGAGGTCCGATGCTCCGTCGTGTCGAGGATCAGCCCGTGGCCCCGCGGCCCTGCCGGGCCGTCCGCGGAGGAGCTGGAGTACGAGGACGACGTGACGGTGGAGGCCTACACGCAGGCGGGAGGGCCCGGGAGACCTTGGAGACATTTTGTTGTTTCACAGCGGGCGTTGGTTTTTCCCGGCTGCGGGCCCCGGGACGGTCACACATCGATCGGGCTCGAAAAGCGGTACAGAAAGATCGGGTTTCTGGCTCCAGCCGTGTCCCCTTCGATCTTTTCCATTTCTCGCGCCATTGGATCTCAGGGGAGGACGACGAGGACGAGGGCGACGAGGATGATGAGGGAACAGAGGGGGGGAGCACCCGTGCGAGCGGAAAATCCGACTCGGGTGAGCTGGCCTGAAGGCTTCACGGTGCATCGGCAGCTGAAGCCGATGCCAAAGTTGAAGTGTTCTGTGAATGGTTCCCAAGACATCGTAGGTCGCCAAGATATCTGAAACAAACTGAAATACTCTGAACGAGAGGGAAAGATAGCAGACACCTTTTCAGTACATGACAAGCTGCACTCCTGGAAGGGGGTCGACGGACCCCCTTCCCCTTGAACCCAAACGGTTAAGGAAAAGGGGTCTCGGGTTCTTAGTTAAGCACACATAACACTTGAAAGCGCTCCCTGCGCTTTCAGATTCACACTGGCCACAGTCCACTGCTTAGAACCCGATGAAGTCCTCGCATCTCCATGCACATGCACTGCCCTGTCGGTGGTCTGGGTCTGGTATACCTCCTGGGCCTCTCGGATCCACCGATAGGCCTCGGGCTCGTAGTTGAGGTCGTCATCCTCGTAGTCGTGCTTGAGACTACCCGTACAGTCCATCTCGTACAGGTCCAGTCCTGAAAAACAACATTCCACCGAATAGGCATAAGTAGGGTCGCCCTTCTTCTTCCCCATCTGTCGCTCTTGTTCCCGTCGGCGTAGCACGATGCTGTCCGCAGTGATACCGTACTCGCCCAACTCCAGGGCATGTCGAAGTAACGTACTCTCGCCCTTGCGCTTGGTGAGCGGGTCGGTCAGCTGACTTGTACATTCGATCCATCGTAGATGAACTTGAGGTCGCTGCATCGCTGAGCGCACGATGGCCACGTCGATTGCTGCCCTCTTGTCCTCCGCCAGTCCTGCCTTCGGATTGGTAACGTGATCGTAGCCGCCTCTGGAGTCGGTCACACTGATGACGGGGAAACGACCAGCGAGTAGGTTGGGACGCATCAGATCGAACTCGGAGTCGACGATCTCCAGCAGCATGGTCCTGATGAACTCCGCCATAGCCGTGCCCTCCGATGTGGCCAGCGTCTCCGCACCAAACTGGTGAGCACATTTCCTCTTCAATGTGTGACTCTTCCAGGATTGGATGGAGATGGTGGCCGCTTCGCCCTTCAAGATCTTACGCTGCGTCGCGAACACGATATATCCTGCTTGTGAGGCTCTATCCCGTGCACTGGCCCAGGCCGCGTCATTGAAGGCAGCGAAGGCCAGCTCGTGAAAAGGTATGTGTCGTACGTTGAGTGTTACGTCACAAAACTCCTTGGTCATGCGGCCGATACGATTTGCTTCCAGCAAGTCGTCCACAGTGAGATTCGGCATTTTTCCCTGCAAGAGAGAGACGGGACCCGAAAGGTCGGGGCGACTCTCCCGCGCCAGGAAGGAGATGCAGCCGCACAGGCTCCGTGCCTGATGCAGCTCTGCTGGCGCCATTGGTGACTGAGGCGTCTTACGTCTCTCTGTGGCGATGTCGATAAGCAGAATATTGACGGAGCTCTGGCGTTGAGAGATGGTAATCTCCGTGTTGTCGTCGTTCTGGTCGAGCTCTTTGCCTGTGTACTTCCCCTTCTTGAGACGCCAGGCCCCAAAGGGGAATTTCTGACGCAACTTCTTGCAGGCCTCATCGAACTTCTGGTCGCCACCGCCCGCGATGTCGTCCACCGTAAGGCCCATGACGCCGTGCAAGCCCTCTTCGTCCCTGAGGTAGAAGACGCAGCCGTCAAAGATGGAGCACTGAAAACCGATTTCGTTGGCATAACTTGTGAAAGAGGCCAGCCACTGGACGGGAGCGTCTCCGAGTCCATATGCTGCCTTGAGTAACTCCACCAACGAGCCCGTTTCCACGTCTGGTATGCCCGTCCGCGGTAGTTCCACAAAAAGCCTGCCCTGAGACCTGTCCAGTGGGTCTCCTGCTGCGAAGGCCGACGTGATGTCTGCAAGCTGCAGCATCCACTTATTGGTGCACAAGATCTGTCGGATGAGGAAAACCGAATCCTTACCCACGACTGGGCTGTAGGTCTCCAGCTCCAGCAGGTCAGGGTCGGTGTGTCCCTGGACGGTCCATGGCGCCTTGGCCATCCTCCAGTCGTTGCCACTCATGAAGAGCAAGGGCTTCTTGCTCGCGTCGGTCTCGTTGGGGTCGCCGTCCTTGTCCGTAAGTACCCACCTGGAGCCCATGATCCGAGTGGTCAATGCAGGATCCTGTCGAATTCGTTCTGCCTCTTCTGGAGGGAGAACCCGTACTGCACCCGCCTTCTGTATGTTGCCCCACTCCCTGCGCTTGGCTGAGATGTACGGCTGGTGCTTGTAGGTGTTCACAAGAGACTTCTCCGTGACCTCCTTGCGTCCTCGTTGAGCTGCACTAGTCAACAGAGCGCTGGTGACGCCCTGAGCTTTTCCCTTCCTCTTTTTCTTGGGAGGAGCCTGCTGGTCCTTCTGAATCTTCTCCTCGATGGTCGCGATACGTTGTGCCACCGGTATCGCCGCGTCAGGGTTAACTAGAGTCGAGCCTGCTTGATGGTGATCGGTACATCGTCGAGGTGATCATAGTATTGCGTTTCCATGGGGGCGGGATTTGACTTCGCATCGGAGGAGTGCTCGATCTCCACCGTCGGTGGCTCCAGGGAGGCCGCTGGTTGATCATCCCCTACGGGCTCTGGAGGTGCTGTCTGAGGTACGTCGTCCTGGTCCTCCTCAGCTGGTGAGGCCTGCTTGGTCAGGTCCTCGTACTTGCGCCTTCCGCGGTTCTCGGTGCTCACCTCCTCCTTCATCGTGTGGTCGATCTGCTCCCAGGCGGATGTCTCCCCCTCATTGGCGTGTCGAAGCTGTTCTGGTGAGCATTTCAGTAGTCCACCCTGGTACGAGCACCACGCCGTGCTTGGCAGCTCAGTCTGGATGACTCTGGCTGGGCCATGCCAGGAGCTCACGGGGAGTTTGTCCGTACTACTCCTCCAGAAATAGCAGCGATCTCCAGGCTGAAAAGTAGTGCCCCTCGGCGGTCGAGTCCTTCTATTGAGAGCTCGTCGCCACTTCTCGGAGCACTCCGCCTCGATGTACGCTGCCGTGGCTGCCTTGCGCATGTCAATGCTCCTGGCAAGCTCAGTGCCCCCAGTCATGGCTCGAGATGCCGTCGCCAAACTCGGCGAGCCCTCCTCCAAGTTTTTTTCTGGTAGTTGAAAGGGTCTCCCAAAAACTCTCTGATAAGGCGTGACACCCCCACGTCGCACACTTTCTCCAATCGCCAAGTTGACTCAGTCGACCAGCTCGTAGAAGTCGTCCCAGTTCTTGGTGTTGAACTTCTGCCTTGTGTGGTAGAAGGTCTCCTTCCAGGTCCCCCCAGCCCTCTCAGTCTTGCCTGCCTGCCCTGGCGAAGTAGCGCTCGTCACCTTCACCTCGGTGACGTCTCCTTCAGCTGCGTCTGGAAACTCGCCTGTTGAAAAACCTTTCTCGCCGTCTATCACGATGATCCTGGGAGTGCCGTACACCCGCTTCCAGAAAGCACGATAATGTCGTCTGATTTGCTGACCTTGTCTGCTCGGTAGCGGTACCGCGACTTGGTGCCCCGTCCCGTGACACACGATGTTGAGCATCGGTACTTTGGTGGTGTTCTCGGGACCTAGAACGAAGAAGACGTCCATGCCGATGACGTCGTTGAACTGGTAGGTTGTGGGAGCCTTGGACGGTTTGGCCAGCCTGGGACGCTCGTTTGCCTCACAGCTTGGACAGACCAGATGCTGCGCGGCCTCGATAAAGACCTGGCGAGCCTTGCCGTACTTCAAAACCATCACCAGATTCTCGTTACTGCAGTGACCCATGTTCTCGTGTATCTTCTGTACCTGCTGCTTGACATGAGGAGCCGCGCTTCTCTCGTCCTTGTTGTTGGAGACGGGCGCTGTACAACAAGACACACACTGCGAGCTTGAATTTTCTTCGTCCGTCTTCGTCTCGACGGTCGCCAGCTCGCTCATCTCGGCCTTCACGATGGCTCGTGCCAGAGCTTCAGTAAGCCCCTGCAGGGGCATCGGCACGTCCCCCAGCTTGTTCTGCAGAGAGCCCTGCACGAACTCCTGACTCAGCATCTTCCCGTACTCTGATGCCTGGCCAGGTAGGTTGGTCAAACAGGCCCGTCCTCGTGCGTTAGCTTTCCCCGAGAAGACCTCGGGAAGTCGCCTCAGCTTCTGGATGAGTGGGTCGCCCCATTCTCGAGAGCTCTCCTCCTGCTCGTAGTAGAAGTACCTGCCGTTAATCGCCTGCTGGATCGCCATGTCCGACATGAAGGTCGTCACGTCCCTGCCGATCTTCTCCTTGAGCTTCTTGTTGTAGATGTCCTTGGGCGGCTTGATGATCACGAGTAGGGGACTCGCACTCTTGATCATGTTCCACGCCTCTTTCTGCCCACTCCTCACTAGTAAGTGATGTCCTGCCACGACCATCACGTGCTTCTGCTCTGTAGTTTCGTGTAGGGGAACCCCGCCAGTCTCCATCATATCGTCGTCATCGTGAACCTGCTCCTCTAGCTGGCCGAGGAAAGCGGTGCGCTCTGGAATCGCGTCCTCCATGGCCTCCCTCATTTTGTCCGTTTTGCCTAACTCCTTGAGCGCCTTGCTGATATTCCGCTTTTCCTTCTCGGTCAGCTCGTCTACTGGTCGCTGATGTCCGCCCCGAGGTGGCCGCGCAGGTTCTCCACCAGCTGGTTGGTCGTTGCGTTGGCGTTCTCGTCCTGCAGCAGCTCGTTCAAGGCGATCAGAGCCTTGCTCCGAGGTGACTGGTCCTGCACTTCCTCGTCCGGCGGCTCCCACTCCTCCTGCTCGGCCGTCTCCGTCAGACCCTCGATCTGCTCCTCCGGCTCTGCAGTTGGACCTCCAGACTGCCTCGAGGTCGATCTGGCTCCCGATCGCGGTCTCATCTTGGCCCTCGGCGCGCTGCTGCGTGTCGAAGGCCCTTGTGGAGTTTCCGACGAGGTCCATGCTTTCGGTGCTCGAGGTTGCCAACCCTTGATCTCCGCCTCCAGCATCTTATACTCCTCGAGCTGCTCGCAGATCTCCTTCATGTTGGGAGCTCCCTTGGGGTAGAACTCCACGTGTAGCCTGCATCCGCTGCACTGGCTCCAGAACGCTCTCGCATTCCCGCCGTGGTGAGTGAACTCGTGAAGGCAGGAATGCTCCTTCTTCGGGTCGTGATCTCTGGCCCTCGTGCGACAGCTGGGGTCCGAGGTCCTTGGTTCTCCACACCGTAGTACCGACACATCATCACTCCTGTGGGCGGTCGGCTCTCCGAGCTGACCTCGTGCCAGGGCCAATTGAACTTCGGCGCCGTCGTCTTGGTCTGGCTCTTGTTGGCGTCTGCCTGCCGCTCCCTCAGAGGCGACACCTTCTGCTGCATGAAAGAGGACGAGTGCTGCGAGCGCTCGTCGCATGACATGGAAATATGGAAGTAAATCCGAAGACGTTCTGCGAGTTCGGCTCGAGCCTAACTGCTGACGGAACTGGGCGATGTTGAATAACATGTGCTTGTTGTTGATGTTGTTCTCGTCATTTATGCTGTTCTCGGACCTGCTGTTGATGCTGCTCACGGCGTTTATGTTGTTCACGTGCTTGCTGTTGGTGCTGTTCCAGTGCTTGTTACTGTCGATTATCTGCTTGTTAACTTGAACCTTCTGTTTATGCCTTCCTCCTGATAATCCTCCTTTTTGCAGTAGTCTTGCTATTTGTGCTGCTTTTTGTCTGGCGTTCTCTGCTGTCCTCCTGCTTTCTGCCTGTTGTTTTGTTCCAACTCCAACAATTGAAAACATACAGCCTCTTTCCTACTGGTCCTCACTGTCGTTTAAGAGGTCCTCGGAGATGAGGAAGGTGGAGGGATGCTTATACTCAGTCCTGGAACTTGAATCCATAGAAACCTCCTTTGTGCACAGTGTCCAGCCTTCAGGCTTGCTCCACGGTCTCGTGCAGTTATCCAGCTGCAGCAAAAAGTGCCCCCCTCCAGCGTGTGCCAAGGGGAGTCGCAGGCTCTACTCAGGCAGATCCAGCTCCGACTGAAATGCATGGAGGGACGCCTTCAGCTCCACGACAAATGTCTTTTGACAACAAAAGTGCAGCCGCTCCCTGCACCAAGCACACAAAAAGGATGCCAACAACGTCGCCCAGCATGATCGGGATGATCACCCCGTCCGTTGCTGTGCAGATCTGGTCATTGCCGAACCTGTAATTCTTATGGTACGGGATCGTCTGCAGCGTGATGCCGTGCTCCTTCTTGTAGTGTGCCTCCCACTTCGCGTGGGTGTCCAGCCCCATCACCCATCATGTTGAAACCACAGGCCGTGTCGAGTGCCCCCCCAGCCTGGCTTGCCCGACGTCTTGATGTCGATCGCCAGGTTGATGTGCTCTACTAGGTTCGATATTGACGCCATCTTCGCCTCTGTCGCTATGTAGCTGCAGATCTCGTCGTCCTGCAGCACCGTCATCGCAATGAAACCTCCCGTCGGCTTGTTCTTATTCTTCGGGTTGTCGGGGCACTCTCGATGCCAGTGCCCAACCTTCTTACATATGCCGCACTTCGTGCGCTTCTTGATGTCCTCTATGTTGTCGTTTAGCTTCTTGCCGTCCTGCAGGTTGCGGAACCCCCGATTGGTCTTCTTGTCCGCCACGATCCTCCGAGCTTCGCCCCACGTCCGCGGCTTCGTCGGTGGTGGGACGATGGCCGCGAGGCAGTCGAGCGCCTCGACCTCCGTGAGGATCCGTTCTCCATCGTCAGCTGGTTCTTGTCCGTCGGGTATTCCGTCGTCGTCGATCCCGAGCAGGTTGGCCATCGCGTCGTACACAGCGCTCTCGGCTTCGCCATCCTCGGACATCAGGGGCTCGTCCTCGTCAATTCCCGCCAAGTATGCCCCTTTTGTCGGTGCACTCTTCTCGGTGACCGTGCTGTCGTCCGTCATCCGCTTCAGAATCGAGACCAGCTTGTTGACGTTGTAGTCGTAGCCCGTCTGGATGAGAACCTGGTTCCTTTCCGTCTTGGCCAGACCCGCTCCTCTCAATAGCAAGAAACCCATGACCGTGTCGTTCAGTGCGTTGGGGAGTAGCCGTTCTAATTCTGTCTGCTCTGCTCGTACTCGATTGGTGAACTTCATCAGCGTCTCTTCTCTCGCCCTAGGAGCCGCGAAGAGAGTCGTTTCCAGCTGCTGGACGGTCTCCGCGTCTGCCTCTGGGAACGCCAGCGTGTCCAGTGCCAAAATGACTGCTTGTAGACCACCTGCGTACTGTACCGAACCTGGTCGTAGGTGTCGTGTCGCAGTCGCCGCCTCCTTGGTCAAGTGCAGCAGCAGGGTCTCGCCCTGCTCCTCAGGCGACACTGCCGTCAATCTGCTCCATCTGTCTATGGCCAGCCGCTTCTCTGGCCACTCGCTGAGGTCCTTTCCATCACAGGTCGGGCAAGGTGGGTCTTTTCCTTTTCGGCCTCCACTTCGCTGGTCGTGTTGCTCGCACTTCCCGCCCGACTCGAGTCTTCCGTGCACCTCTGCCATCATCTTCTTCACCTGCTCTGGTGTGCCGAACCCTCTCGACTGCACTGACCTCTCTGAGTCCGTCTCGGAGCCGCCTGAGCAGCCCTTACCTTTCAACTCGTACTTGCCTGCCGAACCCCCCGGGTCGTCGTCCTCGCTTGGCCACCTCCAAGCACCCCAGTTGGACATCTGACTCCATGTTCGATCCCAGGATACTGAGTTGTCGTTCCACGTCTTCCAGGGGTCCCAGGTGTCGCCCTTCATGCTGTCGTGCTGTCCGCTTCGCTGCCCTCTCGTTCTCGACTGTGCCCATCTCAGCTTCTCCCCATCGCCCTCATCATTCTCCTTAGGTCCGTCTTCGACACGTTCCCACGTAATACCATCACGATTGCTGTCGTAGCCGTCGCTCCGCTTACCACATGTGGATGGTTCCCAAGACATCGTAGGTCGCCAAGATATTTGAAACAATCTGAAATACTCTGAACGAGAGGGAAAGATAGCTGACACTTTTTCAGTACATGACAAGCTGCACTCCTGGAAGGGGGTCGACGGACCCCCTTCCCCTTGAACCCAAACGGTTAAGGAAAAGGGGTCTCGGGTTCTTAGTTACGCACACATAGCACTTGAAAGTTCTCCCTGCGCTTTCAGATTCACATGTTCAGAGAAATGGGAAGGGGCCAGCCTGCAGGTTTGGTTGACAGCACATCGTTGAGTTGCAAGAGCATCAGCCAGACAAGTCGGGGTTGCACCCGCATGCCTTGCTGGACTCTGGGCGTCGGCGCTGCCACTGCTGCCGTCACCCCCTCGTCAGGGCCACCGATTCGGAGATGAGGGAAAGATGATGAGGGGCGAGACGGCCTTCCCCCCGTACTAGATGCAACGGCGCGCTCATGCGAGAGCAGACGCTGCGGAGGGCGATGGTGAGGAGGACGGGGGCAAGGAGCAGAAGGAGGAGGAGGACGAGGAGGAGGGGCAGGAGGAGGAGGAGGACGAGGACGATAAGGACGAGGACGAGGACGAGGACATGGACGAGGACGAGGAGGAGGGCGAAGACGAGGAGGATGAGGACGAGGAGGAAGAGGACGATGACGAGGACGAGGAGGACAGGGACAAGGAGTGAGAGGAGGAGGAGGAGGACGAGGACGAGGACGAGGACGAGGAGGGGCAGGTACTCATCGACCGGTCCGACGAGCTGCAGGCGCAGTCCACGCTGGACGCGGTGATCAGCCTGGGCGCGCCCGTCGGGGAGGGCGTCGGGCCCATCGGCCTGCCCGCTTCCGTCCCCGTCCCCTTGTTTTACTCTTTCCTCCCGTCTCCCCCCCATCCTCCTCGGAGAATGCGTGCTGCGCGGCGCGCAGCGTGCTCTCTCTCGCGCGCGCCGCCCCCTATCACTGGCGCTGGCGGCGCCGTCGTTTCCGACGCGTTCGAAAGGCAGGCGCACTGCTCCGCCCCCCGACGACTCAGATTAAGTCGTGTCCATTCGTTCAGCTTTCGATCGGACTGCTGTCCCTTCATGGTGCTTCTGGTACTCCCCCCCGTCCTCGTCTCGTTTAGGCTTAAGTCGGGCCTGTCCCCCTACAGGCGGATTTTGGACGAAACATCAAAAAGAGTAAACAACATACACCAAACATCCAGAAACGTAGTCCCCAAATCGTCCCCAGACTTTTTTTGTTTTTTCTCCTATTTTTGAATCTTCCCCGTGTAGAGGGACAGGCCCGACTTACGTTTAGGCCTCTCCCACATCGGCGATGTGGCTCGATGTGGAGATTCTCTCCACGCCGACGTTGCCGATGCGTCGCCGACGTGGCCGATGTGTTGCCGATGCATCGTCGATGCGGCTCGATCCTCCGATGCCATCTGCTCGGACCGGACCCCATCTAGGAGGCCTCGAATCGAGGCCTCCCCCTCCTGCCTGCTAGTCGTCTGGAGGTCAGGCGCAGACAGGAGGCGAAGCTCGCAGCCACCCGTGCTGTGGACCTGCAGCGCCGAGCGCTCTGGCAGGGCGCCTTCTCCTTCGCCATTCATTTCGAGGCGCACCTTGCCATTCCTCTTTCTCTGCTTCCTCGGAGACTACGGGGACAACCCAGGCACGAGTGGGCGAAATGTCTATACGAGAAAATGGCCCGACGGTTTGTTTCAGAAGTCTCCATGCGATACCGCATCGGCGACGAACGCAGCTGGCGCCGTTTCCCTACGAGTTGCGTCCCCCATGCTCAAATCTAGAGTTCGTCCGTGCCAGCAGCAAGCAAGGCTGGCTGCTACATTTCGCGTGCACGCTGGGAACGTTTGGCTCCTCTGTCTTGCCTTGAGGTAAGCAGGCAGCCCAACCAGGTCAGATCCCGGACAATCGTCGCAATGTCGCGTCTTGCCTGCCTCTTCGCCCTCGTGGGTCGAGAGTCGAGGCCGTCGTATGTTCCAAAAGGCGGCCGCTTCCCAGGGACCAGTTTTTCGTTCCGCGTCGTTCTTGGGCGTCCCCGAGGCCGAAGGAGAATAAGAAGAAGAAGAAGAAGAAGAAGAAGAAGAAGACGAATAATAACAAGAAGATGCCGTGCACGTCAGAGGTGCATGGGCAGGAAAAGTGGCGCCAGCATGACCGCCGCCGAATGCAGTAAGACAGTGCGACAGACAAAGCTCTCTCGGTACCCCTGTCCCCATGGGCAGGGACCGTCTAAAAACTCGAAAATGCCCGCAGGTGGACGACCCGGGAGAGCAACGGCAGCAGGAGGCAGAGGAGGGAACGACACCTGGGGCCGGGACGAACCAAGAGCCGGGGGAGGGAGGAGAGCGACCGACAGGGGACGACGGCCGCGAGGAGGGGAGGAGGACGAAGACCCGGCCCGGCGACAGCCCGGGGGACAAGCAGGAGAGAAAGCAGGCAGAGGAACGACGCAGGACGGCGGAAGAGGAGGGGGTGACGACACCACCGATTCGTTCCGACGACACCGAGCGTGACGAGCCGCTTCGATTCGTTCGATACGTTGGATCTCTGGGTTTTCTGGCCCCAGCCAGGAGGGCCTTTCTTGGGGTGGGGGCAGCGGTGGGTGGGCGGGGACGGTGCTTCCCGGTCGGGGAGGCCTGAGGCCACGATGGCGCGATGGACCGTTGTGGCCCTCGCGGAGAACTTCGGAGGAGGAAAGAAATACACATACCGCGACACGGGGGTCGTTGAAAGTATGTATTTCTTGATTCCCATATCCTTCTCCATGCGAGGTTCCTTGCGACTTGCATTTTTACTTTTCCTTCCTCATCAGAGGGGCGGGCGTAAGTCCAATCTATTTCCAACGCTTCATGTTTCTACCCACTTCTTCCGACCGACGGGTACCCATATCGCTACCCTTCTCTCCCTTTCGATGTTTTGGCCTCCGGGGAACCCTTCGTTGCCACCGCTGGGTTCGCCTCGAGATTCTGGCCAGAATGCCCCCCAGGAGGGGTTTGGGGAGTAGCGGTACCGAAAATTTGGTGGCCTTCCCATATGGGCCGTGGTGACCTTCGCGGAGAATTTGCCATCGCAGCCCCCTGTGCATTTTTCTCGGTGAGGCGAGCGCCAGAGCATCCGCACCATTTTGGGAGCACCTTGACAAGCAACCGACACGCACGATACCAAACCATGCACGGGGAATGAACGTCCGAGCGACGGCACGTGGATGGGTCTGCGTGCGAAGCACGGTGGGCAGGGGCCACGATCGCGCGCCAGGCCGTGCGTGACCCTCGCGGCGTAGCCCTCGCGGGTCGCGAGCAAATCACGACAGGAGGGTTTGGGCCAATGTCGGCCTCATGGGGCCCGCGCTGGCCGCCTCTGCTGGACGTGTTCGGCGGGATCGTCTCTTCTGAGGGGGCTTTGCGTTCGTGGATCGGCGGCGAACGAGGGGGGAAGTGAGAAGCAGGCCTTCTCCTTCTCTTTGCCCCCCCAGGCTTGCCGCCGAGCGAAGGGAGTTTTCCCTGGGGGTTCCTCCTGGACGCCGCCGCCCCCGCCCATCCCCCCTCTGTTTTTTGGGCGCAGGCGCGGGGCGGCTTGCAGTTTCGATGGCCAGCTGTCCGCGCCAGGCGAGGTTAGGCTTCGCATGCCCGCCCCATCGTGGAGTTCATCGGCCCCGCGCTGCCGAGGTTTCCCCCCCCTTGCGTCCTCCGACGCGCGGGGGCGAGAGGCAACCCGTGCCGTGCCGAAGCGCACTACTTCGAGCAGCCCTGTGAAGCTCAGGAGCTGGGCCCTCGCCCAGGGCACAGAGCCGTGCCGAAGCGCAGTCCTTTTAGCACCCCTGTTCGCCCAGGAACTGGGCCTTCGTTAGGGCGCAGTGCCGTGCCGAAACGCATTTCTCTTCCTTCCCTGGCGCCGCCAGTTGCCCCTAAGCGGTGCGAGCAAGCCCAGCAGTCTGGCCTGCTGATTGCAGTGGGCTGGCGCCCCGCTGCAGGCCTGCCCCTGCTGCTGGCATGCGCCCTGCTATCAACCCGCGCCCTGTGTTCGGCCCGCCGCGCCTTGCAGTCAGCCCGCGCCCTGCAGTCAGCCCGCGCCCTGCAGTCGGCCAGCGCCCTGCAGTCGGCGTGGGCCCTGGAGCCGTCTCAAGCCCTGCAGTCGGCCTGTGCCTTGCAGCCGGCCAGCGCCATTCAGTTGGCCCACGTCCTGCTGTCGGGTTGCGCCTTGCAGCGGCTTGCCCTCCACAGTGGGCGTGCGCCCTTTCAGCTGGCTCGCGTCTTGCAGTCGGCCTGCGCCCAGCCTTTGGCCTGCACCTTGCAGTTGCCCTGCTGTCAGCGCGCGCGTGCAATCGGCACTTGCCCTGCTGTCTGTCGGCCTGCGCCCTGCAGTCGGCCTGTGCCCTGCATTCGGCCTGTGCCCTTCCAGTCGGCCTCCGCTTTTCAGGCAACCTTGTGGCGCCTAGGACCTCTGCTTTCGTCAATGGGCAGTGCTCCCCGAACAGTCGCTACTGCTCCTTCGATCGGCTGCGCCTTGTCAGGATCAGTTGAGCGGAAGATCGGGACAAATCGGAACCAGAGATTCTGGGAGAGTTCCAGAGAAAAATATAACGCCGATTTGTGGAGCGTAGCGCGCGCATTCGCAGAAGTTCCCCAAGAGTGCTCGAGGGCTTGAGGAGCCCAAGTAACACATGGGCGCTCAATTAAACTATTGAGAGCGGGCAGAAAATCTGGTGTACACGAGCATTGTGAGCGGGTGCGCGGCTTGCACGGGGGGCACAGTAGGTTTGCGTTTCAGGGACTTGGGCGCTGGCCAAATCGCTGATGAGGGGCCCGAGAATGCGTCACACATATTACGCCTGTGGCGCCATGGAGGCCGCATTTGCGGTTGCAGTTGGGCGGGCGGCCCGCCGCGCGCACCGTGGCGACAGTTCTCTTGGGCGCCCGCCCGCCGCCGTGGACGTAGTGGACCCTGCCAGTCTCTCGGTCGGCGCACGGCGGGTCGGCAGCCACGACGCTGGCGGCCTGAAAATGCTTCGAAAGTGTTTCTCCCCGAGCCCGGGGCTATTGTACATTTTCGGTGGCACGCGCAGCTCGGAGAAAAATCGCCTTGTCCGTCGGCGGCCAGTTGGCTGTCGTCGCGCAGAAGTGCCGGCGGATGGCGCGGTCCACGCTCAGCGCAGAGAGCGTGTCCATGAGCGTGGACTCGTCGAGGGGCAGGAGGAAGGACCTCGCGGTCAGGACCATCGCGGCCCGCGATGTCCACGGCCCCCACCCTGGGCGCGCGAGGACCTGCTGGGCGCCGCCGCAGCGCGATTTCAGAGAATCTCGGAACCAGAAATCCGGGCGCGCCGAATTTCGCGGGCCGAAAAACTCTCAGAGAGTTTCGGCCAGCTCCGAGGTTCTGGGTTTATGGGAATCTTTCACGCGGGGTGGGTAGTTCAGAGATTTTCAGAGATTCTCAGAGAAGTTCGGACGCGAGAATTTGGCGCGCCCCGGTTTCTGGTTCCGTGAATCTCTGAAAAGCGGTTCCTTAGGTTTTACCGGGCCTCCAGGCGTCTTATTGTCAGCCAGAGACGAGCGACTGGCTGGCGCCGCGCCCGATGCTTCCCGAGTTGCGAACTCGGTCTTCGGTTCCCTGGGGCCCGCGGGCCCCTGGGCCAATCGCGAGGTTGCCGAGGCCCCCAGACGGTTGCGCGCGTTTGTCTCGGAAACCGGAGATGGGCATCCATGATGGACGCCCGCGCGCACGCGCTAGGTGTCCGCGAGATTGTTCGGTGGCGGATCTTGCATGGCGCGGGGACTTTCCAACGACTTTCCGGGGTATTCTCTACGGTTGTTTTGGCGCGCTTCGGGAACCTCGGGGCGGCGTGGGGAAGTCGCCTGGCCGCGCGCGGTATTTTTTTTCCAATGCCTTCTTGGGCATTATCGCGGTGTTGCGTGGCCGAAGAGGTCACTGAGTAACGCGCTGTTTGACATTTTCGTGTTTTTTTTTTTCGTTGCGTTGGTTGCGTGATTGTTTTGGCGGTCCGCCTCCTTGGGGCCCCCTTGGGGCCTCAAGTTTGTTTCGTTGACGTCGGGCCTTCTGGAGTGAAAGGCGCTTGGCGCTGAATTCCTCCGGGCGTGCGCGTGGCCAAATACGCGCCGTGGCTTCATCCGCGCCGGGGCGCATTTCTTCCCTCGCGAAGCCGATGGCGCCCAAGGCGTGGCAGGCCCGTGCGGCGGCGCCCCCGGTGATTTGAAAAACCGAGCATGATTTTTATCCCGGTCGAATGTTGCCCCGATCCCGGCTTCATCTTACAGGAAACGCTTCTCTCGCTCGTTCGCTTTCATTGCAAGGGCATTTACGTATCGAGTGCCTTTTTTCCTCTACGGCTGCCCAAGACGATAGGCCATCACATTCGGCGCGTGCGCAACGGTGCAAGGAGCAGGCCGCTCATTGGTCCTCGCTTTCCACATGTTATTTTCCTTTTCCCGGACATTCATTCCAATGTGGATTGCCAGGGGTTGGAGATTTTTTTTCCTCTGGCGGGTAACGCTTGCTACCCAGGCCCAACCCCGCCCCCCGGGGTAACGCTAACGATCGTAACTTTTTTGGCGGTGAAGGGCGGACCCCCTCCTCTCAGTAGGTATGGCGCTGTTATCATAGGCATGGCGTGGTGCTGAAAGGCATGTGTGGTGCTCACAAACGTGTCGTGGCGTTCGCAGGTTCCCCCACCCGTTGCGGCGCCGAATTCACAGGCATGGCGTGGTGCTAAAAGGCATGTGTCGGTGCTCGCCTGCCTGTTGTGGCGCCTGCAGGCTAACCGCATCAAGCATCTAAGACCCCCACCACCACCCCCCCCTCATCCTGTGAAAGTATAACGCACCCGGCACCCTGGAAGCGTTACCCCGGCACCATAGGAGCCCGCATATAGTGCTCGGGGCAAAGCTAAGCCTTGCTGAGCCCTGCTAGCTCCCGCTAAGCCCTGCTACGCAATGATAAGCCAGGCTCGCCCCCTGCTGAGCCCTTGTTTGATTTGTGCGAGGTGCTAAAGATATCGCTCTGCGAAAACGACCCCCGGAACATATGAAATCTTGGTGCGGTGCTAACCATAACCCGGGGGGGGGGTTTTAAAGGCTTGCCGGGGTTATTGTAGTGCGCAAGCTAGTGTGGTTTATGTCTACATCCCTATGTTTTCTTTCCCTACTTTTCCTACTAGTGGAACTCGGGAAGCAATGCGGCCAGGGGATTTCGCAACCATCTCTGGGCAGAGCAATGGTTATCCCGTGTCTGTTACCATTGGCGCTGACGAAGGCGAGGCGACGTCGAACGACGCCATGAGGGCAGCCGCTGTATGGTATAATATAATCCTACCTGTTTCCGCCTGCTCCACCGCCTACTACTACCCTCCCCCTTCGTCGTCCTCTGCCCCTCCTCCTCCTCTCCTCCCCCTTCCCCTCTGGATTGCGCTTTGCGGTATTGGGATTCTATCAGTGGCCGTGCGGGCCGTATGTGGTTATCCGCGCAGCGCCGTTGCCCTTTTGCCTCGTCCTCCCCCTCGTTCCTCCTCGTTATCCTCGTACGCGTTCGCTCGCATTTGCGGGCCAGATTTCGTGGCATTTTCGTTGCGTGATAGCGCGTCGAGGTACGCTGTGGCTGTTCGCTCGTATTTGCTTATATGCCATACAAAAATCCCACCTCCTCCCACCCTCCCCCACTCTCCCGCCTCCCGCCTCCCCCACCTCGCTCCCGAGGTTTCCCCCTCCTGCCGTATCCTTCCATTTTTTCCTGGCCGTCTCGTTCGAAGCAAGCTACGGCTGGTCTTGCCGAAAGTTCTGAAAGTGTCAGCCCAGCAGCTTGCGTGCCACCGATACCACTCTCCATGTGCTGCGGTGTACACGGGCGACGTGGTGAGGGTTTCCGCTGTGTGTGGCGGGCCCCGCACAAAAAAAATGTCGCAAGGTATTGATGTGACTGTTGTAGACAGGCGTCGTGGTGCACGGAAGCGTTGTGGCGTACGCTGGCGCTGTGGTGCACGTGGCTGCTGTGGTGCACGCAGGCGCTGCGGTGTACACAAACGCTGTGGTACACGCAGGCAATGTGGTGTGCACAAGCGACGTTGCGCACACGGTTGCTGTTGTTGCTGTTGTATACAGACATTTTGCGGCGTACATGTGCGACGTGGTGGCGTTGTGCACGCAGCGGTTGTGGCGTTCCGAAGCACTTGTGGTGCACTCAGGCGGCGTTGTCTTGCACGAAAACATTTGGCATTGTCGCGCAGCGCGCGCAAGCAATTTATTGCGCCGATGGCGCGGGCGCACCCTGGCGGGCGCACGCCGCGGCCGCCGTTACCGTTACCCGCCGCCGCCCCCCCCCGGGCAACTGCCGTTACCCAAAACAAAATTATCACAGAGCGACCCTACCTAGGAGTTGGAGCCCCGAGGAGACCAATATTAGTAATGACGGTAAACGCCGTCTTGCTTGCGGGGGTCCCGGTCTTGCCATCGAGGCTAGTTCGGCACTTGTCGCACATTGATGTTGCCTTGCCTTTCCTTTGTTGTTGCTTTCGCTTTGCTTTGTTTTGCGTTGATTGTGCTTTGCTTTGCTGTTGTTGCTGTTGCTTTGCTTTGCTTTGATGCTTTGCTGTGCTATGCTAGGCTATGCTATGTTGCGCTATGCTGTGCTGTGCTGTGCTATGTTATGCTGCGCTATGCTATGATATGCTGTGCTAGAGTTTGCCAGACTGCGCCATGTTATGCTAGACTATGCTATGTTATGCCATGATGCGCGATGGTATGTTATGTTATGATATACTGCGCCATGCTATGCCGTGCTATGTTATGATGCGCTATGCTATGCTATGCGATGCTAGGTTATGATATGATTTGAGATGTTGCGCAAACTAAGCTGAACTAGGCGAAGCAAAGCTAAAACTAAGCTAAGTTAGGCTAGGCTAGGCTAGGCTAAGATAAGTTAAGATAAGCTAAGCTAAGCTAGGCTAAGATGAGATAAGCAAAGCTAAGCCAATTGGGCGCAATTGGGGGAACCGCGGGGCTGATACCGGGGGAATCGCCCGGGGCGGTTTGCACTGCCCGGCCCCTTTTACGAAAGAGAGTCATAACCCTCTAGGCAGAGCCTAGGTAGGGAATCAATCTTGGTGCGTTTCTAGGAGGAACTTCGTGGGGTTTGGGAATTGGCTCACCGCGCGAACCTCCCTCGCTTTTGCTTCCTACTTTTGGAGGGGTTCCGACGTGTAGCCGGGGGCTTGAATGGCTCTAGGAGGAACCTTGCTGGGGCTGGGTCCATGCCCTCCTCTCGGCCCCCGCCTTTCTCCGTGCGACCTCGAAGTTGCCATGCGCATTGCTCAAGCGTTGTCCGAGGCCGCGCGGGCGACGCGAGCCCGCGCATTCTCGTGACGCAAGACGCTCTGGTTGCAAACTCGGGTGGAAGGCCCGCGCGCCCCGGCCACGCACCTGCGAATTAATGCGGCCGCGGCCGCCCGAACTCCTCGCGGCGACTTGCCGCCGCCGCGGGTCCAGACGACGCCGCCGACGTGGTTGGCCGCGCCGGTGGCGCTGGCCCCCGACCGCCGCTGCCTCTTGGGCGCTGCGTTTTAGGGCCCTCTGCGCGGAAATGCCGAAGTCCGCGTGGCGCGTGGAGCCCAGCCCAGAGCAGCCGCTCACGGACCGGCGCGCCGCCATCCATTGGCGAATAATTCCCGCCCCCGCGCGTTGGCATGAACCAGCGATGGGCGGTGCTGCGCATGTATGTAGACCGAGCAATGTCCTTTCCAGGCGACCGCGACCAGGGGGATCGGAGCGGATGCGTCTTCCTCTGGGATTGCGGCGTTGCGCGGTTGTTGCTGTCGCCCACAATGAAGCCAATTTGCGCGCCGTTTACCTCTGTTGCGTGGGCACATTCCGCCGCCCCTGTGCCCTGCCAGGGGCTTCGCCGGTTTCTCTTTCCGCCTGCCCCCGGGGCAACCACGGCCGTCGTCCGCCGTGGGCCCACCGTGGAAATGGGACCTGCCTGGCCAGGCTTCGGGTTGTGCACAGATCGCCCCGCCCCAGGTAACCCTAGTTGGCCTCAACAGGCCCCCCGATTAGTCCCGACTGGTTTCAAAGACCTCCCCGAGTGGTCCAGCGCGGCCTCAGCACCCCAACTCTGGAGAGCGTTGCTTTTCCGTGTGCCCGTTGCGCTCGCTCGCCACAGAGGCCGAAACGCCCGCGGCGTTCTTCCAGCCGCTTGTGCTAGGAGGACGAGTAGGAGGAGGGCCGCCCTGGCCGCCCTGGCCACGGCGGTCGCCCCTTGAGCTGGCGCGGCGTTGGGTGCCCTTCGGCGCCTACTGGTTCGTCGTCATGCCCGCGAGGTACAGTGCGGGCGCAAGCGCGGGCGCCCGCGACAGACCCGCGCCGCGGTTTTGCAGGAGGAAGAGGGAAGAAAAATAGGAGCGGGATGATGATGATGATGATGATGATGATGATGATGATGATGATGATGATGATGATGATGATGATGATGATGATGATGCTGTTGATGTTGATGTTGTTGTTGTTGATGATGGTCATGATGACCATGATGATATTGACAATGATGATGATGATGCGGGTGATGATGAATATGTTGATGATGGTGATGATGGTGATGATGATGATGATCACCATGATGGTGATGATGGTGATGATGGTGATGATGATGATGATGCTGATGATGATGATGATGATGATGATGCTGATGCTGATGCTGATGCTGATGCTGATGCTGATGCTGATGCTGATGACGATGATGGTGGTGGTGATGATGATGAAGATGATGGTGATGACGATGATGGTGGTGATAGTGATGATGATGCTGATGAGGAGGAGGGCGAGGAGGAGGAGGCGGAGGCGGATGGCGAGGGGGGGCGGGAGGAGCTGAGGGACGAGGAGGGGGGGGGGGCGGGCTGAAGAGGAAGAGGGGGAGGAGGAAGAGAGCAGGTGGAGGGTTGAAAAGGAGAAGAAGGAGGAGGAGGAGGAGGAGCGAGAGGGAGGAGGAGGAGGAGGAGGAGGAGGAGGAGGAGGAGGAGGAGGAGGCGGAGGAGGAGGAGGAGAGGAGGCGGAGGAGGAGGAGGAGGAGAGGAGGCGGAGGAGGAGGAGGGAGGGGAGGAGGAGGACGAGCAGCAGGAGGAGGAGGAGAGGGAGGAGGGAGGAGGAAGAGGAGAACGAGGACGAAAGGAACGAGGAGAAGGAGGAGGAAGAGAAGGAGGAGGAGGAGGAAAACGGGGGGGGGGAAATGAGGAGAAGAAGGAGGACATGGGGCATGCGGGCATGTGGACGAGGATTGTGATTGCCTGTGTCCGCCCTCTCTCCCAGTCCCCGCGCCCTGCTTCGGCGAGCGGGGGCCGCGCGCGCGCGGGCGCGGGAGGTAACCTGTTTTGGAGCGACACCGACGTCCTGAACGCGCTGTGTCTGGCCGTCAGGCCCGCCGCCCGTCCCGCGGTTTCTGGAGTCAAAGGAGGAACGGGCACCGATGCCGCTACCCCGCTACCCATGTTTAGCGTTTCGGATTTCAGGTGGACAGGTGCCGATAGATCCTACCCTTTTGCTTAGTCTTTCGCGTAGGACGTCGCATCGATACCGCTTCCCCTTGGCCGTTACTGCTACCACCGATCCACATTTCAGAGAGAGAAAACAATGCCGCTGCCCTGTCCTCGTTTCGTTTTTTCGGTTTTCATGGAGTCTCTCGTCGCCACCGCTGGATTCGCCACGAAGTTTTTGTCAGAACGCACCGCGGGGAATGTCCGAGGAGTAGCGGTGTTGGTACCGCTGGGTTTTCCCACGGGTGGAACCCAGATGCGGCGGAACCGCGCGCCAGGACCCCTCCATTGCGGTTAGGGAGCGTGGGCTCAAGGGGTCGAGAGGATCTAGAGGATGGACGTTCGAGGATCGATGATCGAGTGCCGAATGTCGCTCGAGGATCGAAGGTCGAGGTTCGGGGAACGAGGATCGATGTACCCTGGGCCAGGCTTTAGGGGGGTGGGTCACGGGGAGCGCCTCGACCCACAATCGCCCACTCATCGCCGACAGGGGCACGACGACCCGCCCAGCCCTGGAACGTGTGGATTCCCCATCGGGGGCTCGTCGCCGATCTGTCGGCGATGCGTTGACGACTCAAAGTCGCCAGTTACTCCCCCAGAATCGGTCCCTGCCTAACGTTCCCCGCGGGTTGGATTTTCTAACGGTTCCGTCGGTTCCTGACGGTGTTCTTGCCTCGGGGTGTGTTCCAGCAACTGCGCCTCGCCGGAAGCGTTCTCGGGGTGCCCGGATCGCCCCGAAAGGCCGCCAAAGGCCGTTCCCCGGTGCCCCAGAAGCCGAAAGACCCGGCTTGTTTGCACAGTGCCGCGACGGTGTCCTTTGGAGCGTCGTCGATGCTCGACCCAAGAATCCGACGGTGCATCGTATTCCGGCCCTCGAAGCTGAGCCGCCCTGGAACTCGGCTTGACGGGGGTCCGAAATGGTACAGTGCACGGTTGCCGTTCCCGCAATCCCCCTTTGCAGTCTTCCATCGGGTCTACGAAAAAAGTGGCCGCTCACTTGAGTTGACTTGTGGCACGCGGTTTCCAAGGTGCGCGGGGGATGGGGCCCAACCAAAGCTCTCATGCCGCCACTGTTCGGTACCAACTCACGGGAATGTTGTATGTGTTCGCGATTTCGTCTCTACCAGGGCGCAGTGGTGTGCGTTCAGTAGCGTCTGGTCATCGACGAGGAAGCGCCGATATAGCGTCGACTCGCGTTGGCCTGCGTCGGCTCGATCGACCCAGCAATTCTTCAGCTCAAGGGTTTTCGTTGGCTCAAGTTCGACTGAGACAATCGCACGGCCCGGCGGCGCGTCGAAATGGCTGGCCGTCGCTGTGTGCTCTCAGCGGCTTGCGTGGCGCTCGCGGCAATCACCTGCCTGCGCACAGGCGCCGTTGTGCCAGGGCCCGTACGCGATCGCGTCGCGCCGCTTGCTGCTGCCTCCGCTGCTGCGGCGTTCGGTCCTCCCGCGCTGGCGGATGAGATCGGCGATGCGGCGAAGAAGATGGGTTTCGATTCGTACGCTTTCGCCCAGGTGGTGGGCTGGAACAGCGGAATCTACCTGCAGGCTCTTGGGAAGTCTCAGCCGCTGGACGCCCCGAAGGCCATCAACAAGATGATTGTGATAGGCGCCCAGGCGGACCCGAAGCTCCTGAACGCGGCGGCGGAGGCCCATCACAAAGCCATCGGAAGCACCAGCGGGGTGAACGGCGTGACCTCGCAGGCCGATTGGGACGCCCCAGAGTCCACTGCGATGGACGTCTACAGTTCGGTCTCGGCCATCGCGGATTCGGGGGCTCTGCGCTCATGAAGTCCTTGTTGAACGGTGCCGACGTTGAGAAGGCGCACTCGGTTTTCTTGGCTTTCGAGGGCGCGGTGAAAATAATAACTAATTAGGTGACCTCGCCCGGACCCGCTGCGGCGGCGCCCTCGGGCGATAGCGTTGGCGCGGCAGCCTGGAAGCTTTCGGGCGTGCCCCACCCGTTCGTGGTGTCCTTGGATTGGACGTCCGACATCTACTTGCAGCCTTTCCTCCAGTGCGTCGGCGACGGATGCCTTGGAGGCCGTCGACACAGCGATCGCCACGGGCGCCGCGGCAGACGGGGGCGCGCCGAAGGCGGCGGCGGTGGCGCGCAGCGAGGCCATTGGCAGCGTCGGGCACCTCTGGAACGCGCCCTTCGGAATGCATGGTGGATGCGAGGAAACAGAATTCAGCCATAGGAGGCTCTCCTGAGTTGCCGCGTGCAGCGATGGGCATGCCGCGCACTCAAGGCCACTTGCACAGGGCCACCCGTTCGCGTTCGCGTTCGCGTCCCCATTAGCGTTTCTGGCCGCAACGCGCCTCGTGGGAGGTCCCGGGGGTCGATTTTGAAGAAAGATGATGTAAATGTTCGCGTCTTTTTTTCCCCCAGCGACTCCGAGAAAATGCACCCCAGGCCGTTTTGCATTTTTCGCAGTTTTCGGTCTCGCGGGGACCGTTTTCGAGCTTATAGGACCTGTTCACCTGTTCGCGGGTTAGGGTCCTCGTCCTTGTCCTCCTCATCCTTTTCAGCCCCCATGCGCCGTGTTCCTGCCCGCGTGAATCCGCAACCCTGTCTTGGGTCCCAGGGCCAAGCGGGTCGGCCGGCGTTCCCAAGCCCGCGACGATATGGGTGCGCGCCCATCGAAGAAAAGGCCTTCGCGAGCGGGGTGCCCCTCACGGTTCCCAACGCCAGTCGGTCCGGTCTTGCCGCGGCCAGGGCGTGGGCCCGACGCGCCCGTCTCTCCCTCTCGGCTGCTCGCTCCAGCCTCGGGGCCTCGACTGGGGTTGCGGAGCGCCCTGGAGCGTCGCCCCAGGGTGCGCCCCACTGGCCGCCCCACCACTCCAAGCCTTGGTGGTTTCGTCGCGGCCGGGCCGTGAGCAGCGCGTCTCCGACGAGCAGCGCCTCCCATTCCCGTTCAGAGGCTCCGCCCCCAGCCGCCGCCGCCAGCTTTTCCAGCAGCTTGGGGCGGGCCGTCGCGACCGCGCCCCAAGTCCGACCCGGCACCTGCACGGAGGTCGGTGCGCCGCTGCGGACGCCCGCGGACCAGGGGAGGCGTTTCCACCACCCACGGTCGGGGAACTCGGTTCGAGGAGCGGCGGCGGCATCAATACACCACCACCTACCTTGGCTAGGCCCATCCTGGGCCCTGGGCTGGTGTCCCAGGCCAGGGGGAGCTTGTACACCAGTGCTGGGCCCAGAATGGGCCTGGCGAGGGTTGGTGGTGGTTTCTTGTTTGGAGCTCTCCTAAGAGGCGCGGCGGCGGCAACGGCTCAACTGCCCAATCCCACGATTGCCGCTGCAGGCGTGGCGCGGGCACCTGGGCCAAGGCAGCGTGGGCCGCTTGCACATGCTCTTCAAGCATTTGTGCTCTCATGGCAAAATTGTTCACGTGCTCCACAATTGGGGCTGCATATTCACTTCCACTTTCCCTGTGTGTCTGCTGTCCTGGGCCTGCCCCATTTGAACATCGCAGCTCCCCACTTCCGGACGGGATGCCGAGACACCCTTGCATGAGGCCGGGCGGGATGAAGCCGGCTGCAGGCGACCGCTCACCGCTGCTCCGGCCACCGACACCGGCGCGTCTCCGCCACCGACGGCATCCCCTCATCCCTCTCCGGTTCAACGGCAGGCCTCGCCACAGCCGCTTGTGCAGCGCCGAGATCCACAACAGCGAGCTCCATGCACAGGAGTTGGGGGAGGAAAGCGCAGGGTTGAGTGGGTAGGGCGATGTGAGCAGGGAGGACCGAGCAGTCGGCTCGAATTCCCACTCACGCGGTGCGTACATATGGGTAGCTACCTGCCACGCCGTCGTAGTCGTCGTCGTCGTCGTCGTTGTCCTACTCCTCGTTCTCTTCTCCTCCTGGAGGCAGCTAGACCTCAGGAGTCCTCAGGTAGACTCCTCCAGAGGCCCAAGAAGTGCCAACACCCTGGCCCGATCACTGCTAATGGCTCCTCAATCTTACTCCTTCCACCTTGCTCCTCCTTCCTCTCCCCCGCCCTCCTCTTCTCCGGGCGGCGCCGAGGCGACAGTTGTCCGATTTCACCACCGAGGAGGCGGGCGGGGAGGGGCGACGTGGGTGGGGGGGAGGACAGGGGGACGGGGAGGCGATGATCTGGATGACACCTGTGTTGGTGGTGACGACAGCGACGACGAGGCCAATGCTGTTGATGATGCTGATGAGGATGATGGTTGTGCTGATGATATTGTTGATGATGCTGATGTTGTTGATGATGCTGATGTTGATGATAAGGAGGAGGAGGATTAATATGATGAGATTGATGAGGATGATGGTGACGATGATGAAGACGATGACGCTGACGATGACGATGCTGATGCGTCTGCCGATGATATTGATGATGGTGGTGGTTGTGAGGATGAGGATTGCGATGATTATGAGGTGGATGATGTTCATGCTGGTAATAAGGATGAATATCACGGTCACGATATTGATGCTGATGTTGAGGCTGATGTTGCTGATGTTGACAGTGACGATGATGATGACGGTGGTGATGATGATGATGATAATGATGATGACGATGATGATGTCGATGCCGACTACGTCGATGATTACCATTGTTGTGGTGGTTGTGCTGGTGGATACGACGATGTTGATGCTGATGATGGTGATGGTGATGATGATGACGATGCGTGCGATGATGATGCCGATGATGATGATGTTGATGTTGATGCTGATGCTGATGATGATCATGATGATGATGCTGTTCATGATGGTCATGACGATGATCTTGATGTTGATGTGGTCGGTGATGCTGCCTACAATGATGACGATGGTTATGACGGCGATGGTGATGCTGCTGCTGCTGATGAGGAGGAGGAGGAAGAGGATGAGATGGATCGACGCCAGTCGTCGCGGACGTTTGACTCTATGCGACCGTTCGCTGCGCCCGCCACGAGGTGGGCCCGCCGCTGATGAGAAGGAGCAGGTGTACAGTACAGGAGTGCGAGGGTCGGTCTTAGCGGTATTGCGAGAGCACGGGAAGAGGACGAGGCGGCGACTGGCGACGAGACCCCGCGGCGACGCCGGCGGCCAGCACCCAAGCCGGCGCGGACGGTGGCGGCGGCGGAGGCGCCCATAGGCGCGGCGCCGCAGCGGCCAGGCAAGGGCGGCCTGCGGCACAGGCGGCCCGCAACCAGAGCGCGCGGCCGTGCTGTGGTCAACGGGGCGTCGACGGACGGCAGGTTCACGTCGCGATGACGCCAGCGTCGTTGATCTCTGAAGCCACGCGGGTCGTTCGACCTTCAGCGATCGCGACTCTCCGTTCGACATCCGCCGATTCTGGGCCTCTCTGACGGCGTTCGATCCTGGCCGCGCGTTCTGAGCGCCCTAGGGGTCCCATCAAACTCGGGACCCCCCCGGGGTCGCGCAGGAGTGGGAGGAGAGCTCACAGCATGGCTCGGAGAGTCCATGCGGGGCCAACGCCTTGTCAAAGCGGTCGCCCGCTAGCTGAACAGGAGTCCCCGTCATTGCTGAGTAGGGGAGGTGCAGGGGGAGGTGCAGGATGCGAGTGTCGGTATGAGCGGGATTGAGAGAGGAGCAGCAGGAGATGCAGCCGGGTGAGCGGGAGTGTCGGTGCCTCTCCCGCTCTCAGGTGATACGCCTCTCCAACAGCCTGGTGCGGATGGGCGGCATCGACAACACCAGGCCACGGGCGAACTCGACGACGACGACGAAGGCGATTTCGAAGTCGACGACGACACTGACAACGACGGCGACGGCAGCCGCGACGGCGATGGCGATGCACTCGGCGGCGACGGCGAATTCGACGACGGCGGCGTCGAACTCTACAACAACGACGAATCGACGACATGGTGGCCAGAGAATTGCCCCAATCAGTGGTTGTTGTTTAGTGTGTATAGCTGATGCTGACGAGCATGATGACACTGACGATCCAGTAGCAACCCCGACCAGCACGAGTGTACAAGGTCGTTGGAAACACATGGCGTGGTCAATCTGGGCGAGAGATGTGTGCACATGTGGCCGCGTATATTCTTAGCGCTCGGCGCTTGTAATGTCAGGCGTGCCGACCCTTCGCGTCACCTCTCCTAATTCCAGATATCTGACATGTTTTCTCAGTTTCACCAACACGTAGCCCTGTGCCAGAGCTCTCGACCCCTTGCCCAGGACTGCTCGACCGTCCTGGTTCGTTTTTGTCCACTGTCCTGGGACCAGAGAAAAACGGCCATTCGGGGAAAAAACACCGCTGACATTGATACCGTCACGACGTCGTAGGTCTGACAACGTTGCGGGTTCCGGATGTCTCTGGAAGTCTCTGGAGACCCGCCGCATGCGTATACGCAGGCACAAGAGGCCCAGAAAGGCCCGAGCATGTCAAGAAATGTTGAGCTTCACAAGAGCGTCAAGAGACCTCGATCCTCTAAGATGCCACCGCTGGCAAGTTGAAGTGAGAATCGGCGCTGGTAGATCCTCGGTCGAAAACTGGCCTGATCTGGCTAATCCCGCTTAGTCCTGTTTCATCCTGCTGAATCCGGCTTGATCCAGTTCAATCCGGCGTGATCACGGACTTGATCCAGCCTCGTCAGGCTCAATGGCCTCCTCATCGTGCCTCCTAAGAGCCTCGAAGCTCGAACCTCTGACCTGCCTCTCCTCCGCGGCTTCCCGAGGAACGCCGGCCTGTTCTTCGCGCCTCCGCCCGGCCGTCGCCGTAGTTGCCGACCTCGCGCGCGCGCGTGCACGGGCCGCGCCCGTGCGACCTCGCTTCGGCTGCACGTCAGAGTGAACGTTCGCCGGGCTTCGGGAGGGAAGAAGAGCATCGGCGACTGCAAAGGGTGTGGTTACGCCACCGTGTGGCTTGCGATCTGCGTCGTTGGGGCCTGGGGGGCACCACGTTGCCCTCGTCGGGCCATCGGGCCGCGGCGGGAAGCTCCGTCGAGGTCCTCGCCCGCCCTTTGCAAACCACACCCTTTGCAACGCGAGGGTATCAATGACACGTTGCCGCCGGAAACCCGTCAGCGTGTTGTGCTCTCTCGTTTCTGTCTGCGGCCTGGTGTCTCTTCAGCAGGTATCTCGCTGGTGGGTTCCCCACGGCGGCGTGTCATTGCTACTGGTTTTGCTCCCCGAAGGGCGACCTCCGGTGCGCGGCTTCGGGGGGGGGGCCGGGCGCGCCCGGGCCGAGTCCAAGCACGCAGGCGGCTGCGGAAGTGCTGCCGCATCGCATGCAGCGGCTGGCCGGCCAGCGCACCAGATTTGTGCGAGGCAGACGAATTGAGTCGATCTCGCCGACATTGGCGCGTAGTTCAGCTTCCCACGTAAGGTCGCGCGTAAACGCCCTCATCTCCGCGTGGTGTGCGACGCTGGCGGCCCGCGTAAACCATCGCGCGTGTGAGGTATCTGTGCCACCTCGCGTAAGAGGCTTCTTTCCGTCGCCCAAGTACTTCTCTTGACTAGGGTCACTCCTGCGCGTAGCCGATTGACGGGGCCCTCCTTTCTTCCAGGTTTGATGGTCAAGGACCGAGGCATGAGGATACAGATCTTTGTGGTTGATCACCCCCTGTCGGCCTCCTGGAACTTCCAAGTTACGGTCGGCGCGACTGTTTTGGCAATTCCCAATGCTCGCATGTTCCAGGTTGCGCTTCTCACTCCTCATCGCGCCGTTCCGCCTTTGTTTGCCTTGCTGCACCTGTATGTGGTCTAGCCAGCATAGTTGTAGGGTTCAAGCGCCAAGCGCGCCTGGGTCTCGCGTCCGTTGGACTGCGCAATCGGAATCACCGCCATACATGATGCCTCTTCGGCGTCGACGCCATCGTCGTCATCATCATAATCATCGTCAGTATCATCATCATCATCATCATCATCATCATCATCATCATCATCAGCATCATCATCATCATCAAGTTAGTCATCATCACCAGCATCAGCATCAGCATCAGCATCATCACCATCATCATCATCATCATCATCATCATCATCATCATCATCGCCGTCATCATCATTATAATATGTAACCAATTTGGCTTAAGTTCGAAACGTGCGGCCTGGCGCTTCGAGCTTTGACGCAGCCAATGGCCTGGCTCGAGAGCGCCACACTTATCTTGTTCAGTGTGCGAACACCAGTCTCCCTCTCAGATATGTTGCTGCTATGGCTCTTGGTGTTGCCCCGGTCAAGCAGATGATTTCTGGGCGCCTTAGCTCGGCTAGCAGCCTGCTCGGTCAGAAGCTGTCCGCGATCAACGTGACGGTTACCGCCCAAGGTCGTGAGATCAAGGACATGTCCGAGTCAGACAATAATGAATCCGTCTGCCAGAAGCAGGATGTTGTGCAGGCTCGTTTGGATGCTCGCGAGACTGCGAACCAGTCTTTCGTCTCGAAGGTGCCCTCCTCTCACGTTCTTCCTGGGATGGTTGGGAAATGTGCGGTGGAGTCGATAGGGAAGAGCAGTATTTTGGGGGGTCGAAAGCACGCAGATGAAGGATGCCCAGCGGATGCTCGTTCAAACACAGGCTCATGGCATCGTGTTTTGAGCGTGTGGCAAATCAGATCACCTTGAAATGTGCGACAGGGCAGACAGGAACCCCGATCAGTGCTCGTGCGTATCATCTCCAGAAGAAGGTGACTTTGGGCCTCCCGTCGTCTAGAACGGCCTCGGAATTCCCCGACGATTTTGGGAAGATGAACAACACCTTCTCCATGCAGGACACCAGGGGCGCACGGGATCTGCGGCCTCTGCGTGTTCGGCGCAATCTGTCCCCTCACCATCGGCTTCTCTTCTTCAGAATGGGGAAGGTTCGGCATGCCCTTCGGAAAGACAGGAACAAGGTAGGCCTCCAAACTAATTCGAATGGGGTCGGGAGTGACGTGTTCGCGCTTCGTTCGAAGGAAGACGCGTATCCGCAGGTACTTCGCATGTCAGTTGATGAAGAGGGCCTGACGGCTCCTGTTCTCGAAGTCTCCCGTGCTCAGTCTGAGGCTCCGTACGATACGGCCACATCGCGTCCTTTTTGAGACTGACAGTGACGGGTTAGATTGCTCGCGCGATAATGTTGAGGCCATTGATTCAGTTGTGACTCGTGGGGGCATTTGCAAGGGTTGTTTTACTGTAGGCAATTGTTCTTCTAGCGTTGCCGATTCGAAGTCGAGCCAGTCGAGCAGCTCGTCTTGTGGTGGAGGGGGCCGCCCTTTTGAAGTGTCTGCAGTTGCCTTCAGATGCAAAGCGGCCCACTGTTCTCTGTATTCACGAGGCTCATAGCACGGTCGGCGATGCGAAAGTGACCCAGCATGATTTGCAAGGCACAGCTGCGGGGTTCCCAGGGCGTGGCGCTGATATCGCTGGGGTCCTGAATGTTCTCTCTGCGGGCCTCCTGTCGGATGCCGAACACGTGCCGATTGTTCCTGGCAAAATTCTTCGGACGCAATGCTGCGGACCCCATGGGGCTCTCTGGGCGCGGAAAGCGCATGACCCTACCTCCAGCGAGCCTGCTTGGGCTTTTATCCGCGCCTTGCGGCGTATCAGGGATGATCTGGGGGGTGATCAGGATGTTTGGTGGTGGTTGCAGCCAGCTGCAATTTTACATTGGAGCAGGGCGGGGGGCACTGCGCCGACGGCTCTGGCTGGCGCCCCGGGGGGTCGCCACCGGCACGAGCTGTTTTCGAGTTTCTTTCTCCAGCCCTCCTCGATTGGGCATCCGTTTTGTCTGGAGCACTGTGGTCGCGCCCCTTTCTCCTCCCGCCTCCTCCTGCCCCCCTCTTGTCCGCCTCCCTCTTGTTTCCTTTTGTCTTGTGCGCACCTCTTGTGCATGCATCTTGCTTGCGGTGCCAAGTGTGCGCGCATTCTGCCTGGGGGGTGTGCGATCTGCGACGCCGTCGCCACTTTCGAGGGCTGCTGGGAGGGCCATAGCGGGCACCCGTAGCGGATCGAAATTCTACCTCGCCATCATTGGGGGGGGGGCTGCGATTTGCGAAAGTGTCGCCACGTTCGAGGGCTGCTGGCGGGGCCAGCATAGTGGGTGCCCGCCGCGGATCCAAAGTAGACCTCGCCATCCTTGGGGTTGCGATCTGCGAAACTGTCGCGACTTTCGAGGGTTAATGGGAGGATCAGCGTAGTGGGTACCCGCCGCGGATCCAAAGTAGACCTCGCCGTTCTTGGGGCGGGGGGGGGGCGATTTGCGAAACAGTCGCCATTTTCGAGGGGCTGCTAGGGGGGCCAGCATAGCGGGTGCCCGCCGCAGATCCAACTTCAATATGACCATCGCTGGGTGGCTGCGATCTGCGCAACCGTCGTCGCATGCGAGGGCTGCTGGGAGGGCCAGCGTAGTGGGCCAGCCGCGTATCCAAAGTAGACCTCGCCATCCCCGGGGGGTCGAGATCTGCTACGCTGTCGCCGCTTTCGAGGGCTGCTGGTGAGGCCCGCATAATGAGCGCCCGCCGCGGGTTTACACTAGACCTCGCCATCCCTGGGGGGCTGCGACTTGCGAAACTGTCGCCAAGTTCGATGGCTGTTTTGGGGGGGGGGTCAGCATAGCGGGTGCCCGCCGCGGATCCAACTAGGCCTCGCCATCCCTGGGGGGGGGGGCTGCGATCTGCGAAACGGTCGCCACTTTCGAGGGCTGTTGGGGGGCCCAGCATGGGCGGTACCCGCCGCGGATCCAAAGTAGACCTCGCCATCGCTGGGGGGGGGTGCGACCTGCGCAATGGTCGCCACTTCCGAGGGTTGCTCGGAGGGGCCACCATAGTGGGTGCCAACCGCGTATCCAAAGTAGACCCCGCCATCCCTGGGGGGGCTGCGATATGCGAAACTGTCGCAACTTTCGAGGGCTGCTAGGGGGGCCAGCATAGTGGGTGCCCGCCGCGGATCCAAAGTAGACCTCGCCATCCCTGGGGGGACTGCGATCTGCGCAACCGTCGCCACTTTCCAGAGCTGTTGGGAGGGCCAGCATAGTGAGCACCCGCCGCGGATCCACACGAGACCTCGCCATCCCTGGGGGGGTGCGATCTGCGACGCTGTCGCCACTTTCGAGGGCTGCTGAGGGGGCCAGCATAGCGATCTGCAAAACTGCCACCAGTTTCGAGGGGGAGGGTTCAGCGGAGTGAGGCACCGCGCAGATCTGAGCGAGACCCCGTCGTCCCTGGGGGGCTGCGACCTGCGAAACCGTCGTCACTTTCAAGGGCTGCTGGCGGGTCCAGCGGATTGAGACACCGCGCAGATTTGAGCGGAACCTCGCCGTCCTTGGGGCTGCGATCTGCGAAATCGTTGCTATTTTCGAGGCTGGTGGCGGGTCCAGCGGAGTGAGGCACCGCGCAGATCTGAGTGCGACCTCGCAATCCCTGGGGGGTAGCGAGCCTCGCGAATGCCGCTCGCAGAAGTATATAGGCCCATGTCACGCCATCACCTCCATAGAACGTCTCCCAATCTACTCATGCCCCGCATTGCGCAGGGGATCTGGTACGTCACCACCAGAGTAATGTTCCCCAGTGGACTGAGCTCCACCTGCCCTGCTTGGCGATTCGTTGAGTGACGCACATTGGTGAGCTGGTTCATTCTCAGTCGCCTGGATAGGCAGCATCCCATCAATCCCTTTCCGATCCTTGCTGGAGTCGCGATGTTCTGCGCCCTGATGGGTGGCCATTCTCTTTCGGAATGTATCTGACCAGATTCCCGTGATTGCCGCGTGTCGTAAATGCGTCCCGTCTGAGTTCCGCAGAGTTCTTCTTGGGTTGGGTCCAATCCGACCTTTCATGCTGAACTAGAACACCTCTTGTCTGGGATGGATCGCCCTGCCCTGATCGTCGAGCAGGTCGCTCTGGTTAAGCAGTGCACGCGGGGGACGCGCGCACGGGCGTGCAAGCGCATGGGGGCGGCATCGGGAAACCAGGTCGACGGGAAGCTGCGTTTTTCTGGCCGCTTTGAGCGCGTTGTGCGCGCTGCCTCTTGCGGCTCTGAGCAGGCTCGCTTCTTTGGCGCCGACGCCTGCGCCTGCCGCTCGCCGCCTCTCCTGCGCGATCCCATTCAGACGTTCCAGAGAGCCTGGGTTCGGGACCTTGGCTCCGATGGGGGGCCCAACGGTCTCCGCGGACCTCGCGGGCGAGCCTCTTGCCGGCCGTTTTTTTGGTGGGGGAGGATGATGTCTTGGGGCGCGAAACTGTGATTTCTCTGTCTGGCCCGACTTGGAAGCTTGTGTTTTGCCGTATCTGGGCGCCTCGGACGACAGATGGCGATGACCGCTGGGGATTTTGAACAGAGGGTGCGCGCGCGATCTGGCTCCGCGCCCAGCCTCGACGGCATTGTGCACTCACGTTGGGAGAGCGCTCTCCTCCAGATATTTTGCGAGACCGGCGCCTGCATCTGCTGGGGGCGCGGGGGCGAGGGCCCCCCGGGAACGCGCGGGGCATGCGGCTAGTTTTCCTGCCGAGGGCGATCGTGCCAGCGATCTCGCATCAAGTTCCTTCTCGCGCCCGCGTCGCTTGCCGCCCCTTGGCTCTGGTTCTCCTGGAGATTCGAGCGGCGCGCGCGCGAGGCTGTCTCAAAGGCCCAGGCGTGTCTGACGGGGAGTTCGATGATCGATTAGACTCTGGAGGCTGAAGCGTGGGGCGTTCAAAGTTGCATGCTTGGTCGGAGCGTGTCCCGCGTTTCCCGCGGACTTCGCTGCGGCGTTTCCGAGCGTCGCTGTCTCTGTGTTTGTTTCGAGTCTTGGCCCCGATGCAGATCCATCCTGGTGGCAAGCGGCGCCGTGAGATTCGTCTCTTGAGGATCGTCATGCACGGCGACCCGTCCAGCATGTTTCTCTTTGCCATCGCTCTGGGGCCCGGTATCCGTTGGGTGGCCATTCGCATTCCGCGCCAGATTTTGGGGCACGCTGATGATCTATGGTTGGGGCCTCGCAATCTAATCGCTGACTTGCCACTGATGCTGCCACTGCTTCAACGCTTGGTCGGGGGGCACTGGGCCGCGCCTGAACTTGGGGAGGCGCGTTTCTGATGCGTTGCGGGCAGGAACTCTCTCCGCGGACTCGCCGTCGGATCAGCCGGGCGTTTGCTCCGCGTGGCCCGGGGGCGTTCGATTCAACTCGTGCGACGCACTCGGTATTAGACATTCAGATCGGCCCTGGCGCTGGGCGGCGCGCTCGGGGTGCTGCCCCGAAGAAATCACCGGCGTCGCGTTGAGATTCGTCGGCTCCGCTTGGGTCTCGCAATGTCGATTCGAATGTGCGCGGTCCTTGCTGCGTCGGTGCTTCGGTCCGCGATGCAATCCTCTACCCCGCCTCGAAGGAGGTCCTGCGTTGCGACGGGAACGCGGCTCAGAAATTGATGGGTGGACCTGGATTTTCTTTTGGTCTGCATGACGCGGGCTTGCCCGTCGAGTTTCTCGATCTGGCTCGCGTCGGAGAAACGACTCGGGTTCGTCTCGCTCACTCGTCTGCAGCGCCTGGCAATTGTCGCGTGCCCATGGGTAATCTGCTGGCACAAGATGACTTCCACCCACCCTGCTCGCGCGGCGTCGACGCGGCGGCCGAAGACGCGCAACCGATTCATTGCTGGCGCGCGGGAGACTCACAAACCCATTCCCGCGCTTTTCTGGCAGGCTGCGGGGTTTCAGAAGAAACTCGCTGCCCGTCTCTGTGCTGCGTCTGCCCCGACTCCTCCCCTTCGTTGTTTGCTGGGAAGCGTCCAGCGTTGGATCCCTGGGGCCACGGCTTCCCTGATTTCTTGGGCTGTCCACTGTATCCGACCGGTTGCTTCTGCAGGTTCCTGCTACTGAGGCTTGGCGGCACTTCGAATCTTGTCTCGCGGGGTGCGCGCATGTGCGAGCTTCCATCGTGGACAAGAAGTTGACGCTGGCATTGGGGGGCGCCGCGGGGCCCCACTCGGTTTGCTTTGAATTTCGCCCCTTGTTTTGCATTTTTTTTTGGGGGGGGCGAAGAGTCCTGGCTGGGCGAAGAGTCGTGGCTCTTGCATTTGACCCCGTTGGCCCCCCACCATGTCCTCCGCGGAAGGCTCGCAGGTCGCCCCTCATGATCTTTTGAAGGCTCGCGTCCGTCTCCTGTGCCGTAGGCGCAAGAAAATGCAACCGCCTGGCTCGACACCAGGAGTGGGTGACGGTTGCGGCACTTGTTTTTCTACGAGATATCCGCCCTTGGGCCGTTGACAGTTCAGTGCCTGCGCGGTGCAGGTTACGGATGCTAATCCTTCTCCTTCCTTGCCCTTGTTGCCGTCGTTCCCCTTCCTGGTCTCTGTTGCCCCCCTCGCTTCCCTCGCTTATTTTGTTCTCTCAGCGTGCATGCGCGCTCTCTTCGCTCTCTGGCGGCCTTCGAGCAGGTGTATAGGTTCCCCGAAAGTTTTCAGCTCCCTCTGCGTCGATGGATCAGTCGGCAAGCAGGAGGCTGCTCATCGGCCCGTGCGTGGATGCGACAAGACACGCTCGGGGTTCGCATTGGCATCCGCCTGTTTTTGCGATGCCTGCGTGGCGCAGGTTACCTCTGCCCGCCCCTCTCTATCGTTGGCTGGGGCCGACGGGGTCGAACGGGTCGCTGGCTTAGTGTCTAATAATCTTATTTGTATCGCTCATTTAAGACTGGTGTTCGCATGCTGGTTTTAGTTGTTGTTGCATTCACTGTCTGGACCAATGGATTGTTAACCAGTCCTTACCATCGGTCCCATGGCGAATAATTATCATCGCCATCATCGTCACCCTCATATGTTTGATCATCATCACCATCAGCATCATCATCTTCATCCTCGTTATCATCATCATCATCATCATCATCATCATCATCATCATCATCATCATCATCATCATCATCGACTTGACCCTGATCGTTATCGCCATAGGGGGGTCCATTGCCTAGCGTGTCGAGCGATGGCGTCATTGGGAAGGTGCGATCATCTTCCTTGTCACGGTAGGTTCTGGCCGCGACGACGCGGCGACGATTCCGGCGCGGGTGGTCGATGTTGAATTCTGGATTCGTCCAGCATCGGTCGATTTGCGCTCTCGGAAATCTGTGATCTGATCTCCCCAAGGCCGAACGCTGAACGTTCTACGCGGTCACGTTGGTTCCTGACCTTGCTGGCGTCGGGAACCAACGTCGACATCGATCCCCGTGGGGTCAGACACCGATGCCGACATCGGCGCGTGCGGCATCAGAGACCAACGCCGACGTCCTCGCGGCGCGAACCCGCCGTATCCGCCAACGTCACCCCCCGCGCGGTGCGGGCGGAGGAGGTTCAGAAGCGGGTGAATTTGCCCCACGTCAAGGAGTTCTTATTAGGACCGCCCCCGCGGCCTGTGCCACTCCCCTTATCCAGCCTTTCTTCCGAGAGTGAGACAACACAGAAACGTAACAAGCTGTCGGACATCCGCGCGGATCCAGCGCTTGAGCCCCCTGGCGGCGCCTCCAGCGGACTCCAGCGCCGCCCCTGGCGCGCTCAGCGCGCCATGGAGATCGAGCGCCGATACAAGAGATCCACGCGGACCTCTGAGCGTTTATGTTTCTGCATGTTTGGGGTATCCCTTTCCTCCTCCGCCTCCACCTCCGCTTCCTCTTCCTCCTCCACCTCCTCCTCCTCCTCTTCCCCCTCTTCCCCCCCTCATCCTTTTCCCCGTGTGTTGCAGCAGAGTTTGCTATCCTTGAGCTTCGCTTTGCGCCCGTCACATTGCACCGCCAGTAGCTCAGCGCCGCCTCGCCCCTCCAGTGGGCGGAAGGAAGGGGAAGCAGGGCCTGCCTGGGGCAGCTAAAGCGCGGGAGGAGGAGGAGGAGCGGGGTGATTCGCCAGGCACAGGGGGGGGGGGGGGGGGGGCGGAGGAGGAGGAGGCACAAAAGGAGCAGGGCGCTCCGCCAGGAGCAGGCGCAGGACCAGGGGCGCAAGTTCGGGCGCAGGTCGAGCACCTGCGATTCGAGGGATGCGAGATCGAGCTCGTGGGCCTGTAGTCTCTTGCATCGGCGGCGACGTCCCTTGGGGGTCTGGAGATTCTGGAGGCCGAATGCGCTCGTCGTCAGAGACTCGGCGCGGACAAGAAATCCAAGCAGTCGAAGGGGTTCGCCATAAAGACGATTTCAGGAGGTCAAGCTGCGCCTCTCCCCCCAGCGTTACCGCGGAGGCACCGTGTGAGGATCCACTCCCTGTGGCTGGCCAGGCCGCTTTGCAGAGATTGAT
Source organism: Prorocentrum cordatum (assembly GCA_963575745.1). NCBI lineage: Eukaryota > Dinophyceae > Prorocentrales > Prorocentraceae > Prorocentrum > Prorocentrum cordatum. Next base: position 400,315 of record CAUYUJ010008002.1, on the reverse strand, counting down.
CGACATGTGGACCCCGGTCTGGTTCGTCCAAGGCAGAGGCCCTGCCCCCAGCTCGTGGGAGGTACCCGAGAGCGAGGCCGACCCCCCTCGCTCGCACTCCCCGACTCGCAGCGAGGTTGCAGAGCCGGCGGGGCGACAGCGGGCCCAGTGCGGGGGCGATTTCAATCCGACGTGAGCTCTGCAGTTGCTGGAGTATCACCATTGTGGTTGCTCGAGATTTTGATGTTGTTCGAGGTCGAGCCTGCGTCGGTCACGATGCGCGTCGCGGGTGCGGTTCTCCTGGACATACCCACGGGAGGAATAAGGTCGATAGGGCTCATGTGTTTCTTCATGAGGAGTTGCAGTCGTACGAGACAGCCGCTGTGCAGGAGATGGGAGAAGGCGAATCAGGGCGACTTCTGGGGGATCCGGGCCTGAATCGACGCGATAACGAGCTGAGTGGGTTCGCAATTTACCAGGGCGGGCTCACTGTAAGGAGGCTGGCTTTGAGACGGCGTTGGCCTCCTGGACTTTGCTAAGTCTTACGAGCGCATTCGGCGCGATGCCCTTCTTGCTGCAGCTAAGCGTTTTCAGTTCCCTGTGCTCCTGCTGTTAGGTTATTGCGCTGTGCATAGTGGCCTCCGCGCGCTCCTCCATGCTTGGATAGCCTCGGAGGTCGCCCTGTCAAACAGCACCATCCAAGCTGGCTGCTCCGCAGCCACCGCGCGTGCCAAGCTGGTATTGCTTGGCCCGTCGTCAGAGGCAAAAGGGCACAGACAATTGTTGTACGTGCGGGTTGTTGTTGATGACATTACTCTTGAGGGTTGCGGACCGAAGCGCCAGGTGACCAGGCAGCTCGCGGGAAGAAGCATGTCGCTCGTTCGACCCCTCAAGGGCCTCAAGTTGCCAGCGGAGTTTTAATTAGTGCGCCGACCTCAGTTTCAGAGGTCGAGGCCCGCCAGCAGACCTCTGGCCCATCCCCGAGTCGCGCAAGGCAGACGCCAGCAGGCATCTCGGCACGAAAGCCACGTTGGGAGGAGTTCGTGTGCTTTGGGTCCACTGAGCCGGGTTGAGTTCGGCGACCACCAGGGCCCAGTCAGCGTGGGCCGACATCAGCATCACGCGTCGCCTCGGGCCCACGGCGTCGGCCCTTCGGGGAAACAGCGTCTCAGGAGTGGCCCCGACAAAGATGGTGGGCCCTCAGTGGGACTCAGTTTAGGATGAACACCTACGGACCCAGGAACAAAATGGACTCCCTTGTCGCCCACGTGGGCCATGTTGTGTTCATGTTGGCTATAGTTGCGTTGGAGGCGGTACCAGGCGCCTTTGTCCTGCAGAGCGCGATGGCCCAGTCCGTGCGCTAGTTTAGAGGTGTCAAGCACCCATGGCACACAGCTTCGTCACCAGCGGATGCTGCTTGTTTTTGGAGGCACCGGATGGGCCCTCCAGGGCAGTGTCAACGTTACGTTGTTGATGATTGCGGCACTCAGATCAACCTTCTGTAGCCTCCCCCGATGCGGGTCCGAGAGGTGGTTCGGTCAGGAGCTGTTCGAGATTCAGATAGCCATGCGTCAGGCCACCAGGGAGGCTCCGAAGCACCCCCCGAGCTACCCGATCTTCTGGACAGGATTCGCGAAGCCTTTGTCCAGGAAGTCTAGGACGTGGGGGAAACACTACCAGAGATGCATGGGAGGGCTGGTATCCAGTGTGCATTGGCCCTGGTTCAGATTCTGTTTGCGCGGGCCTCACCGCGAGCAATGTTGCCAGAGGTCCAGAGGTGTCGATGGGGCTCCCAGCACTCTGTGATACCGACAGCACGAGTGCCCAGCGAACGAGGTGATGGGGAGGGACCATGTCGGCGCACTGTTGGAGAGCATGCCGCGACGGTTCCGAGACTCGGGAGGTGCCGAGGTTGAGTGGTTTGTTCGAGGAGTGTTTCTTGATCCCATGAGCTCATTCGAGATCCAACCAGAGAGGGGGTTATGGTGCCAAAGGCCTGAGACGAGCCCTGTGTTGGGCTTGCGTTTCCTGATCGGGTCGGCCGAGCTCGCGGGCCCCGATGGCCTCGAGAGAGCTGCGTGGGCGATCGCTTCGGCGAGCAACAGGGGAGAAGTCCAGCAGGTTGCGCATGGACCAGTTCCTCTGAGGGTTGCCCCCGCCCGGACTAGCAACGACGGGGAAAACAATGCTGTAGATATGCTTAAGCACGTTGGTTCTCTCCCCGTTCTAGTTGCGCATAGACTGCCAGTCGACAGTGGGCTCCGTGGCCAAGGGTCCTGTGTATTCTGCTGGTCTTGGTGCGCCTCGAGTGTGCCGAGACCTTTTTGGGGCTGCTTCCAACCTGAGGACCTTGAGTTATTCAAGACCCTGGCCCAAGCGACTTCCAATGACGTCGATGCTGTCCGATCGACTCTGTTGGAGAGAAAGGCCAACGATGCAGCCGACGAGTTTGCGAAAGCTGGCGCGGACAAACACTGTGTCACGCCAGATCACGCTGATCTTTTGGAGGTTGAGTAACCTCGCGATGGAAGCAGGCATATGTGGCTGCTTCGTTCGGGGTGAGTTTCGCTTCAGTCGGGCCGAGGGGCGCGGCTGGCATGGCTGTCCCAGGCACAGGTGCAGAAGGCCCCGCCCTGCCTGAGGGGACTGCATTGGCGCCAAATGAGCAGGCCTTGTGCGATGACGCAAGGCCGCCCGATGCGATGAAGGACGCGGGGGTTGAACGACTTGGGGGGGGGACTGGGGAACCCACGCTCGGTATGCGCATCAAGTGACAGCCCGCGTTCCTCGTTGCCCATGTCATGGACTCCCGAGGAGACCCCGTCGGCAAGCTGCGTGTCTGCCGTTCGTCTTGGCCGAAGAGAATCTCCCCTGGGCGACGGCTCGGGGGGAGGCCCCGACGCGGGCCCCGACCCCACTTGGAGACGAGTCGGCCTCGGCCGCGTGCGACTTCGTCTGATCATGGATCGCTTGGCCTCAGGCCCGTCCCCGACAACCTCCTCCTCTGCCTCCCCCACCGTTTTGTCTGAGGTCTAACCCCGGCCAGAGTGGCGGCGGCCCTGGCCCCATCGCGGCGACCTCTTTGAGTCTGAGGCCGACGTGCCGCCCTCTGTTCTGATGCTTCCCAGCGGGTGCTGGGGCCTCCCTTATCTTTCCTTCCAGAGCCTATGTCTCTGGCGCTGTCTCGCCATGTTGTAGTGGCGTCCGTTCAGTCTGGTGCGTCGTTCTCCTCTGCCGTTTCGCAGCTCTCCTTTGCCGTTTTCGCGGCTATCGCAGGGCTCCC